>JARQOC010000001.1:454727120-455050184 GCA_033576535.1 Allobates femoralis
CCCAAAGGGGGTGAAAGGTTCACTTTAAATAACCACCCCTATCCAAGCTGTTATTTTGTCATTTCCCTCTGTGCTGTTTAATCTGAAAATTTCAGGCCTCTGCGGGCTCCTTTGGAGGGGGAGAGGGGAGGTGTTTTGTGATACACTGTTTGCTGTTTATAAGAAATTTCTATCTATTTATATGAATGTTGGTTTTCCTGCAGACATGTAATGTGTCATCAATCAGCTGAGCAAATGATCAAATGTTCATATAGACGCAAATAAATATCTCAGAGAGCACACACTACACATATGCCTCAGATACACACAATGAAGATGTCAGAGATGCAAGTGCAAAAACCACACACCTCCTCCCCCTCCCTTTTCCTCTGCAGTGAGTGCCTGCACCTGGAGAGCTTCACACACAAGACCCAGAGGAGGGCAGTACAGTGCCGTAATGTTACTACATGAATACTAATTCCCTGGGGAGAGGGCAGCAGAGAATTAAGTGATCACTCACTGCGTTTGACAGATCAAATTAATATTTAATTTTGCAGTTTACAGAGGATAGGGGAGTATAAATAAAATAAATACATGAAAAGAAATAGCTTCACTAGAGGAATTGATATCAGTTACATATAGATTTTTGACCTGACCGATTCCCTTTAAAGGGAACCTTTAAGGCAGGAATTACAAAAAAGAGGATGATGAGCACAAGGAACGAGGATGCCCAGCAGGATGTGCTGAATGCTGGCAAGGAGGGGAGAATGGAACCCGGAGCCCACCTTTCCAGTCTCCAGAAGGCGACTGTATGTAAGTTTATAACTCATTTTTGTTAAACATTATAGGACACCTTTAGGGCAGACAGGGATGGTTAGGGATCAGCTACAAAAGTTACAGGGACAGGTAGTGATAGGTTACAGGGGTAAAACGACCTGACAGGTTCCCTTTAAGTAATGGATATTCTTGGCAATAAGCTAAGGCTATTATGCCTTCCGATCCTGTGTGCAGCCACACGCAGTTCCTGCTGCTGATAGGTGAGGACCGCGGGCGCCGCGGTCCTGACCTCTCACCGGCTGCACACAGGATCGGAGGGCATAATAGCCCCCCGATCCTGTGTGCTGATCCGGTCCGCGGCTGTCTGCCTCAAGCGGACAGCTACGGATCGGATCTCAGACGCAGTCTGAAGCCGGCCTAAGGCTAAATTCACACAGGTAAGGTTTTACCACATTTTTGCAGTGTTTTTAAGATCAGGTTTTGCCTTGGTTTTATGTAAATGCATGCTAATCTAATCCTGAGTTTTTGGTTCCCAGCAAAACCTATGTAAACCCTACATTTTATGCTACGTTTTTGAAAGAATGAGCACGTCAAATCTTTTCTGTGTTTTAGCTATAGTTTCTATGGCACATCTGAGCAAAAATGCAACAAATAAATTGCAGCAAAAACACGGTAACAATGCAGTAAAAACGCATGAAGAAATGCAGCAAACCTCCTGCCAAACAATCAGAAGAGAAAAGCAATCCCTAGGATTTGCTGTAGATCTATTCACTCCAACAACCAACGTCTCTGAACATAGCATAAGTGTACTCTAATGTTTTAGGTTTTCGGCTCTTTCCAGGTAACTCAGACTACATTGGTATACAATTTTTAATTGTTTTATTTATTATCCCTGGTGGCTCTGTGGTGCTTTGGCAATCATATCGTCACACCACGGACTAGGCAGCATCAGGATACAGTGTGTGACAGTGACCCACAGACCAACGGTGTCTGGCGCACTATACACAACAACAGACAGGGTAAACATGGGGGGACAAATACAGTGGGGGACCCTGCTCATAAAGAATGGGGGAAAGAAGACTTCCTGCACTCACCTGTGGCTGTGCCCTTGATCTCCCTACCGCACCTGTATGTAAACCTTAAATAGGAAGATGGCCGGCTTGAGCAGTAGTCCTAACCGTTTCACTAACATCAACAAAAGGGTAATGGGAGACAGACAGGAAAAAGACATACCAACTTCACTTCTGCTACCACTCTCCTAGGCATCGTGAGAGTACCCTTAGGATGAGTAATGGTTTAAAGTTAAAGTTATTTTAACTATTTAACATGTACAAGGTAATTGGCATTTTCAATTTTACAATTAAAGCTAAGTGTATCATAAGAATATCATGATCACTCAGTAATGAAGGAATAACACGGTTTATTTACCCAAAGGAATGACACTGAAGATAGACCACCTTTATTCAGTCTTGACAAGTTGGTGATGGCCTTTTGGCAGGTGCATTTTAATTAGAAAATTCCAGGGACAAATGATTCAGTTGAAAGGAAAAAGCCAGAGACAGGACAGAGATTAGGTGCTAAAGGTCTTTCACCTCTGTATTGCTGCTTCAGTACAACCTTTACTGTTTGAAATGGGCTTCTGGATTCTAAATGAAACAACAATGTTCTTAATTCTGGTAAGTGAGAGCACTCATTTGTTTTTTTTTCGGGTAAACTATTATATATATTTTTTATTTGTGTAATGACATTGTTATTTCTGTAATTACTATGTAGCATTTTTGCATTAAACCATGTTCATATATTATCGTAGCAGCCCTCCAATATTTATTACAGTTAAACTTGTAGTTCTTCAAGAAATAAATCAAAATTTTTATGGTGACAAAAATGTAAATAACTGCATGGTGAAATTTATTATGCTCCTTTTTTTTCTTACAACGGAAAGTATTTTCAAATTCATTCTCTTTTACAAGGAAGAAATCATTTGAACATTAAGTGGCTGCAACTGAATTAAGACACCAAGGAACGTTTCAAATATTTCATAATGCAGATGAAATATGTGCTGGTCTTACACTTCTTTCTCTCTTTTGTTACATGAGAAGCAGCAGAATATCATAGTTCCAAACTTAGGCTTTTAAAGAGATTCAAGTGCATAGTCATGGCAGTGCCCATGATTGAATACTCTATCAAACCTCATTAAAAACCTTCCATTTTTCTCTCCGTTACAGCCGAGATTGTTATTCATTGAACTACACGCAGCACTGATCTACTATTCTACTTCTCAGTTCAACATAATAAGTATAAATCTTTAATTAATAATGATGAAAATGTTACTAGCTCTTGGAGCTTGGATATTAATTAATTTACTCCATCCTCATTAGGTACCATTGAAAAATACTAGGGAATTTTCTTTTTTTTAATCTGACCATTTTTATCTACAGAATCTTGGAACACACTAACTACTTGACACATATTTTAACCATTTAACCAAGAGGCTAATATTACTTTATTGAATTTAAACGTGTTTCCTCTTTATCAACAAAACATAAAGCGGGAATTTCCTCTTAAAAATTAAAAAGTTGCAAATCATACTTCATGCTACTTTTTTTTTTAGCAAAATTCTTTATCTTTTTGGTGATTTGGAAAGTGGTTATGGTTAACCTAATAAAAAAGCTGTAAATCAGATTTATGAATTGCTATAGTTTTTTATGGTGGTATAATTTTTTTTTTTAAAACAGCTGTAGGGAGAAGTGCTACATCTATAGATATGCCAACTTTGTGAGAAGATCGCGAGGCATTTTGATAAATTTAGTTGCAAATAGCAACAATGCATCCACAAGCAAAACAGCCTGGAAAACTCCGACAATGATGAATTTTGAGAAATAGTTCTACAGCTTTTAATTATGCAGTGAACAGGCTTAAACAAAGGTGTATGTGGGTTTATTGCCACCAGAGGCAAGAAGTCAGTTTGGCACCCCGCCCCACCAAGGTGGTTTGAGTAGTCATCATGTGACCAATAATTTATATGCAATTTGCACAAGTACAGTCACGTGCCGATGAGCTGCTGTTCATAATTCCCTCAACGTTCAGTGAAAAACTGAGAGAAGCTCAGTAAGTTTGAAATATCGTATGACTGGAGTGGCCATTTGACAACTGTTGGAATTAGCAAGCAGAGCTGAATCCTGACAGTGGGAATATTACATGCTGTTAGGCTTATGCATGTTACAGTGCTTAATTTTATAATTAAAGGGCTTGTCAAGGTGTGAGATGAAAGTCTTCAGTCACTCTGGGTGACTGCAGGCTTCAGAATTCACACAGCTTGTGCATCACACACTTTTAAGATTCTCCCATGCCAGAGGCAAGAGTGGAAAGTCATGTGAGCACAAATATGTGATTCTGACCACATTCCAACTAGATGTGTCACTCAATTCATTTTCATTGAGAGAGGCCATGCATGTATGCCAATCACATATTTGCGGTTTTATGACCTCCCACTTTTACTGCTGGCACCAAGGAATCCTGACAGCATGCAGTGTGTGCTTGGAGAATTCATGTCAAATGCCTATTTGTAGGAAAGTCCACTCTATATGGTGCTAAAACAGTCTTCCATCAATATCAGCATTTCCCGGCTGGAGATTGGCGTTGGTGATGGTACTCCGCTGCTGGGCTGTCTCGGAGAGTTGCAAGGGTTTCTCCTGTCAGGGCATTCCCTCCACCATCTTCCCACTGCACACTAAATTATGGTCACCGCTGAAGAAGACGATGGAGGAACTAGGGGATGACCATGCCCTATAGGCCAGACAGGAGCAACCTATGATAGACCAACCTATGGTTTGGGTGCAGATGGCTGGTTAACCAAGAGAGGCCTGTCCTCCACCTGATGCCTGGTCAGCCTCCTCCTGCCACTTCTCAAATTGATTGGCGGTGGCAACCCGATATATGCCAATCGCGAACTACCCCTTGCTGCCCCACACCTTCATGAAGATGACCTACTCCCCAACAAAGATAGTGTGCAGTCATTTTGGAAGATGATCACGCAGCAGATTGGATCGGGTGATGTAGCACCTATGCCCAGTACCTTGTTCCACTATAAAGCAAAACCCCTTATCCTTAAAGAATGCTACCACCTTGCCTTGGGTAAACTGGTCATAGAAGTGATTGGACTTAGGCCCATGCAACTAGTCCCAGGCCATGTTATCTGCAAAACAAATCTCCTCAATAATAAAGGAGTCAGGAGTTGGACGGATAGTGGTTCATGCTATGTCGGATAGTTGCCTGTAGGAGTAGGGGTCCCTACATTCCATTGTCCCAGTCAAAGGCCTTTGGCAGGGGTGATACACATGATTGGGAAACTGGGCTTTCTTCCTTTTCTACCTCGGCCTCCTCATCGGGCTCTGCATAATATTCCTGGTCCTGGTGGTATTTGTAATCCAGTAGCTGCGGCATTGGCTGCAGGTGGAATACACCCAGGCATGCTGCAAGGTCCACTACAGTGGTTCTGTTCTGGTTCTGCTGACCCACCCTCTTTCCCTGGGCTGGTGATGAAGATGACCACTTTCTCCAGATCATGCATGTCTTGCAGGGGATCCATCGTCAAATTGAGTAATGCCGGCACATGGTAGCAAGTGAAGTGAATGACGGTGTAGCACACAGAGCAGCTGGTTTGACTTGTAGTAATATGGCACTGAGATGCTGAACTCCACGGTGACACCGGATTGGCTTTCCTAGGGGCATGCCTCTTACACTGCCAGGACTGAGTCAGACACAATTAATCACTAGTAGATCTTACAGTTTGCACTAGCTTGTTGCCTAGCTCCCTCATTTATCCCTCCATGGAGTGGGCTGCAGAAGTAATGTCAGTCACACATCCAATTCCCCATGCCACAAGATAATGTTACAACTGTGTTGCATGGGTACAAGGTGCACTGATTTTTATTGAAGCCTGACATATTATTTTTTTTTTTTTAAATCAAGTGCTTTTTATTTGCAAAAGGCCAAACAAAAAACTCACCAAAATTTAGTCAGTTAAAATATCCGTTGCACCTAGCAGAGGGCTGCCAGCTCCACTGGTAGGCAACACAAGTGTAAGGACACCGGTGCTCAATCCCCTGCAAACCAAGCATGGGGCGGCTGTGGTGCCTGTGTCCAGCCATGCTGACAAGTAGGTGACTGGTAGCATTCATGGACACAAGGTTACCAACAGGACGTCAGCCACACAGGTCTAAGTGAAGCAAAATGTCAGCACAGCCCACCGGTCACGCCCACCATTAGACCAGGCGGGCCGCACCGCACCCTATATATGCATCACAAATGACCGACGCCCCCCTGAGGGCTCAGCCACATACTGCAAAAGATAAAAAGGTGCAAAAAAACCCTCTAAAGATAAAGATGTGAGGAGTTAGTGGATATTTGGCCAAATACGTAAGCTCGTAACCCATGTCACAGACCCTCACGCTTATGAGTCCTATCCATATGCCTGACCATATGTTTGTTTGGTGGGAAAGCCACCAAACATTGAAAAAAATCACCGAAGTAGGACATAATACTATAAAGAAAGAACTCACCAAAATTTAGCCAGGTAAAATATCCTCCTTTGGTGATTTTTTTCAATGTTTTTTCAATTTTTTTCAATGTTTGGTGGCTTGCCCACCAAACAAACATATGGTCAGCCATATGGATAGGACTCGTAAGCATGTGGGCCCGTGACGTGGGTTACGAGCTTACGTATTTGGCCAAATATCCACTAACTCCTCACATCTTTATCTTTAGAGGTTTTTTTTGCACCTTTTTATCTTTTGCAGTATGTGGCTGAGCCCTCAGGGGGGCGTCGGTCGTTTGTAATGCATATATAGGGTGCGGTGCGGCCCACCTGGTCTAATGGTGGGTGTGACCGGTGGGCTGTGCTGACTTTTGCTTCACTTAGACCTGTGTGGCTGACATCCTGTTGGTAACCTTGTGTCCATGAATGCCACCAGTCTCCTCCTTGTCAGCATGGCTGGACGCAGGCGCCACAGCCGCCCCCATGCTTGGGTTGCAGGGGATTGAGCACCAGTGTTCTTATACTTGTGTTGCCTACCAGTAGAGCTGGCAGCCCTCTGCTAGGTGCAACGGATATTTTACCTGGCCAAATTTTGGTGAGTTTTTTGCATTTTGGACAACATATCAGCCTAGATACTGCCCAGCTGGGTTGCCATACTAGTAATAGAAGAGTCACAGTGTATGATCGCCTGGAACACATCTTTTAGGGTGGGTTTTTCTGGGATCAATAGTTCACCCAATTTGCTCCTTAACAGCTCCTCTAATTCTACACCCTGTTGTGGGCTGCTATCATGCAGGCTGATGTGGTTGTCAGCCTCACTCTCCTCTCCATCATCCTCCTCTCCTTGGACAGTCTCTCCCTCACCCCTCTTATACCTCCGTTCTTCCTGCTGATCCACACTGTCTGCAGCATGGGCCCTGGGTCCCCCAGGGTATCTCACATACCTCTGCAGCTTAGCCACTGCATCCAGCCACAAGCTCTCTTCCGGGACCGCCCCCTCCTCCATCTCCACGCTGGGGTCAGCGCCATCTTGGCCCTTTTTCTCTGGATCCTCAAAGGGCCTTCTAATTCTTCTCTTTCCAGTCTTGGCTGCCACTGCTGCAATCCACCAGGCCCAGAGCTTCTCCACTCCTCAGGGATAGTAGCAGTAGGTCCCAGCAAGTGCCCCACTGTCTCAATATGGGTTCTTGCAGTGTGCTCTGCGAGGCTGCTCCTAAGCACAACCAGTCACATCGCTCTCCAGGCCATGCCCCCAGCCTGACATATATGTAGTAGACATAATGATGAAAACAAATAACTTTAGGTCACCAATTCACCGATTCATCTGGAATGCTGAATCTGGCTATTGGGTACTGCAACAATGCAAGAACAAGTACAATATGAATTATACATATAACACATTTGTGCACAATGCATATGAAAAAAATGTGTATTGTAAACATATGTAAAGTGCCATGGGATAAATGGCGCTATAATAATGAATAATAATAATAGGAATAATAAAATTAATTGCACATTTTCAAGAAGCAATATCCATAGTATGGTGTTTCATGAGTAAACAGACCCATTAGAACATGTGTGTGAAGCATATATATGCTATATGCCATATGCTATTTTTATATGAATTGGAATCACAGAACTATAAGAGAGATGGCCTCACACAGTGCTGACCCTCTGCAATAATAAGAGTTTGTTCTTCCCCCCCTAAAATAATAATAAAAGAAAAACTACAAAAATACATATCTGAAAAAAATTCCCTAAAAAATATTAAGCTCCATTAAATGGGTGTTCTAAGGACATTGTAAGTTTCCTGGACTTCACGGCTGCTGCCACATCTGGCACTGTTTCCAAAATGCATACCCTACAGGTATCAAAACACCTACAAACTCCAGGAAGCTTAAAAAAAATGGTTTAAAGCTCCAAAAAAGTCTACGGCTGGATACAAACTAGTAGACCCGATGGCGGGAACACGCCTAAACTTAAGGTTAGGTGTTGTTCCTGGTCAACATGATTTCCAGCGACTGTTTTGGCCCCAAATAACAAGCTGGAAAAGTTTAGGGCTATCCTGAACATAGACGCATTCGCCGACTTTTTGGAAAATTGTTTAGATTTCCGATCTCTAACTGAATCTGCAATGTTCGTGATGAATTAGAAATTGGCGAACATGTTAGGGGAAGGTTCACTCATCTCAACTTAAGACAATCAAATCAAAATCTGTTAACAACCATCTTTTCTTAGCATAAAATGTGTTTTTTCTGGAATTAGAAAATAATTACCTGCCTTATTCCCCTAAAAGAGCTGTACTGGGCATTATAATCCCTTTAACCTCTGTGCTTGTAGATTGTTGTGGAATATAGTAGCATTATAAAAGATTAAGAAAACAATGATACTATTACCAATTATATTATGTTGCAGGTAACATGGCTGGGTTTAAACGCATATTTATTCATTGACACCTTTATCTGGTATGAGAAAGCTGATTCATATTATTATACACGGGTGATACTGGGGGTAAGTATGAGAAAAATGTATTTATATTTCAAGAATGTTAAGTATCAGAATAATGAATAATACTAGAGACAATTTATTGAAACTTTTATTTCTTTCATTGCAATCCTAATGAAGCAGAAGTTTACTTATTGTCCATTCATTTGATATTTGTTAACATTTAATTGTCTCCCTTGGATGACATGTTTTGGGTGGCCTTACACACATGTCTCTCAATGCTGTATGTTTTCTGCTGTTTGACTTATTCCTCATGACCCATCTGGAAACAGGTTTTTAGGCCTTCATGATAGCACACACTTTTACCCTTTTTCCATGGGTTTCAGACCAAGGCTTTCTGATGGCCACTCAATTTGTTGATATATTTTTCCACAAATATGAAATATATTATTAGTCACTGTACATTTTGAAGATCCATTTGCATCCAAGCTTTATCTTCTTGGAGGATGACTTAAGATACAAGTGGATCTCAACAAATTAGAATATCATCAAATTTATTTCAGTAATTCAATATATAAAGTGAAACACATAATATTATAGAGTCATTACACACAGAGTGATCTATTTCAAGTGTTTATTTCTGTTAATGTTGATGATTATGGCTTACAGCCAATGAAAACCCAAAGGTCATTATCTCAGAAAATTAAAGTAGGGAGGATAAAGGTCTGAGAGATGAAATATTACCTAAAAAGGTATCAGAAGCTTCACCTTGTGTGGTTGTGAGAGTCACAACCACTATAAAAACATATCACGGCTGCTGCAGTCCCCAGCATCGTGCATATAAAGTAGGGAGGCTAAAGGGTGAAAACCTGTGCTGCTGTTTTCCACAAGACATCAAAAGGTGAATATAATATTGATTTACTAGTGAACGTATTTCAGGGCTCCCTGGCTCCTTCCTCAGGACAAATCAGTATCATATTGACAAGTGTCAGGGTGTTTCAGGGAGGCCTGAAATGCAATGACTAATAAATCAATATTATATTCACCATTTGATGTCTCGTGGAATATGGCAGCGCGGTTTTTAACACTTCATCTTCCCTACTTTAACTTTCTGAGATAATGACCTTTGGGTGTTCATTGTCTGTAAGCCATAATCATCAACATTTACAGAAAAAGACACTTGAAGTAAATCACTCTGTTATGAATCTATACAATATACTGTATACATTTCACTTTTTCTATTGAATTACTGAAAAAAAAATTAACTTTTTGATGATATTCTTATTCATTGAGATGCACCATCTCTTCTTTTTTACCTTTCTTATAATTCCATCGATTTACAGGGGTTTTACCTCAAGTATCATTCATTTTAATAAATAGATCTTGGATAACAAGATATTCCACAATTGGATGTTTTAGAAATAATGTTCCTGTGCTGAGATAGGACACCGCGCTGTCATGTGAGCGCCGGAGATCCCACGATAGTATCACGGGATCTCCGGAGCAGGCAGGGATCAGCGCGTTCCCCACCGATGCCGCCTTGGTTCCCGCTGTCAGTGATTGACATCGGGATCCAAGGGGTTAACAGCGCCGAGCTGTTAGCCCGACATCTCAGCTGATCAAATCAGCTGAGATGTCGGCTGTTTAATGTGAGCGTCGCACCGGCGCTCACATCAAACACCCCTTACCCACCCATGACGTTGTATAACGTCATAGGTCAGGAAGGGGTTAAGGCTGGAAACACACTGACTGAGTGACATGCGAGTTACTCACACAAGTCTCGGATCATTCACCCGACACAACCCTGCCTCTTTGGACGGAATACTGTCAGTCGTATTTATTTCTATGTAACTCCACTGCTCCCGTCCAGAGAGGGGGAGGCCATCCCGGGTGAATGATCCGAGACTCGTGCAAGTAACTCGCATGTCACTCGGACAGTTTGTTTCCAGCCTAATATGTGGCCGCACTGTTCAGACTGTGCATTCCTGCATGAATGGCCACAGGCATAATGCTAAAAATGGGTATGTGAAACAAAGCCAGTTAAGGCATCTGGTGCTAAAACATAAGAAATGCTTTGATGTAAAAGTGATCCCTATAGAACAGATTCCCGAAAATGTGAATAATCGCAATGCACTATTAAACAGAAGAGGATCCTATTGGATTTACCGCCTGCAATGTCTACCCAGATGGGTTGAATGATATGGTGGAGGAAATATAAGATTGTAATATTCATGATTTTATCTGATATTAACCCCTTTACGACTAATGACGAGTATACTCTTCATGAAAAGATGTCAGTTCCCGCATCATGACGAGTATACGCGTCATGGCTTTGAACTGTCACTGCTTCTAAACGAACAGTGACAGTTCAATTCTAAAAGCTGTCAGTGACAGCCAAGGGTTAGGGGAAGAGATGTGGGGACCCCTGTTAGAGGTCCCCACACTCAGAGCGATGTGATCGGTCAGTCAATCTGACCGACCGATCACATCAAGATCACACAGCGAAATGCATGATCTCTGCAGGAGCCGGGCTGTCAGCTGTGCCCGGCTCCTGCAATCATCCCCTGCTTGTGCCCTCTGCTGTGCCCGCTCTCCTGCATCACCCCCCTGTCCCCGCTGTGTCTGCCCCCCCCGCTCATCCCCCTGTCCCCTGCTGTGTCTGCCCCCCCGCTCATCCCCCTGTCTCCCGCTGTGTCTGCCCCCCGCTCATCCCCCTGTCCCCCGCTGTGTTTGCCCCCCCACTCATCCCCCTGTCCCCCGCTGTGTCTTCCCCCCCGCTCACGCTCATCCCCCTGTCCCCCGCTGTGTCTGCCCCCCCAGCTCATCCACCTGTCTCCCGCTGTGTCTGCCCCCCGGCTCATTCGCCTGTCCCCTGCTGTTTCCGGCCCCCCCCGCTATCCCCCCGACCCTGTCCCATTGTCTGGGCCCCCCCGCTGTCCCCGGCCCCCCGCGGCTTCCTTCAACTCACCTCCTCCTGCCGCCGCCGTCTCCCGCTTGCCTCCTCCTGCTGTCAACCTCTTCTCACTGCCGCTCTCACCGCCGCCGCCCGACGTTTGGTAAGACCTCCTGCATGATCCCTGGGGGATCCCCATCCCCCTGCATGGGGATCCCTGATCCCCTATCACCCTGCATGGGGATCCCTGATCCCCCTGCATGGGGATCCCTGATCCCCCATCCCCCTGCATGGGGATCCCTGATCTCCCATCCCCCTGCATGGGGATCCCTAATCCCCCTGCATGGGGATCCCTGATCCCCCATCCCCCTGCATGGGGATCCCTGATCCCCCATCCCCCTGCAGGGGGATCCCTGATCCCCCATCCCCCTGCAGGGGGATCCCTGATGCCCCATTCCCCTGCAAGGGGATCCCTGATCCCCCTGCATGGGGATCCCTGATCCGCCATCCCCCTGCAGGGGGATCCCTGATCCCCCATCCCCCTGCAGGGGGATTGAACTGCAGAAAGAGATCTGACAGCTTAGGTGCAGTGATCCAGTAGATCACTGTGCCCAAGTTGTCAGATCGCTTTCTACATCTTGATCCCTAGCAGGGGGATTCCCCTGCATTGGGATTGAGCTGCAGAAAGTGATCTGACAGCTCGGGCGCAGTGATCCAGTGGATCACTGCACCCAAGCTGTCAGATCGCTTTCTACATCTTGATCTTCATGCAGGGGGTTTCCCCTGCATGTGGATTGAGCTGCAGAAAGCGATCTGACAGCTCGGGCACAGTGATCCAGTGGATCACTGCGCCCAAGTTGTCAGATCGCATCCTGCAGCTTGTTCTCCATGCAGGGGAATCCCCCTGCATGGGGATTGAGCTGCAGAAAGCGATCTGACAGCTCGGGCGCAGTGATCCACTGCACAGTGATCCGAGCTTTCAGACCACTGAATTGCTTTCTGCAGCTCAATCCCCATGCAGGGGGATCAGGCGCAGTGATCCACTGTGTGGATGCAAGGGGATCATCCTGCAGTGAACTAATCTGACAGTCCTGGCACAGTGATCCATTATGGGGCTGTCAGATCACTTCACTGCAATGTCGGGTCACCTGACCCAAGCCTCTGAGATCATGTGATCTCTGAGACTTGGGTTTGCACAGTGATGCTGCACTGTATGGCAATGATCTGCCATACAGTGCATTATCACTACGACACCAGAGACTGCAACAAGAGGACACTTGATTCCTTTGCTGCAGTCTCTGGATGTAGCAGAGGCGATTGAGCGTTGTGGGACCTTCGTTGCGGACTACGTCGGATCTTTTTATAATAAAGATGGAGTCCGAAATTTGTTTGTGTTTTTTTTCTAATAAAAATATTTTTCTCTGTGTGTATTTATTGACTACTTACCAGAGATTCCTAATGGCGGGTCTAACATTGACCCAATATTATGAATCTCGGGCTTAGTGCCAGCTGCCAATAAAAAGCTGGCATTAACCCCTTTATTACCCAGTTTGCCACCGCACCAGGGCAACTGGAAGAGCATGGGTACAGCGCCAGAAAATGGCGCTTCAATGAATGCGCCATTTTCTGGGGCGGCTGCGGGCTGCAATTCGCAGCATGGGGGGCCCAGAACGCTTGGGCCTTTCCATGCTGAGGATTCCAGCCCCCAGCTGTCTAGTTGTACCTGGCTGGGCCAAAAATATGGCGGAGCCCTACGTCATTTTTTTCTTCTTCTAGAATTAGTTCTAGAAATAAAAAAAAATGGGCTTCGCTGTATTTTTGGTTGCAGCCAGGTACAACAAGGCAGCTGGGGGTTGCTGGCAGTCTGTAGCTGCCAAGTTGTACCTGGCTGGACCAAAAATATGGCGGAGCCCCACGTCATTTTTTTTTTTCTAGAATTAGTTCTAGAAATTAAAAAAAGGCCTTCGCTGTATTTTTTGTAGCCAGCCATGTACAATTTGGTAGCTGGCTGACTGGAATCCTCAGCGTGGAGAGACCCAAATGTTGTGGGTCCCCCACTCTGCAAATTGCAGCCCACAGCCACCCAAGAAAATAGCGCATTCATTAGAGGCGGCATTTTCTGGTGCTGTACCCCAACTCTTCCAGTTGCCTTTGTGCTGGTGGCTCACGGGTTCTCCATATGCGACATGGTGTCCGCTAACAATTTCAATGGAAAATTAGCTCCAATTGTTAGCGGAAACCATGTCGGGTATGGAGAGCCCCTCCCTGTGTGCCTGAACATTGGAGCTCCCCCACAAGTGACCCCATTTTGGAAACTAGACCCCCAAAGGAACGTATCTAGATGCATAGTGATCACTTTGAACCCCCAGATGCTTCACAAATTCATCCATAAAAATGAAAAAGCACTTTTTTTTCCACAAAAAGTTTCTTTTTTCATTTTTACGGATCAATTTGTGAAGCACCTGGGGGTTCAAAGTGCTCACTATGCACCTAGATACGTTCCTTGGGGGGTCTAGTTTCCAAAATGGGGTCATTTATGGGGGAGCTCCAATGTGGAGACACACGGGGACCCTCCCAACGCGACATGGTGTCCGCTAACAATTTGAATGGAAAATGAGCTCAAATTGTTAGCGGACACCATGTCGCGTTTGGAGGGTCCCTGTGTGTCTCCACATTGGAGCTCCCCACAAGTGACCCCATTTTGGAAACTAGACCCTCAAAGGATTATATCTAGATGCATAGTGAGCACTTTGAAGCCCCAGATGCTTCACAAATTGATCCGTAATAATGAAAAAAGAAATTATTTGTGGAAAAAAAGTGCTTTTTCATTTTTACAGATGAATCTGTGAAGCATCTGGGGGTTCAAAGTGCTCACTATGCATCTAGATACGTTCCTTTGGGGGTCTAGTTTCCAAAATGGGGTCACTTGTGGGGGAGTTCCAATGTGGAGACACACAGGGACCCTCCAAACACGACATGGTGTCCACTAACAATTTGAGCTAATTTTCCATTCAAATTGTTAGCGGACACCATGTCGCGTTTGGAGGGTCCCCGTGTCTCTCCACATTGGAGGTCCCCCACAAATGACCACATTTTGGAAACTAGACCCCCGAAGGAACGTATCTAGATGCATAGTGAGCACTTTGAACCCCCAGATGCTTCACAAATTCATCCATAAAAATGAAAAAACACTTTTTTTTCACAAAAAAATTATTTTTGCCTACATTTTTTCAGTTTCACATGGGCAAAAGGATAAAATGCATCCCAAAATTTGTTGGGCAATTTCTCCTGAGTACACCGATACCTTATATGTGGTCATAAACCACTGTTTGGGCGCACGGCAGGGCTCAGAAGTGAAGGAGCGCCATTTCACTTTTTGAATGGAAAATTGGCTCCAAAATTCAAATTGCGCTCCTTCCCTTCTGAGCCCTGCCGTGCGCCCAAACAGTGGTTTATGACCACATATGAGGTATCAGTGTACTCAGGAGAAATTTCCCAACAAATTTTAGGATGCATTTTATCCTGTTGCCCATGTGAAAATGAAAAAATTTAGGCTAAAAGAACATTTTTGTTACAAAAATTAAAATGTCCATTTTTTCCTTCAACTTTATTTTAGTTTCTGTGAAGCACCTGAAGGGTTAATATTCTTCTTGAATATAGTTTTGAGTAGCTTGAGGGGTGCAGTTTTTGGAATGGTGTCACTTTTGGGTGTTTTCTGTCATGTACACCCCTCAAAGAGACTTCAAATGTGATGTGGTCACTAAAAATAAAGGTTTTGTAAATTTTACTGGAAAAATGAATAATTGCTGATGAACTTTGAACCCTTATAACGTCCTATCAAAATTTTTTTTTTCTTCCAAAATTGTGCTGATGTGAAGTAGACATGTGAGAAATGTGATTTATTAACTATTTTGTGGCACATAACTCTCTGGTTTAGCAGAATAAAAATTTAAAATGAGAAAATTGCGATATTTTCAAAATTTTTGCCAAATTTTTTTTTTCACAAATAAACGCAAAAATTATCGACCTAAATTTAATATTAACATGAAGCCCAATATGTCATGAAAAAACAATTTCAGAATCGCTCAGATCCAATGAAGCGTTCCAGAGTTATTACCTCATAAAGGGAGAGTGGTCAGAATTACAAAAAATGGTCTGGTCATTAAGCTGCAAAGTGACTCGGTCCTTAAGGGGTTAATATATTGGAACAATGCTGTGAATTTGAGATTTTCTCATCTTATTTATATCTGAGTTTTCTATTTAAAAAATAGGTAAAAATTGATTTTAATAGTTGCACATATATACAATTTCTAGGAGTATGCCCCTGGGTAAAAGAAAAGTATATATGAAAAAACCTTTGGAGGACAGGTGTGGTTGTAGCAATTCCCTCTCTCTGTGAACAACCACTCCTACTAATCTGGTTTCCTTTATAAGGCCTTGGAAACACTCATCAGAGTTTGACTGATGAGACTCTGAAGAGGCTGGAGCAGTGACCCTGAACGGCTTCTCCCTGTCAGGACGGGGTTGTCAGCTGTTTGTGTTTTTGTGCAGCTCCAGACTCCCCGTCCAGATAGAGAGAGGCCGTTCAGGGTCACTGATCCAGCCTCTTCAGAGTCTCGTCAGTCAAACTCTGATGTAACTAGGAAAGTGTGTCCAAGCCCTAATGGAAGAACTGTTGCTGTGTGCTGACCATGTTTTTTTTGCTTTTGATTCTATTTTCCACACCTGAAGAAGGCTATTGTGGAAAAATTTGCTGAAACGTGTTGTGTTTTATTGATTATCTGAAAGAAAAAATGTTCATTTTTTCACATATATGATGAGGATATATGAAATTTTTTTGGGGAAGCGCCACATTGATCTTTGAGTTGAATATGGCCAGGGTCCCACCAGCGTTTTGCCAGCTTTTAGCGGACCTCCGCTAAATACTTAGTTTTTCTCTCAGCAGCTCTGGGAAAGCAGACACTAGGCAGCCTTATGTTTAGCTGGTTACCACGATCAACATGGGGTAACCAGGGACCCGCGTAACCAGGAAGCGGCGGGGATGACGGCTCTCCGTATTTAGCGGAGGTTCGCTAAAAGCTGGCGAAACGCTGGTGTGACCCTGGTCTTTCTGTGATCCTTTAAAGGGACCACAGCATAGCAATGGAGTGCTCAGCATACACACAGCACTTGCAGAGGGGAACAACAACATTGGCAGAACAGACAAAGTACATTGTTTAACATATGTGACTGGTGGAACCCCTGCAGTAGTCTTTTGTGACCTTTGAGGGTCCTGACTTTCTGGAAAGACTTGGCTGACTTCCAGAGGACCACTTGCTGCAGGGATTAGATGGGCTCTTGTTGTGTCTCTTCTTCACACAGTGGTAGTGACTTGCCTGTGTGATTACTTGTTTCAAATTTTATACGCAGATGTGAGTGAACCTAAAGAGTATGTCCACACAATCAGTATTTGCAGCAGTTTGGATGCAGTGTGTTATCACTGCATCCAAACCGCAGCATTGTACAGTAGAAGCACAAGTGGATGGGATTTAGGCTAAAGACATACTCTTTAGTCTAAATCGCAAAGTTGTCACGCAGAGGATGCTGATAGGGTTAATAGCTACAATAACCCCGGAAATCAGTATTTCACAAAAATCAGCACTATATTAGCTAAACACCTTGTACCACTGCTGTCACAGCGGCACAAGATGATTAGTTACTGTACCGGCAAGCGGGAAATTTAAACTCTGTGGCTCTGACAGCCGCGGAGCTTACATTTCCCTACAAATGCTGCCTGCGGTCCTTCAGGACTATGGACAGCATCACGATCACGCACCACACACGCACTCACACCTCACAATTGCAGCACACTCCCTTACATACAGCCAGCCACAGTCACCACTCGCACCACACTCGCACCACACACACCCAAAACACACACATCACTCTCATCACTGTTGTGCATCAAACACGCTCCGTGTTTGATGCATGACAGTGTGCCTTCAGCCTTACAGAAATCCTGTGGCCACTGTGCTTGTTTTCTCTGTGGCATTAACTGACCTGCGGCTTTATGTGCCGCTGCTTGTCCACAGCATGTTAAATCGGAGGCGATCTCGGTGAGTGAAAGAAGGGAAAAGCTGCCATGACTCAAACGCAGATTGTGGGCACAGGGCGACCACTTTCAACCGCTGAGATCCCCGACATTCCCACAGGAGAGAAGTTACTGTGTCCAGGATGCACTGTCTCCATATCATTTGCAGATACCCTAAATGTGAGAAATTTAAAGTGAAAAAAAAGAAAATGTTCAATATGATAACCTGTTATAACATTTTTGGAAGTACCTGTTGGTAAAAGTGAGAAATTTGGTGCTAAAGAAACAATTTTGTGAAAAAAAGAAAATCTTCAATATCGTGACCTATTGTTATCAAATTCTGTGAAGTACCCGTTGGTTTAAAATGCTCACTGTACCCCTGGATAAAATCTTGGAGGGGTCTAGTTTACGAAATGAGGTAATTTGTGGGTGGTTTCTGTTATGTAGGCACCCTAACAGTCCTGCAAATGCAACATGGCGCCCGCAATCTATGTTAACCTTTCCAAAACCTAAATAATGCTCCTTCCCTTCTGCGCCCTACCGTTTGTCCAAACAGAACTTTTAGTCTACATGTGGGTTATCAAGGCGCTTATAAGGAAGTGGGTAATAGAGTGTGGGGTCCACTTTTTGGGTTATCTCTTTTAAAAATGAAAAAATTGGTGCTAAGACAACACTTTTGTGAAAAAAAAAATTATTTTTCAATATGATGAACTATTGTTATCAAATTCTGTGCAGTACCTGTGGGTTCAAACTGCTCACTATACCCCTAGATAAAATCCTTGAGGGGTCTAGTTTCCAGAGTATGGTCACTGAAGGGGTTTTTGCTGCTTATGTATTTTACGGGCCCTTGAAATGCAACATGGAGCAATATCTGAATTTTGGAAAACAAATTTGGCTGAAGTAGACTGCAAGTACCATTTGTTTTGAGCTCTGCCATTTGTCCAAACAGAACTATTTGACTACATGTGGGGTATCGCAAGGTTCATAAGAAAGTGGGTAACATATTATTGTGGAGTCAAATTTTTGGTGTTACCTCATGTAAAAGTGAAACATTTGGTGCTAAAACAACACTTTTGTGAAAAAAAAGAAAATGTTCAATATGACGACCTATTGGTATCAAATTCTGTGGTGTGTCTCCGTGGCTTAAAAATGTTCACTATATCCATTGATAAAATTTTTAAGGGGTCTAGCTTCCAAAATGTGCGGGTTTCTCCTGTTTAGATACTTTAGAGGCCCTTGAAATGCAACATGATGCTCGTCATCTGTTTCAGACAAATAAATGCACATAAATGCAAAAAATATCATCCTAAATTCACCACTATCGTAAAGTCCAATGTGTCATCAAAATACAGTTTTAGAATTACTATGATCTGATAGAGCATTCCAGATTTATAACCTCATAAAGTGACACTGGTAAAAATTGTAAAATTTGGTAATTTAGGTGAAAATTTGCTCCATCACAAAGGGGTTATAAATATTGAAAAACCAAAGGAGAAACCTCCAACAGCAGGAGGAAGAAACTCAGACACACTAACCCCCGAAGATGTAAGGCCGGTTTCACACCTCAGCTGGATCAGGTCTGGGGCTGTCTCGTTGAACCAGACAGCCCCGGACCTGATTTTGTGGTAATGCAGCCCTATGGTGCCGGATAGGGCCAGATGGCAGCTATTTGCCATCCAGTCTTATCCCTGTCTAGCAGCATCAGGCTGCATTTGGTTTTTGTCCCAGACACAAAAACCTTGCTTGCAGCGTTTTTGTGTCCGGGGCAAAAATCGGCACAAATCGGATCAACCCGAATCCTCCCAGATCGGCACGATCCGGTGCCCCCTAACATGGGAGTCTATGGCACCGAATCACGCCGGATCCGACATAAAATAGGATGCGGCTCCCGGATGCGGGCTGCTGAAGTTTAGCAGCGAGCACTGCTAACCTTCAGTAGCTGGAGAGCTCCCTGCCTGAGATTTCTCTGCTAGCCGCAATCTTGAAATTTCAGCTTCTGCAGCTGCGACCTGCCGATTCCAGTAGAAAACAGGACCGGAGGGCACGGTTCTGTTTGTCCAGGACAGTCAGGTTCTGTCCGGTGTTTCCTGCAAAACACTGGACAGATTCTGAAACACCACGTGGTGTGAAACCGGCCTTAGTAACATCATGCAATACAGAGAAATATACACTGATCAGATACAATGGTCAGTTATCATACTAATGCAATCAAAAACAAACATACACTAATCAAATATAATAACCATGACAAATATGATGACATGTAAATTGATACTAGTACCAGTAAAAGCAGATGACCACCTCAGTTTAGTCAGTGCTGAAAATTCATCTGTTTTTGTATCATGGAGTCATATCCTTTGTCTCAGCATGCCTCCCAGTTACGTCAGGTGATTTTCAATTTCATTGTTTGCAGATCCCTTTCTAATCATTATCATTATTATTTATTTCTATAGCGCCATTATATTCCACGGCGCTTTACATGCTAGTCCATGTATAAATGCTACCTCACACACTACGATATCGTTGAACGATATTGTTGAAACATCACGGATTTGTGATCGTTCAAGCGATATCATTTGTGCGTCGTTGCGTATAAACGAACGATCTTGAAATGATAAATCGTTGGATCGATTTTCATCAAAAATTTGAGATCCTGACCTCAAAGCTATCGTTCATCGTCCAATTAACGTTATGGGAAGAAGCAACATCATTCAGTGTGACACCTTTTTGAAAGATGTCGTTCATAATTCTCCTATTCCTGCCGCTTTGTAAAATAGTTCAATCATTCTTCTCCAAGTAGCTGGTGCGTTGCCAAATTTCACATCGTTAACGATATCCTTTCGTGTGACAACGCACTAATGATGTCGAAAGGATCGCGATCACGTGACATAGCTAACGATATCGTAGCATGTAAAGTGGCCTTAAGAGCTCAGTTTTGACACTAAGCGCGGCATAAAACTAGGTTAGCACCCAGTTGAGAGGTACACTTTGTCATGGTAACTGGGCGCACGTAAATTTGGCCATTTTTCTTTGCAAAGAATCTCTTTTGTTTTCAAAAAAGTTTTTCAGGTTTTTTTAAATTGCAGTAATGCATAATCACATTCCAATTTTCACTGTTTGCATCATTTGGTATTTTCCCCTCCCCCCGTTTTTAGTGCAACTCATTTTTTGTTATAATATACAAGTCGACATCCTATTTAGGGTGTTTTCACATTATGTATTTTTTCCTGTCCGTGGGATCCTACTTTTTGTAGGACCCCATGGACAGGAACGGACACCACAGGAGGTGACCTATTTCTGTGTCCGGGTCCGTGATTTTCATGGGTCTGGACACAGAAAGCCTGAGCCTGCAAAGTGCAGGCAAGCCGGGCACTTTGCGGGCATAAAAAAAAAACATGCTCACCTGTCCGACGGTGTCCCGCGATGTCTCGCTCGCTCCTAGGACTGAAGGACCTGGGGTTGCCTGGCAACCTGATCAGCTGAGCGGTCATGTGACTGATCAGCTGATCGGGTTGTCACATGACCGCACGGTTTAAATCTCTTGCCAGCCAGTCAATTTTGGCAGCACGGGACAACGGTGGACAGGTGAGCATGTTTTTTTTTTTCTTTAACCCTTTCTTTAACTAAATTTCACTTCCGCAATGTATGTATATAAGTGAAATTAGGCGGTTAGGAGCAGTTTCAGTATACTGAGCATGAAATCGGGTCCGAGGAACGACCCTGTGTTTCCTTGGACCCGTGCTCCATAGGCCCCCATGTTAATGGGCGGGGATAATGTCGGATCAGATTCTGTCCGATTTGATCCGCTGGGCCCAAAATCGGAGCAGTCTCCGATTTTGGGCACAGCTAAAAATCAGATAGAATCGGATCTGACAAAAATCGGATGTCAATAAGGCCAAATCTGATCCGATCCGTGGCCCATAGGGATACATGGGGGCCAAATCAGATCCACGGATCCAAGAAAATCGTAATGTGAAAGCAGCCTAAAACTTACAAAAACTAGAATTTGTTTAGATGGAATCTGGGGAGGTAGTTCTGGGTTTTAATGGTTTGAAGCTAAGTGTATATACATTCCCACCTAGCTTGATAAGCAGTGCACTATCCATACAAATTTGCCAACCAGAGCAATACTGTTAAACTGTCCTAACAACCTCTGTGAGATAACATACTGCAGTTATCACAAGTGGCCCAGTGGTTAGCACAGTTGCTTTGCTGTGCTGTAGTTCTAGAATAAGATCCCACCAGGGACAAAATCTTCAAGGTATTAGTATGTTCTTCTTGTGTTTGTATGGGCTTCCTCCAGATACTCAGATTTCCTCCCACATTTTAAAAAGTTACTGATAGGGAATTTATATTAAAAGTGCCATTGAAATTAATGAAGGTACATAAATGAACAAAATACTGTGCCATTCTCTGTGCATCAAAGTTGGGCAGAAATGATAAATGGTGATTCAAACAGGAAATTTGAAGTTGAAATTGATTTCTATAAAAACAAGTGTATTAAAACATGAAAGGAATATATGATGCCTTGCAAAAGTATTCATCCCCCCCCCTTTGCTTTTTTAGTGTTTTGCTACCTCGGAACCTTGAATTTTCCTGTTTTTTTTTAGGGTTTGCAACAGTTAATGCAAAAACATGCCTACAACTGGGAATTCTAGATTTTATTTATATAGTAATGCAAACAAACAATTAGGACACAATAAGGCTAGGTTCACATTTGCGTTTGTGTCTGCATGTGGAAGGCATGCAGATGCAAACACAGGGCAAACGCTGCCATACTGATGTGAATGCAGCGGAGAATCTCCGCATGCATTCACACTGATATGGTGCCCAGCCAGCCAAGCAGCTGTCTTGGCGACGGCTGGGAGGCGGAGATCAGCGGCGGAGATCTCCTCCTCCCGGCCACCGCTGATCTCCCGATGCTGTCAGCGTGGGAGATTTGAAGGAACAGCTGATCTAATTTAAAAAGCTGTCAGATCAGCTGTTTCGACAAATCTCCCACGCCGACACTGCCGGGAGATTAGCGGCGGCCGTGCCCGGGAGATCAACGGCGGCCACCGAGAGTGATTTAAATGAGTTCCGCAGCGTTCTCCTGCGCTGTCAAGAGGAGGACACTGCGGATCCATTGAGATCCATTCATTTTTTGTGCGCTGGCTGATAAAACAAGCACCTGTGAACGCACAAAAAATGCAACAAGCTGTGTTTGGAGGGCGGAAGAGGGCGCTCAAATTATGTGCATCCAAACGCAACCACAACCAAACGCAGCCAAACGCAGGTACCATGCGTTCCCATGTTAAACAGTAACGCAGACCATGTGACACTTAGATTGCTCACATTTGGACTTCCATTCACTAGTCATGTGACTTATTAAGGTAATTGATTGCACCTGAGGGGCCTCATAGCAAAAGAAGTGATTACATTTGAACATGGCATTTTTTATTTATTTTATCTCATAAATTGAATTTTTGACTATATTTTTCTCACTTGACTTGCCCATCTTAGGGTACTTTCACATCAGCGTTTTTTTTAAATCACGGCAGATGCGGTGAAAAAAACGCATCTGCCGTGATTACCGCATAGCCGCTGCACTTGCGGCACAATTGCGGCAAGCCCCATAGAATGTCTATGCGGGCTTGCGGCAGGTACGACAAGTGCGGTATCGGCACTTGCGGCAGGTGCGGCGGCAAAAAATTGACAGCTGACCTCATTTTTTTTTGCGGCCGCACCTGCCGCAAGTGCCGAAACCGCACTTGCCGCACCTGCCGCACACTTTCCGCAAGCCCCATAGACATTGCATGGGGCTTGCCGCAAGTGTGCCGCAAGTGCAGCGGTTATGCGGTAATCGCGGCAGATGCGGTTTTTTCACCGCATCTGCCACGATTTAAAAAAAAGCAGCCTTAGGCTATTTAGTGCTGATGCATCACACATGAATAGGATTACAAAAAAATGTAAGCACAGGTTGTGATGTAACAAAATTGGTAAACAGCCAAGGGGTAAACAGTTTTGCAAGGTACAATAAGTGACATTGCTTCTGCCATATGCATCCAATGTTGCAAGCACATATTTTTTTCAAGTTGCGTTGTTTAATTCTGAACATTTTGTGACTTTTTTTAACAGTGTTGTCTTGAACTCTCTCTACAGTCTACTTTAGCATGGGCAAGAGCTTCTGCGATGTGTCTGAACTTCAACTGCATGCTGATTATTCTGCCGGTGTGTCGTAATTTTGTGTCCCTGCTCAGAGGATCTACAGCAGTAAGTAAAATATAACAATAGCTACACTTAATTTGCTTGTTTTCAAAGTACACTACACACTGAATGATGACCAATTCATTTCTTGTTTTCCTATAGTGTTGCAGGGGAGATTTGAGAAGGTTGCTCGACAAAAACATTATGTTTCATAGGCTTGTTGGCTATATGATCACACTTTTTACAGGTAAGTATTTTGCAATAAGCAAAAAAAATATCATTTTAATTACCTTTTAGATTATATGAAAGATTCTTGATATGTTAGGGCAGTGTTTTGCTTCCGGAGCATAAGCAGTGTGCATTCCGAAGCCGGCCTGTACACCCAATACACCCACCACACTGTGCAGGACCAAAATGACGGGCCGTGCCACCAACAGTGCATCATGCCTGGAAGAAGGGGGCAGAAATTTTAAATCAAGGCTTGCTCCTAAATGAATGATCACACCTAGTGGGGCATGATTAAAGCATTGAGGCAAGAGGCTAAAGCGGACCTGGAGAGACTGCCCACCCGATGGCCAGCCATCTAGTAATGCCCACATGACGGTGGAAATGTAAGTTTATAAATCAATTTTTTGCACTTTTATAATGTACATTTAGATCAGAGAGGGATGGTTAGTAATGTAGCAGGAAGCTGCAGATACAGGTAGTGATGGGTTTGGGGGGCTAAACTAGGTGACAGGTTCCCTTTAAGGCCTTGTTGACAGAGCATTTGTGCTCTGTTTTTGGTGGTCCATCATTGGTGTAGTCTCTGCAGCCAAAACAGATCCTTTTTTTTTCAAAAAGCAGCATCACAAACGCATCATCTGTTTGTGTTGCTTTTTTGCTCATTTTTTTTTTTTGTGCTGTGCGTTTGCTTTTTTAAGGCAAAAACACAGAACTATTTTATAAAGGACAGGGGACACACACACAAACAGTTACACACTTTATTACCTTCCCCAAGGTCTGTGGGGACCAGTGATGTGTTACTTTCATGTTGTAACAGATCATCTGACTGAGCCACATGGTCAGTCCCTTTTCACTTCTCGCAGGTCCTGTTACCCAGTGCCCATAAGGAACACTTCACGAGAACACGCCACAGGATCGCAGGGGAGGGTAAAAAATAGGATGACTGAGCGTGTGTGGATTAGAAAATGCTATAAAAAAGCCTCACAATTGGAGTGTGTGAATACCGATCACAATGAAGTCAATGGCGAAAGCGCAGTAGAAAAATGGAGAACTAATTGACATGCACATTATTTTCTGGGTGCGCTTTCTGCACCACTAGCGCAGCAATCAAAAACGCTGATGTCTGCACAGCAATTTGAAGATGACATTTACTTTGCTGGGAAATCCAGTGACTGATCCATTTTTGGTGCAGGTTTAAATAAAATCTAGCACCAAAAACGCATCAGAAATGCTGCAAAAGCAAGCAGTGTGCACTTGGCCTAAAGCACCAATTTTGTTTTATTTCAGTGCTGGAGTGGCGCTTTAACCCCTTAAATACCAAACCACTTTGTTCAATAATGACCAAGCCTCATTTTTTAAATTTAACCACAGTCACTTTATAAGGTACCGTAACAAAACTAATGGATGGTGCTCCAATGATCTGTGCTGCTGTAGGCAAATCAGGACCACAAAAAGGTCTGATGCAATGAAGTATTTATTACCGACGCGTTTCGGAGCTCACTTTGCTCCTTCTTCAGGGATACAATCAAAGGATGATTGTATCCCTGAAGAAGGAGCAAAGTGAGCTCCGAAACTCATCAGAAATAAATACATCATTGCATCAGACCTTTTTGTGGTCCTGATTTGCCTACAGCAGCACAGATCATTGGAGCACCATCCATTGGTTTTGTTTATGCTCCATGTTGCAACGTGGAAGTGTGGATCCAGCTGCAGCTGTACTACCATATACACTGATTGTGAGTTTGCACAACCAGCTCAGGTGAGTACCCACAATCATTATTATTCCCTTTTAATTGAGATAAGACCCTATGCGCCTTTTGTCTCTTGCATCTCTAGACTTTATGAGTTAATCACTCTGGAATACTTCAACGAATCCCACTGATTCTGAGATTTTTTCGTGACATGCTGTACTTTATATTAGTGGAAAATTTTGTACATTTTGTTTGACATTTTTTCCATTTATTTATGAAAATATCAAACATTTAGAAAACGAAATTTAATATGTCAAAATTTTCAACTTTTATTTTATGCCCCTAAAGCAGCTAGCTGTGTCACAAATAATAATTAATAAATAATGCTTAACACATATCTATTTTACATCAGCAGTGTAGTTAGAAGTGTTAAAAGTTGCTCAGCAATTTATCATTTTTCCAACAAAAATTTACAAAACTATTTTTTAAGGGATCACATCACATTTGAAGTGACTTTGAGGGATCTACATGACAGCACATACCCAAATGTGACACCATTCCAAAAAAGGTGTTTCACAAGAACTAAAGAAATGTGAATGGAAAAAATGAAAATCTTATTTTATCCCACAAAAATGTTGTATTGTCTTCAAATTTTGAATTTTTACAGAGGTAACAGGAAAAAATGCACTTTACTATTTATTGTGCAATTTCTCATGAGTATGCAGATACTCCATATGTAGTGGACAACCACTGTTTGGGTACACGGCAGGGCTCATAAAGGAAGGAGTACCATTTGACTTTTGGTAAGCAAAATTGACTGAAATCAGCAGTGAATGTAATGTCATGTTTTCAGAGGCCCTGATAGGCCTACTTAGTGGAAATCCCCACAAATTACTACATTTTGGAACCTAGACTCCTCAAGGTATGAAAATAAAACATCATATTTTTCCAACAAAAATATAGCTTTAGTCCCAAATTTTGTATTTTCACAAAGTTAACAGGAGAAATTGCATGGGGTAACTAGGCCCAATCCTTCTACCTATAAAATAATTTCATACATACAACAAAGTGTGGTAAAGTAATGGCCAAGGTTTTATTAAGAGATTACCTAAAAACAAAATTTTTTATTTTTTAAAACTCAAATAAATCCTTTAAATATTTTTTTTAATCTTTAATAACAACTAAAGGACCAATCGACCCGAATTCACTGGGGCTATTTTACCCACAAGGGGAGGTAATCGAAGATAGCCCCCCCCCCAACTAACACCTCAGCCATTCCTCAACAACACCTTGAAACCCTAAATTAAAGATATCCAAAGCCACTTCCGATAAATGAACGCCGTCCGGCCGGTAGAAACCAGAAAGAAAACCTTCTAGATCTAAATGTCTATACGAGAAACCCGAAATCATTGGCAAAAATGTATTCATATCTCTGTTTATTCGCTTGCGAATTATCTCACAAAAACTTAAATTAGAAGCTTGCCAGATCAACCGGGGACTATCTCTGAAAAAACAATAGTCACATTAGGAAAATAACATTTCATCCAAGACAAATCTTTTTTCATGGAACTCAAAAGATCCAAGGTCTTCATTTTCCCCACGTCGTTTCCCCCTAAATGTATTATGATAAGATCTGGAGCTGGAAAAACACCTGAAAGCTCAATCAAAAAGAACACAAATTACGTCATTGTAAACCCTTTCGTCCATGCCAAAGTACCTGAACTTTGTCGAGGGGAAAGGAAAGGTTTTCTGAGTAATTCCTTCTCATAGCCCTGTTTCGAGCCCAGAAAATAAAAGAATGGCCAACTAACCATACTATCGCTGGGCCTAAAACAAAAACAAAAGAACACAAAGGAATAAATTAACTTATATATGTAAGAGTAAATGGGGCCTATCATATAACTGAAACCTATTTGACTGCCAACGGCCAATACGTTTGATACTTTGTTCACCTAACCCAAAACGAAAAGCCTCTGTGGCAGCGCCAATGCGAAAAGAATGTGAAGATATATTCGCATCTTGTAAGCCCAATTCTGTCAAGCATTTTTTTAAAATAAAATTAAACTGAAATTTCGTAAGAGGGGAGCCTCCCTCGTGAACCAACAATTGACCTTTACCCGGAAAACGTTTTTGGAGCCAGCGCTTAACAACAGAAACTGGACAAATAGCTTCCTGGCCAGATGGATAAAGAAGAACCGGTGCTCCTTTTTTCTAACACATCCGTCTTAGATTTTTTAATGTGAATCAAAACATACGAATCGTTCAAGGAGACATCTGACAACTTTAAACCAGAATCCTTCACCTTAGATTCAGATACTAATTCAGATATGCGCAGGGCTGCAAAAAATGCCAACACAAAGGCTGTCCTAAAAAGTACCGCTTCATACGCCGAAGAACAAACCTTCTCAAGAACCGAACAAATACGAATTAACAATTCGATTGAGATAGGGCGTCTAGAATCAGGCTGACAACTACTCTTCTTCAGGCCTTTTAGAGCTTGCTTGACAGCAAACAGATTCGTTATCGACGGATAGCCTTGCAGTTTAAGAAAAACGAAATACCTGCTAATGTTTTAGCCACTGAAGAATAACTATAGCTACCAACACAAAGAAAGTCAATAAAACACAATACTGATGAGACAGAGACATCTATACCATCAAAATCATGTATAGCACAAAAATTATTCTATTCTTTCCAAGCCGTCAAATATTCATTCCAAGTTCTATGAGCTATAGAACCCTGAATCAAATTAGGAACAAATTTCAAATGACGCTCCACAGACCGGATGGGCACATTAACCCCGAAGGACTGGCATCGGGAATCAACAGCCGAAATTGTTGAATGCACTGTAATGATAAAAAATCAATTGCAGTTGAGTCAGAATGCAACGAAAAACTACCTTTTAACCAAATATTAAATTTTAAACAAATCAAAACAACACGTCGGAGGATATGTGAAGCCGAAAAACACTTTGAAGTTAGAGTATTTAAGGCTATAACAACACCCTTATTCCTTGATTCAAAACAAATTCGAGAATTTGCCAATAAAGGGCCCCATAACTACAAACAGACTAAAAGGGCGAAGAGCTCAATAACCATCACATTTTTTGTTACAAGATCAACTTTCCATCTCAAAAGCCATTGGTCGCGAGCCCAATGATTACCAAAGCATAATCCAAAACCAACCGAACTGACTGACACATACAATTCCAAGGCAGAAGATAAACAAAATTCTTCTTGCCAACAAGACCTGCCATTAAAAGAATGAAGAAATTCTGCCCATACTCTCAGGTCATTCTTTATTGAACTATTCAATCTGACATGTGAATAAGGGGTTGATAAACCTTTCGTTAAATCATAAAGGCTTCTCAAAAATACCCTACCCATTGGGATAATTCTAGTCGCAAAGTTAAACAAGCCTAAAACTGACTGCAATACCTTCAGAGTCACTTTTTCCTTGTCTAACAACAATTCAATCATTATTTTCAAACGCAAAATTTTATCATCAGGTAAACTACAAAACATTCCGGAAGTATCAATTAAAATACCTAAAAATTCTATGCGGCGGCAAGGGAAAAACGTTTTTTTCTGGAGCCAAAGGCATCCCAAAATAAGCCATCAAATCGATAAATTTGCATAACAACTGGGAACAAATGTCAGAAGAATCCAGACAAATAAACAAAAAATCATCAAGGTAATGCAAAACCCAACCTTGCTGAACCTCAAACTCTACACACCATTGCAAAAAAGACGCAAGTGCTTCAAAATAAAAACACAATTTTGAAAATCCCATCGGGAGACACCGATCAAAAAAATAAAATTGATCAAAAAACAAAACCCAAAGAATTAAATCCCGAAGGATGTATTGGTAATAAGCGAAACGCCGACTTAATGTCGGATTTCGCCAGAAAATAATTAACTCCCGATTTTCGAAGCAAATCAACTGCTAAATCAAAAGACGCATATGTTACAGATGCTGAAGCTGCATCAATTTGATCATTCAATGAATCACCAACTGGGTGGGATAAATGATGTATCAAGCTAGGACTAGATGCAGCCTGGGACTAGATGCAGCCTGGGACTAGATGCAGCCAGGGGTTGGAGGCATCGAGGGGATGAGCAATCATGATGAAGTCATGTGAGGGTGCTTTGTTCAGCAAGTGCAGGCTGTCGGCAGGAGCCGGTGCTGGTGTGAGGCAGGCCTACCAGCCTGATCTGTTTGACACTTCCCCGGGCAGCCCACTATGGTGAGACTGTCTGGAGGCAGCGCAGGAGATCACCCTTATGCACTGAGAGCTGTTGCTCTGCACATTTGTGTATAGTAACACTGCAGTTCATCTGCAGCACCATATTCCCTAGTGGAAGTGGTTGAGTGGCACAGGCAGATCGAGGCACATAGCTGCCGCAGCTATGTTGTGTGCCACATGGAAGTACAGGCCACACTCTTGCTGTGTGTGGCACCGGGCCCGGTTTACTGAGCGCTGGTGTAAGGCAGAAGGTGAGGACTGGGCTTCTGCTGTAAGCGGGACGTCTGTACACCAGGTCCAAGCTGTTGGGGAAGTGTGTGCTGCCGTAGGGTCGGTCCTTGCTGCGGGACTTGCGGAGATGGCTCGGCAGCAGGGGAGAGGGGCGGGAGAATAGCACCTCCAACTATCTCTTCTGGAGCTTGATGGAGGCTCTGATTTTCAATTGATGGCTTCCTGTATGTGAGAGAGGGGTCAATCCTGTAGAACCATGTCATTGCGGGAGCCTGAGGCAATTGGATGCAGCGGATTGAGGGCACAGCTGCAGAGAGCACTCGCACACGTCTGTGTGGGTTCGCAGCCATTTTGTCTAATGTCTATACTTAACTTAGGTTAGTCACCTATCGACTTTTATATATTAGACTATGGGTTGAACTAGGTGGACTTAAAGTCTACCTTCAACCTTAAATCTATATTCAAAGAACCGACTGATGCCTTATTCATGCATATGTGGTCATATCTCTATGATCAGGTGTTACTTTTCCCCATTTGCATGTCATCTCATATTGGTACTGTTCATTAAATTTGTATTGTGTATATATATTGTATAGAGTGTAACTATTGCATATAGGCATCTTTCTGCTATCAACACCTTATGCTGTTAGCACAGAAATGGATGCTCTATTCCTACCTCCCTTTTCATCTCCCCCTTTTATTCTATTTCATTTGTAAGTGTAGACATATAACATGGATTTAATTTTCTGTTTTGTACTTACCGTATATACTCGAGTATAAGCCGACCCGAGTATAAGCCGAGGCCCCTAATTTTAGCCCCAAAAACTGGGGAAACCTGTTGACTCGAGTATAAGCCTAGCGTGGGAAATGTAGCACTCCCCGTCCTGGTATATAATCCCTCATCACTGTAGATAGCCTTTCAAAATGGTGTATATAGCCCCTCATAATATTGTGCCTCCATAACTAGTATATAGTGCCCCCATTACTGGTATATAGCCCCCATCACAGTACATAGCCTCTATTATTGATATATAGCCCCCCATCCTTGGCACAGCTCCCCCATCCCTGGCACAGCTCCCCCATCCCTGGCACAGCTCCCCCATTCCTGGCACAGCTCCCCCATCCCTGCAGGGCTCCCCCATCCCTGCAGGGTTCCCCCATCCCTGCAGGGTTCCCCCATCCCTGCAGGGTGCCCCATCCCTGCAGGGCTCTTCTCTGGTAGGGCTCCCCTATCCCTGCAGGGTGCCCCCATCCCTGCAGGGCTCCCCCATCCCTGCAGGGTGCCCCCATCCCTGCAGGGCTCCCCCATCCCTGCAGGGTGCCCCCATCCCTGCAGGGCTCTTCTCTGGTAGGGGTCCCCCATCTCTGCAGGGTGCCCCCATCCCGGCAGGGCTCTTCTCTGGTAGGGCTCCCCCATCCCTGCAGGGTGCCCCCATCCCTGCAGGGCTCTTCTCTGGTAGGGCTCCCCCAATCCCTGCAGGGTGCCCCCATCCCTGCAGGGCTCTCCTATGGTAGGGCTCCCACATCCTTTAAGTGCCCCATGCTGCCGCCACCATAAAATAACAAACGTTCTTACTCACCCTTCCGAAGCTCAGCACTGTCTGCGGGCTCCAAACGTCCTCCATCCGGTCTGCTGGCTTCTAATCATGTGACCGCGACGCAGCCGCGATGACGTCACTGAAGCGCCGGTCACATGATTAGAAGCCGGCAGACCAGAGGGAGGACGCTTGGAGCCCGCAGCCAGTGCTGAGCTTCGGAAAGGTGAGTAAGAACGTTTGTTATTTTATGGTGGCGGCAGCATGGGGCACTTAACAAAGGATGGGGGAGCCCTACCAGGGGGGAGGCAAGTAAATATGCACTGCTCCCCCTGCCGCTGATTGACAGGGGGATGCAGTGCATATTTAATGAGCGGGCCCACGTGACCGCCCGCTCACTCTGCAGCCTCCCCCCGCCTCCTCCAGCCCCCGGTCACCACCCCCCACACTCAGGCTCGAGTATATAGTGTATAGACTCGAGTATAAGCCGAGGGGGGCACTTTTCAGCACAAAAATTGTGCTGAAAAACTCGGCTTATACTCGAGTATATACGGTATTCAACCTTTATTAATATTCTACAGTGGCCATTTAAAAGACTTTTATACAGTATAATCGAAACGTTTCAAACTAATATATTGCCACCATAGTGAAGCATCCAGCTTCCATTTTCTTGCTTTTCGCACAACAAGAAACTGTCATTGCTTTCAAGATTGTGCAGTGTATTTTTCTAATTTGTGAGTTTGGAAGCAACTCCCATTGCACTAGCATATCGAAGAAGCATGCCCACTCCATTTTCTTCCACATGGCCAAAAGTGTTGGCACCCTTGAAATATTTTCAAATAATTATTGCAATTACATGTTTTGTCATATACATGTTTATTTCCGTTGTCCGCATTGAACCAGCACAATAGAAAAAAGAGAAAAAAGAGCAAATTGGATATATTTCACACAAAACCTCAGAAATGGGCTGGACACATTTGTTAGCAGCTTTCCAAAATTGTGGATAAACAACTTTGTTTCTAACATGTGATGCTCATTCAAACTTATCTGTGGCAAGTAACCAGGTGTGGGCAATATGAAAATCACACCTGGAACCAGATAAAAAGGGGACAAGTTGACTCAATCTTTACATTTTGGTGTCTGTGGGTGCCACACTAAGAATGAAGAACAGAAAAAGAAGAGAACAGTCTAAAGACTTGAGAACCAAAACTGTGGAACATTTTTAAAAATAATCTCAAAGGTTACAAGTCCATCTCCAGAGATGTCGATGTTCCTTTGTCAACTGTGTGCAACATAAACAAGAAATTTACAATCCATGGCATGATAGCTAATCTCCCTAGATGTGGACAGCAGAGAAAAATTCATGAAAGGTTGCAATGCAGGATTGGCTGGATGGTGCATATGCAGCCCCAATGAAGTTCCAAAGAAATTCAAACTGCCTTGAAGGTTTAGGGTGTAACAATGACATGGCAAACTAATAACATTTGAATGAAATCAAACCCTATGACAGGAGACCCAGGAGGACCCCTCTGCTGACAAAGAGACCTAGGAAAGTGTCTTGTGGACATATTATTCTATTGTTATCTGAAAATTGAACGAGGCCTAGAAAATAAAGAACACCGTACCTACAGTCAAATATTGTGGAGGTTCAAAGATGTTTTGGGTTGTTTTGTTGCCTCTTGCACTGGGTGCCTTGACTGTGCAAGGCATCATTAAATCTGAAGATATCCAAAGAATTTTGGGTCCCAATGTAGTCTCCAGTATCAGAAAGCTGGGTTTGTGTCCTAGGTCATGGGTCTCGCAGCAGGACAATGACCTCAAATATACTTCAAGAAGCATTCAGAAATGGATGGAAACAAATCACTTGAAAGTTCTGAAGTGGCCAGCAATGGGTCTGAATCTAAATCCCATTAAACACCTGGGGAGATCTTAAAATTGCTGTGGCAGAAGGCATTCTTTAAATATGAGAGTCTGGAAGCAGTTTGCAAAAGTAAAGTGGTCCAAAATTACATTTGAAAAGTGTAAGAAGCTTGTTGATGGTTATACAAAGTGATTGATTGTAGTTAAGGTACCTTTACACGCCGCTACAACAAGGTGGAAACAACCGGGTGCTTCACGTGCACGAACACACACCAACGGTAACAAACGCTACCCGATACCGTCTTTACACGCCGCTACAAGGTGCTTTACGGAAGGTTGAATCTATCTCTCGATGCACTGCCGGGTGCCTAAAGTTACCTTCTGCAGAGCACCTTACCCCATTTACACGCCACTACAACAAGGTAATATGGGCGGACCTGGTGCAGCAGGGACAACACATAGGCGTGCCAGAATTGTGGATTTCGAAACGTTCGTACGCTGATAGGACAAAGCAATAGCATCATGATTGGCCAGCCAGTGCAGGAAGGCTGGCTAATACATGACGCTCGAGCAATTGTGTAGTGTGACTGGTCAGCTCCTTAAATATGCCGCCCTATGCAGCGACAACCAATCGCAACGCAGGAGCTTCCGCCAATGATCGCTGAAGGGGGGTGGTTTCACGGAGGCTGTGTCATGCCCCGGGGAGTTATCTAGGTGACGAATAAACCTTACCCTACCGTATTTACACGCCGCTACCATCGGGTTGAAATCAACCTGTTTTAGACACTGCTCTGAAACAGGTGCCGCGAGTGACGGGTGGCAACAAGCTAGTTTACACGCCGCTACCTCGGGTTGATTTCACGGTGCAAGAAAATTTGTCTCATAAACCCGGTTGTTTTCACCCGGCTGTAGCGGCGTGTAAAGGTACCATTAATGTTAAGTTGAGTGTACCAACAATTTTGTGCTTACAATTGTTGTAGTTTTAGGTGAAATTATTTCCAATTTTCCTGTTTTCCTCTGTTGTTCTAATAGACACAAAGGAAATAAACATGTATAACAAGATATGGGTAATGATTTTCTAGGTGAAGTACTTCATTTTCTGGAACAAGTTTAAGGGTGCAAACACTTTCAGCCATAATTGATTTTGTTGGGGTCCCTTGGATATTACTGGATGTATGTACAGTTGTGGCCAAAAGTATTGACACCCCTGCAATTTTGTCAGATAATACTCAGTTTCTTCCTGAAAATGTTTGCAATCACAAAATCTTTGGTATTATTATCTTCATTTAATTTGTCTTAAATGAAAAAAACACAAAAAGGAATGAAGCAAAAAGCAAAACATTGATCATTTCACACAAAACTCCAAAAATGGGCCAGACAAAAGTATTGGCACCCTCAGCTTAATACTTGGTTGCACAACCTTTAGCCAAAATGCGATCATCCGCTTCCGGTAACCATCAATGAGTTTCTTACAATGCTCTGCTGGAATTTTAGACCATTCTTCTTTGGTAAACTGCTCCAGGTCCCTGATATTTGAAGGGTGCCTTCTCCAAACTGCCATTTTTAGATCTCTCCACAGGTGTTCTATGGGATTCAGGTCTGGACTCATTGCTGGCCACCTTAGAAGCCTCCAGTGCTTTTTCTCAAACCATTTTCTAGTGCTTTTTGAAGTGTGTTTTGGGACATTGTCCTGCTGGAAGACCCATGACCTCTGAGGGAGACCCAGCTTTCTCACACTGGGCCCTACATTATGCTACAAAATTTGTTGGTAGTCTTCAGACTTCATAATGCCATGCACAGGGTCAAGCAGTCCAGTGCCAGTGGCAGCAAAGCAACCCCAAAACATCAGGGAACCTCCGCCATGTTTGACTGTAGGGACCGTGTTCTTTTCTTTGACTGCCTCTTTTTTTCTCCTGTAAACTTTATGTTGATGCCTTTGCCCAAAAAGCTCTACTTTTGTCTCATCTGACCAGAGAACATTCTTCCAAAACATTTTAGGCTTTCTCAGGTAAGTTTTGGCAAACTCCAGCCTGGCTTTTTTATGTCTCGGGGTAAGAAGTGGGGTCTTCTGGGTATCCTACCATACATTCCCTTTTCATTCAGATGCCGACGGATAGTACGGGTTGACACTGTTGTACCCCGGATTGCAGGGCAGCTTGAACTTGTTTGGATGTTAGTCGAGGTTCTTTATCCACCATCTGCACAATCTTGCGTTGAAATCTCTTATCAATTTTTCTTTTCCGTCCACATCTATAGAGGTTAGCCACAGTGCCATGGGCTTTAAACGTCTTGATGATACTGCGCACACTAGACACTCAGGTCTTTGGAGATGGACTTGTAGCCTTGAGATTGATGATGCTTCCTCACAATTTGGTTTCTCAAGTCCTGAGAGAGTTCTTTGGTCTTCTTTCTTTTCTCCATGCTCAATGTGGTACACACAAGGACACAGGACAGAGGTTGAGTCAACTTTAATCCATGTCAACTGGCTGCAAGTGTGATTTAGTTATTGCCAACACCTGTTAGGTGCCACAGGTAAGTTACAGGTGCTGTTAATTACCCAAATTAGAGAAGCATCACATGATTTTTCTAACAGTGCCAATACTTTTGTCCAGCCCCCTTTTTTATGTTTGGTGTGGAATTATATCCAATTTGGCTTTAGGACAATTCTTTTTGTGTTTTTTCATTGAAGACAAATTAAATGAAGATAATAATACATAAGTATTTGTGATTGCAATCATTTTTAATAAGAAACTGAGTATTATCTGACAGAATTGCAGGGTTGTCAATACTTTTGGCTACAACTGTATGTTGAAGAGCTTGAAACTAGTGATGAGCGAGTGTAATCGTTACTATTTGCTACTTGCACAGATAGTACAATATTTACGATACATGACTAGTATCGCTGGTGATAATGAGTGATGTGTCAATCATTATTCATCTGACACAAATTGACAGCTCCCTTCAGTACACAAAGGGAGTCGGAAACCCAGTGAGAGCAGATTGAATGGTAGGCTCTCTCTGGGGGAAGGTGTTTCATGCAGTGAAAACTCAAAAAAGCCTGACCTTCTGCCCTGTCCTTGAAATACTCTTTTTATGGTGGGATGTGTGTGGGCAGAGCAAATCACTAATTGACTAACATTGGACTCAAAATTCGGACGAGTATGCAAGTATTACAAAGCACTCATTAGTATAGCGATTACAAATATTTCGCTACTCGCTCATCACTGTTTGGAACAGGTTCAGTAGGGTTCTAGGAGAGCTCAGAGCATTATATATGTCTTTTTCAGTCAGAGGTTTTGCAGTTTTGTGATTTGTTGTAAATACATTTTTTGGAAAAAAAAAACTGGTGATGTCGAATTGATGTCTTCTAGACCCATTACAGTCTGGTTTCCGACCCCTTCACTCTACAGAAACTGCCCTCATCAAAGTGACCAATGACCTTCTTGCAGCAAAACATAATGGTGACCACACTCTGCTTATTCTTCTTGACCTCTCTGCAGCTTTTGACACTGTTGACAAATATCTCCTACTCTCTATGCTGCACTCCATTGGCATAAGGGACTCTCCTGGCTCTCTTCCTATCTTTCTGACCGTTCTTTCAGTGTATCATTCGCTAGCTCCACTTTCTCCCCTATTCCTCTCACTATTGGGGTCCCTCAGGGTTCAGTTTTCAACTCTTAAAATACAACTTGCACTAAAGAGCTTGAAAGGAGTCTTAGGCCCCTTTCACATCAGCGTTTTTCGCTGATCGCGGCAGATGCGGCGGATTTACCACATCTGCCGCCTGACCGTCACACTTGCAGTTCACCTGCAGCAAGCCCCATGCAATGTCTATGGGGCTTGCAGCAGGTGTGGTAAGTGCGGTATAGTTGCGGTCTCGGCACTTGCGGCATCTGCAGCTGCGAAAAAAAATGCTGCTTACCGCAGTTTTTTCACGGCCGCAGCTGCCGCAAGTGCCGAAACTGCAACTATACTGCACTTGTCGCACCTGCTGCAAGCCCCATAGACATTGCATGGGGCTTGCCGCAGGTGAACTGCAAGTGTGACGGTTAGGCGGCAGATGCGGTAAATCCGCCGCATCTGCCGCGATCAGCGAGAGACGCTGATGTGAAAGGCGCCTAAGTTTACCTTTGTAAAAGTAACATCTGCAGATTTTCAATGTTTCATATAATCAGCTTCTTCTGAATTTGAAGTACACAAAGCCTACTTTATTAGCATCAGCCATTATCTTGCTGCGTCAATAACAGGTTTTTGTAATAGAGGTGAGCAACCTTGAAAGAAGTGCATTTAGATCTGTGTTTACATGCCAACCTTTAATTTCTCATCGGTTCTCACACTACTTCAAATGCAAGCTTTAATTGCTAAAATTGGAAAGGATGTAATTAGAGCCTGTTGGAGGCAGAGCATGTTCAAAGAGGAATACACTACAATGTTATCTGTAATCAAGAGCACAATTGAAAATCCACTCAAGGGATCTGCGCTTATGCTGGCTTTTCGTCTTCACACATGCCTGTGTTTAATGAATACAGCTTTGCTGTCTGCATCTCATTACTAAGGCATCCGTGTAGACATACATCAACATTTTTTATTTTCACACTTGCTTGGGTTAATTAATATTAGTTCCCTTCAGATACATCTCTCATATAATGTGATTTTTGTGGTATATGAAAGTCATTAAGAGAGAATGTTCTGTCAGTCAAGCTCTATATAACTGTTCTCACACTTGTTTTATTTTCTGAAGAAGTTACCATTAAAATTATGATGAACATAATTTAAAATACTAATATAACTGCATTTTCTAATATAAAATCAGTTATCTATTAATAATTTTATTTTTACGGAGACATTTTAGTATCACCAGGGGTGCACCTACTATGAGGCGCCTTGCGTTGCCTGGTACTGAATAGGGGGGCAGCACTGCGGGAGGTGCCCTGCATATAGTGAACGCTATGGGGTCTGCCACCCACGATATGTGCACCTGTGCTATGTCTGCCTGCTGGGCATCTTCCAGCTGCTTTCTGCCCTTTGCAGCTCTGCACGGCGGGGAGTGATGATTTCATCATTGAGCGTCCTGCTGTGCAGAGTGCGGGACACACGCTGAGGACACTGGAGCTGCGAAGATCAAGGAGAGAGGTGAGTATCCTTTTTATATTTTTTTAATCCGTGAGTACACTGATGGGAGACAATGTGGGGGGTGCTGTGTATGGGGGTGCTGTATATGGGTGATGCTGTTCTGTATATGAGGATGCTGTGCTGTGTATGGGAGGTTCTGTATGTGGGGGGTGCTATAGTGCTTGGCTGTCTATGAGGGATGCTGTATAGTATATGGAGGGCTATGGGGATGCATGAAGAACTATGGATGGTGCATTATAATAAATGGAGGACTATGGGGGTTCATTATACTATATGGAGGACTATAGGGGTGCATTATAATATATGGACCCATTTATACCATATGGAAGCCATTATAATATGTGGAGGGCTGTGTTGGGGGCCATTATAAAGTTTAAGAAGGAGTATGGGTCATTTCACTGTGTGTAGTAGGTTCATTGTACTGCATAGAGTAGTTGATGGGGTTACACTAGGGTTATCATACCATGCGTGTTGAAGAATTCACTGTAGGGGTATGATACAGTGTTTTTGGAGAGTACTGTGGAGGAATTCACTGAGGGGATCATAGTATTTGTGGGGCACTTTTGTTGGCGTCATACTTTATGGCTGCAATGAAAGATCAATCTAGGGGTTTCAATAGGAGGACAATTACTTTGTAAGGGCTACAAAGTTGTGAGACATGTGTATGTGACAGCCAAATAATTTTTTTGGGTGGGTAATTAGAACTTCTGCTATGGGGCCCCATGATTTCTATGTATTCCCCTGGTGCAGGATGCATCATCCCTCTGCTGCAGGGCTGATTGGACATAAATTACATACCACGTTCAATGCTGCCCCTCGGTACATACAGGCTCCAGCCATGTTTCTCCCAAGTGGCGCTTGGTTGGTGGTGCTCGTCCCCTTCCCACTCCCACATCCCTTGCTCAACCCAATTGGAAGACCCCTGTTATTAGCCTTGGACTGCCGCATGTGCGGTGTTTGTGATTGGCTAAGTGTTTTGGGAGAAGGAGGCGTGGTCTGTTGGCAAAGGACCGCCATTTTACTAGCTTAGTACAGTGGCTGCTTGATGATGCTCAGACTGCAGATCATTGCATGTGGTGTTTGGATGGTGCTGCATGATGTACAGTATATGTCTGACTAGATAGTGCCAGGTAGCCACCACATTGGAGCTGCCCAGAGTTTTGCAGGCAAGTGCCAGAGATAATAGTTTGACAGTTAGTGCTGTCTCCTGTGTGTATGCTATAAGAATGCAGGACTGTGTCTACCTACAGGACCACAGCTTTGCCAGCCATCATTGTGTGTATGTATGCTTGTTCCAAGCCTGCCATTGCCATTAATGATCCTTGTTCTGGATTCTTCTGTGTGGCTCTTGTATGTGCGTGTGATGGCGCTGACATCCTTGTGTTTGGAGGGGGGGGAGGGGGGGCCATTTGCAGTTCGCCTCAGGCAGCAGAGAGGCTAGCTTCACCCCTGAGTATCACATAAATAGCATTGTTATTTTGTATTTTTCTGTAATAAAGTGAATCACAATCAGTGGTTGCAGTCAGAAACCAGTTGCTATGTCTCGTGAACCACAAGCTTCTTTGCAACATCAGCCAATAGTAGAAATTTTAGCTCACAATTTAGAGGCTTAGTCATAGAAATTTTGCATAGCTTTTATCCAAACTTCCAGGTACTATGACATACTGTAGGTATTTGTTAGTGGACTTTTTTTTATACAAGGGTTAAAGGGATTTCCATGATCAAAGTTAATTTTAAGGTTTATTTTAATCAATAGATCCTGGAATAATATTAAGTTCTACTGTTGGATGTATTTAAAAAAAATGTTCCGGTGCTGAGATAATCTTAGATATGTACCTCTGCTATGTACTATAAAATGGACGTGTCTGACCATGCACGGAGCATGGTTTGATCCTAGTCAGGGGAGGATGCAAAAGTGACTACAGATATTACAACATGGGATTGCAAATAATTATTTCTTTAAGGTTAAACCATTTTTTACAAACAGGCAGAGAAATGTTTTACCTCAAAAACAGAATCAGCTATGATCCAAAAGCTGTAATGTCTGTACACTCTTGTGTGTCCTCCCCTACCCAGGAGCTGTGTGTATGATCAGACTATGTTCCATGCACTGTCAGACACTGCCATTTTACAGTACATAGCAGGGGCACACAAATAAGATTATCTCAGCACAGGAAGATTTTTGTAAAACACCATTATTATTCCAAGATTTATTGATTATAATGAACTCTAAAATTACTTTTGTTTGTGGGAAAACCCATTTAACCCCTTCATGACCTTTGACGTACCGGTTCGCCATAGTTCGGAAGTACTTACTGCCGGGACTCCGGTTTAGACAGGCGTTTGCTTCTTCCTCCTTGTCACGGCTGGACCGCGCCTGCCGGTAGTGGGGCCCGGTGGTACAGATCAAAAATGATGAGACGTCTTGTGGGAACAGATTTAGGGGTTATATTGTTTCGTGACGCCACCTATGAGAGTTTCGGCAACTGTACCGACGCTGCGGGGCCTCCAGGGGATGGAATGCAGCAAGATGGAACGCTCCCCACAGGCTGAGCAGTGATCCCCGGAGCCAGAAGCTGCACAAGATGTTGTGAGGCAGCTGCGATTACCTAAGCATGCGGTGAAACAGTTCATAAGAAGGCACGGACACTGTAAGTCTCTGTAACGGGTTCTTTACTGTAACCAGCAGGCAGTACCGGGTGGACTCAGCAATGACCAGTGTGTTCTCAGAGATCTGAGGTGTTCCTCCATTCTAACTAAGTACTGTGCCGTTGTCGCCCAGGAATACCAGATCGGGTACAAGGAGGCTGCTTGAATGCCCTATCCGGGGTATACATTCCGGATGCTTTGGGGAGCCTTGGGTCGCTTGGTATGTACACCGCTAGTTAGACGACTGGATTTGGCGATGGTGGGGTGCTCCTGTAAAGCGGTCCCTCCACTCCTCTGGTTTGCATAGCAGAGCTGGACTACTGCTAGCTTCGGTACCAGCAAACCGGCTGTAGATCGGCACGGGATGATTTTGGACCCGCATTTTGATGCCCGTAGTTCGGTTGGTAATGCACCGGGAGTAGTGATGAGCGAGTACTAAAATGCTCGGGTGCTCGAAGCTCAGGCCGAGCATCCCGAGATACTCGTGTACTCGGCCCGAGTACCGAGCCCAATGTTATCCTATGGGAGACCCGAGTATTTTTATGAAATGACTGCCGGCAGCATGTAGAAACCCTAAAAATGTCACAAAAGCCTCAGAAGAGTGCTCAAATGACATAGCAACACCATGGGGAAGACCCCTGGAAGCATTTCTCACTCAAAAGTCACAGCTGTGAACAATCTTGTCCGAGTTTCACGCCAATTTTACGGAGTCACCAGAAAACCTTCCAAATTGACACCAAAATGAATATTTAGGGTGGAAATGTTAAGGGCACATACCCAATAGTGAGATACAGCTGGTGTATGTTACTTTTTGTGATTACATGAAAGATTTTACGTGAAAACATTGTGCGGCACTCCGATGACCCTGAGAAGAAACGTACATGAAGCCCTGTCTTGACATAATGTGCCCATTTTGAGGAAGTGGGTGTATTGTAGTATTTTCCTTTACCAGGGCAGTCCAAAATTGTGAGGTTCAACAATGACCCATGCATACAGACATGCATGAGGGCCTGTAAACCTGAAGTGGGTGTACTGTAGTATAGCCCTTTGGCAGGGCAGCCAAAAATTGGGAGGTTCAACAATGCTCCTGGATACAGACGTGCAGGAGGGCCTGTAAACCTGAAGTGGGTGTATTGTAGTATAGCCCTTTGGCAGGGCAGCCAAAAATTGGGAGGCTCCATATTGTCCCTGGATAGAGACGTGCAGGAGGGCCTGTAAACCTGAAGTGGTGTATTGTAGTATAACCCTTTGGCAGGGCAGCCAAAAATTGGGAGGTTCAACAATGCCCCTGGATACAGACGTGCAGGAGGGCCTGTAAACCTGAAGTGCGTGTATTGTAGTATAGCCCTTTGGCAGGGCAGCCAAAAATTGGGAGGCTCCTTATTGTCCCTGGATAGAGACGTGCAGGAGGGCCTGTAAACCTGAAGTGGGTGTATTGTAGTATAGCCCTTTGGCAGGGCAGCCAAAAGTTTGGAGGCTCCATATTGTCCCTGGATAGAGGCATGCAGGAGGGCCTGTAAACCTGAAGTGGGTGTATTGTAGTATAGCCCTTTGGCAGGGCAGCCAAAAATTGGGAGGCTCCATATTGTACCTGGATAGAGACGTGCAGGAGGGCCTGTAAACCTGAAGTGGGTGTATTGTAGTATAACCCTTTGGCAGGGCAGCCAAAAATTGGGAGGTTCAACAATGCCCCTGGATACAGACGTGCAGGAGGGCCTGTAAACCTGAAGTGCGTGTATTGTAGTATAGCCCTTTGGCAGGGCAGCCAAAAATTGGGAGGCTCCATATTGTCCCTGGATAGAGACGTGCAGGAGGGCCTGTAAACCTGAAGTGGGTGTATTGTAGTATAGCCCTTTGGCAGGGCAGCCAAAAGTTTGGAGGCTCCATATTGTCCCTGGATAGAGACGTGCAGGAGGGCCTGTAAACCTGAAGTGGGTGTATTGTAGTATAGCCCTTTGGCAGGGCAGCCAAAAATTGGGAGGCTCCATATTGTACCTGGATAGAGACGTGCAGGAGGGCCTGTAAACCTGAAGTGGGTGTATTGTAGTATAGCCCTTTGGCAGGGCAGCCAAAAATTGGGAGGTTCAACAATGCCCCTGGATACAGACGTGCAGGAGGGCCTGTAAACCTGAAGTGGGTGTATTGTAGTATAGCCCTTTGGCAGGGCAGCCAAAAATTGGGAGGCTCCATATTGTCCCTGGATAGAGACGTGCAGGAGGGCCTGTAAACCTGAAGTGGGTGTATTGTATTATAGCCCTTTGGCAGGGCAGCCAAAAATTGGGAGGTTCAACAATGACCCATGCATACAGACATGCAGTAGGGCCTGTAAACCTGAAGTGGGTGTATTGTAGTATAGCCCTTTGGCCAGGGCAGCCAAAAATTGGGAGGCTCCACATTGTCCCTGGATAGAGACGTGCAGGAGGGCCTGTAAACCTGAAGTGGGTGTATTGTAGTATAGCCCTTTGGCAGGGAAGCCAAAAATTGGGAGGCTCCATATTGTCCCTGGATAGAGATGTGCAGGAGGGCCTGTAAACCTGAAGTGGGTGTATTGTAGTATAGCCCTTTGGCAGGGCAGCCAAAAATTGGGAGGTTCAACAATGACCCATGCATACAGACATGCAGTAGGGCCTGTAAACCTCAAGTGGGTGTATTGTAGTATAGCCCTTTGGCAGGGCAGCCAAAAGTTTGGAGGCTCCATATTGTCCCTGGATAGAGACGTGCAGGAGGGCCTGTAAACCTGAAGTGGGTGTATTGTAGTATAGCCCTTTGGCAGGGCAGCCAAAAGTTTGGAGGCTCCATATTGTCCCTGGATAGAGACGTGCAGGAGGGCCTGTAAACCTGAAGTGGGTGTATTGTAGTATAGCCCTTTGGCAGGGCAGCCAAAAATTGGGAGGCTCCATATTGTACCTGGATAGAGACGTGCAGGAGGGCCTGTAAACCTGAAGTGGGTGTATTGTAGTATAGCCCTTTGGCAGGGCAGCCAAAAATTGGGAGGTTCAACAATGCCCCTGGATACAGACGTGCAGGAGGGCCTGTAAACCTGAAGTGGGTGTATTGTAGTATAGCCCTTTGGCAGGGCAGCCAAAAATTGGGAGGCTCCATATTGTCCCTGGATAGAGACGTGCAGGAGGGCCTGTAAACCTGAAGTGGGTGTATTGTATTATAGCCCTTTGGCAGGGCAGCCAAAAATTGGGAGGTTCAACAATGACCCATGCATACAGACATGCAGTAGGGCCTGTAAACCTGAAGTGGGTGTATTGTAGTATAGCCCTTTGGCAGGGCAGCCAAAAATTGGGAGGCTCCACATTGTCCCTGGATAGAGACGTGCATGAGGGCCTCAAAACATTTTTCCCATTGAAAAGGAGCGGGTCTCCTGTCGTTGTAATGCCCATTCTAAAGAATGCGCGAAAAAATGTACCACTGCGGGTATACCTGAAACAACAGCCTAACTATTGTAACGGTCATCATGGTGGCACATGAGGAGAAGGAGGAGCAGTCCAGCGATTAGCCAAAGTCCAGAAGTGTGTACCCATGGGTGAGTGGAGGTACATGGCAAATTCCCATAACAAAATTTAAATTCAGTTGTCATTTGTTGGTGGTGTGGTGAAGTCTGGCCCAATCCAACCCTTGTTCATCTTGATCAGAGTCAGCCTGTCAGCATTTTCAGTTGACAGGCGGGTGCGTTTATCAGTAATGATTCCTCCTGCGGCACTGAAAACACGCTCTGACAAAACGCTAGCGGCAGGGCAGGCCAGGACTTCCAAGGCGTAGAGAGCCAATTCATGCCACGTGTCCAGCTTGGAGACCCAATAATTGTAAGGCACAGAGGAATCTCGCAGTACAGTTGTTCGATCTGCAAGGTACTCCTTCAGCATCTGGCCAAACTTAGCATTTCTTGTGGCACTACCCCGCACCTCAGGAGCTGTGGTACGTGAGGGGTTGAGAAAACTGTCCCACATCATAAAGACTGTTCCCCTACCTCTGGCGGATTGGACTTGGGCCCCTCTTGGCCGTACGCCTTGGTTGTCCACCGATTCCTGACCTATGCCTCTAGCGTTTTGTGAGGGGAATGATTTGCCTACTTCCGTGACTATGGCCTTCTGGAACTGCTGCATTTTGGCTGACCTCTCCGCCTCAGGAATGAGAGACATAAAGTTCTCCTTGTAGCGTGGGTCTAACAGTGTTGCCAACCAGTACTGATTGTCGGCCAAGATGTTCTGAACGCCAGGGTCACGAGCCAGGCAGCTTACCATAAAGTCAGCCATGTGCGCCAGACTCTTAACAGCCGTCACTTCAGTATCCAGACCAACACGATGACTGAACATGCTGTCCTCCTCCTCCTCCTCATCTCCCCCGTCCTCTGGCCAGCCACGCTGAATCGAGGGTATGACTGGTGTGCATGTCATATCCTCAATTTGGCCAGAGAGTTGCTCCATGTCTTCATCCTCCTCCTCCTCGTCATAGTCCTCCACTGCACGTTGTGATGAGATGAGGCTGGGCTGTGTGTTATCACCCACACCCACTACTGTTTCTTGCTCCAAGTCATCGCGCTCGGCCTGCAATGCATCCTCTTTGTTTTTCAGCAGAGACCATTTTAGAAGGCAGAGTAGTGGTATGGTGACGCTAATAATGGCGTCATCGCCGCTCACCATCTTGGTGGAGTCCTCAAAGTTTTGGAGGACGGTACATAGGTCGGACATCCATCTCCACTCCTCAGGTGTTATGTGTGGAGTTTGACCCATTTCCTGACGGCTTAGGTGATGCAGGTAGTCCACAACTGCCCTCTTCTGCTCACATATCCTGACCAACATGTGCAGAGTTGAATTCCAACGCGTGGGGACATCACACACCAGTCTGTGGGCCGGAAGACGCAAACGGCGCTGAAAGCCGGCAAGGCCGGCTGAAGCAGCAGGTGACTTGCGAAAATGTGCAGACAGACGACGAACTTTTACCAGCAGTTCAGACACATCTGGGTATGACTTTAGAAACCTCTGAACCACCAGGTTGAGCACATGGGCCACGCATGGAACATGCGTCAGCTGGCCTCGCCTCAAAGCTGCCAACAGGTTCTGGCCATTGTCACACACGACCTTTCCTGGCTTTAGGTTCAGAGGTGTGAGCCAGTGATCTGCCTGCTGTTTTAGAGCTGTCCACACCTCTTCTGCATTGTGGGGTTTATCACCTATGCAGACTAGCTTCAGCACAGCCTGTTGCCGCTTCGCAGAGGCAGTGCTGCAGTGCTTCCAGCTTGGGACTGGTGTGGAGGGTACAGTGGATGAGGATGCACAGGAGGAGGAGGCTGAGGAGCATGACATTCCGGAGCTGTAGAGTGTCGGTGAAACCCTGACAGAGGTAGGGCCTGCTATCCTTAGTGTGGGAAGGACGTGTTCCGTCCCTCGCTCAGACTGGGTCCCAGCCTCCACAATATTAACCCAGTGTGCCGTCAAGGAGATGTAGCGGCCTTGCCCACAAGCACTTGTCCACGTGTCTGTGGTTAGGTGGACTTTGGCTGAAACAGCGCTGTTCAGGTCACGTGTGATGCTGTTGGACACATGGTTATGCAATGCGGGGATGGCACATCTGGATAAATAGTGGCGGCTGGGGACCGAGTAACGTGGGACAGCAGCCGCCATCAGGTCGCGGAATGCTTCCGTCTCCACCAGCCGGAAAGGCAACATTTCTAGCGCTGTGAGTCGCGAAATGTGAGAATTCAGGACTGTGGCATGTGGGGCGTTGGCAGCGTATTTGCGCCTGCGTTCAAATGTTTGCTGAATGGATAATTGAACGCTGCGCTGGGACAAGGACGTGCTTGATGGTGGTGAAAATTGTGCGTGGGCAACTTCAGGTGCAGGGCCGGAGGCTTGTTCGCGGCCAGCATGGACAGGGGATTGGCTCACACGCACAACACGCGAAGACGTAGCAGTGACATCAGCAAGCACCGCTCCTCGACTCTGTTGTCCTTCCCACAAAGTCGGGTGCTTGGCTGACATGTGCCTGATCATGCTGGTGGTGGTCAAGCTGCTAGTTTTCGTACCCCTGCTGATACTGGCATGGCAGGTGTTGCAAATGGCCTTTTTAGAGTCATCTGGAGCCAACTTAAAAAACTCCCAGACTCCTTAAATTAATAAATTAATAGAGACAGATTTGTCAGCTGCGGAGGCGATCTTGTCTCTTCCTACGGATAATTTCCGCCCCAAGAAACATGAGTTGGCCCCTTTGATGTTGGGGGCGGCAAAGCAACTGATAGCTCTTAAGTGGAAACAACATAACCCACCGACATTGGAAGAATGGAAAGGTAGAATAAGAGATCTGTATAGGTTGGAGGAATTGACGAGCTGGGACTCTCTGACCCATGATAAATTCAAGAAGATCTGGACACCATGGACAAACTATCTAAACGACACCACACCGTAGATACAGGGAATTGGGGAAGCGTGGTAGGGATAGAAGAAGAGGTCTATAGCCACAGTAATTATGGGCGCAGGAAGATTAAAAACTAGATTGACCAGTGTAGTGCCATTTAGACTAAGATTAGGGCGCTTCAGATCTCTCTTTAGCACACTTCAATCCGGTGACCTACAAAAATTATCACATTTTTCGAGATGTGGGTAACATCTCTGATTTTCTTCTATAATGGGAATTTTTTGTTTTGTTCGTTATGTTCTAAGTTACAGTGGCCCCCGGTCTGTTTGGGGGAAACTGCTTTATCTACTTCCATTGTAATTTGTCTGTGTATTTCAGTGACTATAACTGCTTCACTAATGGTTTTGATATGTGTCTCTGTGTACACAGTTTTCTTTTCTAAGTTTGAAACATAAAATAAAGAATTTGGAAAAAAAAAAAAACTCCCAGACTCGGGAAGACCTAACATTTGCAGAGGCACCTTGAGTCGTGTTGTTGTTCCGGGGAACGGTTGCCTGCCTTCTGCCTGCGGACACGACCCTACTTCGTACTGCCTGTTGGGATGCTACGCCTCCCTCCCCCTGTGCACTGCTGGCCTCGCTCTGCATATCCTCCTGCCATGTTGGGTCAGCTACTGGATCATCCACCACGTCGTCTTCCTCGTCCGCACCCTGATCCTCCTCCTGACTTCCTGGCAATTGTGTCTCATCATCGTCCACCCCTTGTTGAGACACGTTGCCAACGTTCCGTTCGTGAGAAAGTGGCTGCTCAAATATTTGGGCATTAGTACATACCATCTCCTCATCACCCACTTCAACAGGAGCTGGCGAGAGGCCAGTGTCACGTCCTACTGACGGACCCCACACGTGGACCCACTGGACCGCGTAGAGCGGATGCTGATACCGGGTGATAGAGAGGCGGACCAGTACAGTAGAGTCAACAGGTTTATTTGAACAATAATAAAACAAGAACCCACGCCCCAGAGGAGAGCCACAAGGTCGCAGCACCGGAATACCACCGAAGGAGGCCCCGGAGCGCTTAACCCCTATACAGGGATACCGCGGGTACCAACCTCGGGGGGACCAATGAAGCGGACACGAGTGTTAAACCGACCCCAGGCGACGTGGTAACAAAACAGCAACCGGGTATAAAATAGGACACGGGGAACCGGGAACACTGAGAATCCGGAGCAGGGCTGGAGACAGCGCTTCAGCAGGGAAGAGGTCCGGGAAGCAGACCGAGACCACTGGAGTCAGCGAGGAGTCGGCACGGGAGGAATCTGCGGGAAGGAACACAGAGTAATCAGATATCAAGCCAAGTAAGGAACAACCTGACCAGACCAGGATTAGCAAGTTCACTACATAGAAATTGCCCTGGCAAAGAGTAAGAGTAAACAGGAAGCTTATATCACAGCAGGGTACTCCTGATTGGCAGAACACAGAGACATGGTGATTGGCTGAGGGGAGGAGCAAGCTCCCTGCAGTTCTCCAGCAGATACTGATTTGGAGATGGATTGTCATAGCTCAAGCAGCGGCCCCGGGAAGTGAGATGAGCAGCGCAGCTTAAGCAGAGGGTGCTGGACCCCTGCGGCTGGGGACAGGTGCACGCACCCGGGGAGCATACGGTAAGGAAGACGCTACCTGACCGACCCTCGGGCGGCGGCTGCCAGCGCCCCAGAGCCGTCGGCGGACCGTCGACACCCGGGATCCTTGAAGCCGGACAGGGGCGGTAGGAGCCGAGGGAGTAAAGGCAGCAGGCCGCGGGGCACGGGCGGCAGACCCCCGGGTGGTAACAGCCAGATTCTGCGAATGGATACGTGAACAGCTCTTCCGAGTGTCCTAGTGTGGGATCAGTAATGTCCGCGGACGTGTACTCGGCCTGGTGGTAGGAAGGAGGATCAGGTTGGGAAATGTGCGGTGCAGTATCACGGCTACTGACACTTGACCGTGTGGAAGACAGGGTGTTTGTGGGGGTGCCCATCTGACTTGAAGCATTATCCGCTATCCAAGTAACAACCTGTTGACACTGGTCTTGGTTCAAGAGCGGTGTACTGCTGCGGGCCCCAAGAATTTGGGACAGGACGTGCGAGCGAGTAGATGTGCCACTTTGTTGTTGCGAAATTAGTGCTTGCACACGACCTCGGCCTCTGCCTGCACCACCATCACGTCCACTTCCTTGTTCCTTGCCAACGCCCTTGCGCATTTTGCCTGTATACAGCGACAACAGTCTGGTGACTGTTCAGATCACAGGAGATTAGGATTTTAGTCCCTAACCTGTAACAAGGTAGTAAGTACAACAGTCTGGTGGCTGTTCAGATCACAGGAGATTAGGATTTTAGTCCCTAACCTGTATCAAGGTAGTAAGTACACCAGTCTGGTGACTGTAATGGTCACAAGAGAGTAGGATTTTAGTCCCTAACCTGTATCAAGGTAGTAAGTACACCAGTCTGGTGACTGTAATGGTCACAGGAGAGTAGGATTTTAGTCCCTAACCTGTATCAAGGTAGTAAGTACAAGAGTCTAGTGACTGTAATGGTCACAGGAGAGAAGGATTTTAGTCCCTAACCTGTATCAAGGTAGTAAGTACACCAGTCTGGCGACTGTAATGGTCACAGGAGAGTAGGATTTTAGTCCCTAACCTGTATTAAGGTAGTAAGTACACCAGTCTGGTGACTGTAATGGTCACAGGAGAGTAGGATTTTAGTCCCTAACCTGTATCAAGGTAGTAAGTACAACAGTCTGGTGATTGTTATGGTCACAGGAGAGAAGGATTTTAGTCCCTAACCTGTATCAAGCTAGTAAATACAACAGTCTGGTGACTGTTATGGTCACAGAAAAGCTTGGATTCTGATCTGTATCACCCTGCCTATATCCTCCTAGATTAGTCCTGAGAAGGACTGTTGTGGTCAGCAGCAGTTTGCAGCCCTGCTCCGGATCTACCAATGAGGGCCACAAATCTGTCCCTAAGCAGCAGCAGACACTCTCCCTACACTCACTGTCTGGATGCCTGTGTGCAGAGCACAGCGCGGCCGGGTCTTATAAAGGCTCGGTCATGCTGTGCAGGCCGGCCAATTACTGCAATGCCAGAACTAACAGGGCTGTGGCATTGCGGTGGTCTGCCAGCCAATCCCTGCATGTGGGCTGGCTCTCAAAAGAGCGCCAACATGCAGGGATGAGGACCACGAGCACAGCACGAGTTTTGCGAGATTACTCGGTGCTCGCCGAGTAGCCCGAGTACAGTGATACTTGTGCGAGTACCGAGCAGCGCAGAGCATACACGCTCATCACTAACCGGGAGTAATGGTGCTCAACCGGGTGACGGTAGGGAGATGGCCGGTACAAGGTGGCCAGGGGGCCGCACGGAACTGTGCAACCCCCTCTCCTAGGTTGCAGAGCTGGGATTCTGCAGAAGGTCTTTTACGTTGCTCTTACAATCTCCGACTAGACTCTACTAGCGGGACTAAACTTCCACTACACACTACCACTACACTCTGCCCACCAGGACCTGATTGGCCCTCTATGCTAGGTGATGCATGTAGGGTATGGATCTCTGAGTTAACCGTGTGACTGCTGAGTCAGAGAATATTGCTGCTGCTGTTTTGGCTGCAATACCCTCTTGTGACGCACTCGGTGCGGGGAGACACAATAGCACCTATTGTAGGCTGGAGCTCTAGAAGGGGTTAGGTCCCATCCTCCAGCCCTGATGGAGTGATTGTGCTGTCATGATCACTCCATCAGCATACAGGACAGACATCATCCATCTGCGATCCCTCTTCTTCAGCTTCATCCCTGCATGAAGGGATTGTAGGATGAGGGGGAGAAATGTGACACTGCCCTTGGTCACCTGTGTTCACTGCCCTGGGGCTCCCTGGGTGACTCAGTGAGTGATGTAACCTATCCCCATGGCATATATATCAGATTAGGACGGCATCACCACAAGCGTAGGTGCTGGCAGAAAATAATATACTTACAGTAGGTTATCTGCCGCGACACTACTTTATCATGATTAATGATAATGTGAATCAATGAGTGTCACTAGAAGCAAGAGGATCCATTGGATATAATGTAAGGTGAATTGCAGAAACTGCCTTATGCTAAATGTAATAAAACGGAGATCTTGGTTTTCAATAGTGATCACTAGAGAGTAAGCTTGGCATCCACTTACAAGGAGCCTCCACTGCCAAGTCCTATCACTAACCCTGATAAAATTGTGAATTGTGAACGGGTTTATATGCCCAAGGATAATTGGAAATAATGAATAGGTGTGTGTAGGGCCTTCACAATGGTGTCCAAGTGTGGATACCAAATTAAGGAATGTTGAAAGGGGAATAATTACAGTGGGAGCTCAGTCACAAATAAACAATATATATATCAGATTAGGACGGCATCACCACAAGCGTAGGTGCTGGCAGAAAATAATAATATACTTACAGTAGGTTATCTGCCGCGACACTACTTTTTCATGATTAATGATAATGTGAATCAATGAGTGTCACTAGAAGCAAGAGGATCCATTGGATATAATGTAAGGTGAATTGCAGAAACTGCCTTATGCTAAATGTAATAAAACGGAGATCTTGGTTTTCAATAGTGATCACTAGAGAGTAAGCTTGGCATCCACTTACAAGGAGCCTCCACTGCCAAGTCCTATCACTAACCCTGATAAAATTGTGAATTGTGAACGGGTTTATATGCCCAAGGATAATTGGAAATAATGAATAGGTGTGTGTAGGGCCTTCACAATGGTGTCCAAGTGTGGATACCAAATTAAGGAATGTTGCAATTCACCTTACATTATATCCAATGGATCCTCTTGCTTCTAGTGACACTCATTGATTCACATTATCATTAATCATGAAAAAGTAGTGTCGCGGCAGATAACCTACTGTAAGTATATTATTATTTTCTGCCAGCACCTACGCTTGTGGTGATGCCGTCCTAATCTGATATATATATTGTTTATTTGTGACTGAGCTCCCACTGTAATTATTCCCCTTTCAACATTCCTTAATTTGGTATCCACACTTGGACACCATTGTGAAGGCCCTACACACACCTATTCATTATTTCCAATTACCGTATATACTCGTGTATAAGCCGAGTTTTTCAGCCCAAAATTTGGGCTGAAAAGTCCCCCCCTCGGCTTATACACGGGTCTATACGGTAGACCCGTGTGGTGGGGGCTGTGTGGTGGGGGCTGTGGAGGCTGGAGGAGGCGGGGGGGGGCTGCTGTATGAGCGGCCCCGTCACGTGGGGCCGCTCATTAAATATGCACTGCATCCCCATGTCAATCAGCGCAGGGGGAAGCAGTGCATATGGCCCCCCCAAAAGCTGGCACTGTCCCCCCTTGTAAGGGCCCCCCCCGGTGCTTATACTTTACCATCCCGGTGTTCTGATCGGCGCCGCTCCTCGGTGCTGCGTCGCCGTCTTCATCCTCCCGTCCGCGCTCGCTGCATCCATCCGGGTTCTCCGGCGGTCGCAGCGATATGACGTCATCGCGCGACCGCTGGAGAACCCGGATGCAGCCAGCGCGGGAGGATGAAGACGGCGACGCAGCACCGAGGAGCGGCGCCGATCAGAACACCGGGATGGTAATGTATAAGTAGCGGGAGGGGGAGGCCTTACAAGGGGGGACAGTGCCAGCTTTTGGGGGCTGTTGGTACCCCCAGGGGGCTGTTGGTACCCCCAGGGGGCTGCTGGGTACCCCCTGGGGGCTGTTGGTCCCCCCTGGGGGCTGTTGGTACCCCCAGGGGGCTGTTGGTACCCCCAGGGGGCTGCTGGGTACCCCCTGGGGGCTGTTGGTACCCCCAGGGGGCTGCTGGTACCCCCAGGGGGCTGCTGGGTACCCCCTGGGGGCTGTTGGTACCCCCAGGGGGCTGTTGGTCCCCCCTGGGGGCTGTTGGTACCCCCAGGGGGCTGCTGGGTACCCCCTGGGGGCTGTTGGTCCCCCCAGGGGGCTGTTGGTCCCCCCAGGGGGCTGTTGGTCCCCCCAGGGGGCTGCTGGGTACCCCCAGGGGCTGCTATATGTACCCCTGGGGGCCTGCTGTATACCACTGGGGCTGCTGTATACTACCACTGGGGCTGCTGTATACTACCACTGGGGCTGCTGGGGCTCCTGTATACTACCACTGGGGCTGCTGGGGCTCCTGTATACTACCACTGGGGCTGCTGGGGCTCCTGTATACTACCACTGGGGCTGCTGGGGCTCCTGTATACTACCACTGGGGCTGCTGGGGCTCCTGTATACTACCACTGGGGCTGCTGGGGCTCCTGTATACTACCACTGGGGCTCCTGTATACTACCACTGGGGCTGCTGTATACTACCACTGGGGCTGCTGGGGCTCCTGTATACTACCACTGGGGCTGCTGGGGAATCTGTATACTACCACTGGGGCTGCTGGGGCTCCTGTATACTACCACTGGGGCTGCTGTATACTACCACTGGGGCTGCTGGGGCTCCTGTATACTACCACTGGGGCTGCTGGGGAATCTGTATACTACCACTGGGGCTGCTGGGGCTCCTGTATACTACCACTGGGGCTGCTGGGGAATCTGTATACTACCACTGGGGCTGCTGGGGAATCTGTATACTACCACTGGGGCTGCTGTATACTACCACTGGGGGGCCTGTATACCACACTGCTGGGGGCTGTATAACTGTGCTGGGGTCCACCCTCGGCTTATACACGAGTCAATAGGTTTTTCCAGATTTTTGGGGCAAAAGTAGGGGGGTCGGCTTATACACGGGTCGGCTTATACACGAGTATATACGGTATCCTTGGGCATATAAACCCGTTCACAATTCACAATTTTATCAGGGTTAGTGATAGGACTTGGCAGTGGAGGCTCCTTGTAAGTGGATGCCAAGCTTACTCTCTAGTGATCACTATTGAAAACCAAGATCTCCGTTTTATTACATTTAGCATAAGGCAGTTTCTGCAATTCACCTTACATTATATCCAATGGATCCTCTTGCTTCTAGTGACACTCATTGATTCACATTATCATTAATCATGAAAAAGTAGTGTCGCGGCAGATAACCTACTGTAACTATCCCCATGGCAGTCAGTGTGATTGCAAAGGGTGCAGGGAGGCGACACTTTTGTTCCATCGCTACAGCCTCTGGATGAAGCAGAGCTGAGTGTACTTCATAGGAACTTCGTTGTGGATTGTCAGAGGGGTATGTGTGGAGTTAAAAAAATGGGAAAATGGGGGTTGACTTTGTGATTTATTTCAAATAAAGGATTTTTCTCTGTGTCTGTGTTTTCTTTAACTATTTAATCACAATATTGATAATAGGTTGGTCTCGTATAGGTCTGACATTATCAATCTTGGCTTAATGACAAGCTGTTAATACTAAACTGTAATTAACACTTTCTATCACCCCTGTGCCACTGCACCAAGGTATCAGCAGGTAGACCAGGGTAAAGCGCCAGGAATTGGCATTTCTAATGAATACGCCAAATTCTGGGGTGGCTACTACTCTGTAGCCTGGGGTCCCAATAAATATGGGCCTCTCCATGCTGAGAATATCAGCCCCCAGCTGCCTAGTTTTTACATTGGCTGGTAATCAAAAATAGGGTGACGGCAACACGTTTTCTAACATAATTTAAGTAAATAAATACAAAAAAAAAACGGGTTCTCCTGTATTTTTTTATTGCCAGCCAAGGTGAAGCCAGGCAGCTCAGGGTGGCAGTGTGTAGCTGGCCGCTTTATCTGCGCTGAGAATCAAAAATACATTGAAGCCCTACATAATTTTTTTTATTGTTTATGTATATTGACACTACATCAAATTAGTTTATTCTTTATCTAGTAAAACAGATTTTTAGAGCGATGATAGCTAAACCTAAAAAAAAAACTACCGTATATACTCGTGTATAAGCCGACCCGTGTATAAGCCGACCCCCCTACTTTTGCCCCCAAAACCTGGGAAAATCTATTGACTCGTGTGTAAGCCGAGGGTGGACCCCAGCACAGGTATACAGCCCCCAGCAGTGTGGTATACAGCAGCCCCAGAGGTATATACAGCAGCCCCAGTGGTAGTATACAGCAGCAGCCCCAGTGGTATATACAGCAGCAGCCCCAGTGGTATATACAGCCCCAGTGGTAGTATACACGCAGCCCCAGTAGTATATACAGCCCTAGTAGTATATACAGCCCCAGTGGTAGTATACACGTAGCCCCAGTAGTATATACAGCCCCAGTAGTATATACAGCCCCAGTGGTAGTATACACGCAGCCCCAGTAGTATATACAGCCCCAGTAGTATATACAGCCCCAGTGGTAGTATACACGCAGCCCCAGTAGTATATACAGCCCCAGTGGTATATACAGCCCCAGTGGCAGTATACAGGCAGCCCCAGTAGTATATACAGCCCCAGTGGTAGTATACAGGCAGCCCCAGTAGTATATACAGCCCCAGTGGTAGTATACAGGCAGCCCCAGTAGTATATACAGCCCCAGTGGTAGTATACAGGCAGCCCCAGTAGTATATACAGCCCCAGTAGTATATACAGCCCCAGTGGTAGTATACACGCAGCCCCAGTAGTATATACAGCCCCAGTGGTATATACAGCCCCAGTGGCAGTATACAGGCAGCCCCAGTAGTATATACAGCCCCAGTGGTAGTATACAGGCAGCCCCAGTAGTATATACAGCCCCAGTGGTAGTATACAGGCAGCCCCAGTAGTATATACAGCCCCAGTGGTAGTATACAGGCAGCCCCAGTAGTATATACAGCCCCAGTGGTAGTATACAGGCAGCCCCAGTAGTATATACAGCCCTAGTGGTAGTATACAGCCCCAGTGGTAGTATATAGCAGCCCCAATGGTAGTATACAGCATCCCCAGTAATGCAGGGCCCCCCCAGCCTTGCTCCGGTCACCTGTAAAGCAAATTATACTTATCACTGTCCCGCTGTCCGCGCCCGCCGCTGCCATCCGCGATCCTCCATCTTCATGCGTCTTCTTCCTGTTTCCTGTGTTCGGCGCCGGTAATGACGTCATTCCCTGCGACAAACAGAGGAAACAGGAAGAAGACGCATGAAGATGGAGGATCGTGGATGGCAGCGGCGGGCGCGGACAGCGGGACAGTGATAAGCATAATTTGCTTTACAGGTGACCGGAGCAAGGCTGGGGGGGCCCTGCATTACTGGGGATGCTGGGGCTGCTGTGGGGCTGTATGGCTGCCGTCACTGACTCGCGTATAAGCCGAGGGGGGTACTTTTCAGCCCAATTTTTGGGCTGAAAAACTCGGCTTATACGCCAGTATATAAAGGTATATTAATCTGGTATTGCTGTGATCATACTGACCTGACGACTAAAGCCATCTAATCACTTACACCAAAAAAGTGATTGGCATAAAAATAGTAATAAATCCAATTATGCAACTGTTGCTGATTATTTTATTCTGCCCCCAAAGATCACAGTAGGGCTCAGCTCACGTTTATTTATCCTGCAATCTACGCAGAGTGCTCACATCAGCAATTACATGTGAAAAGTGATTCATGCAATATTCTCAACGCAAAATTCACTGTAATAAGGCAGAGAGAGCCACTTTGAACTCCCTTCTGACCTGTGATCCGGCGATGTCCATCTTTTTGCTCATCTTTTTAGGCGCACACAAAACTGAGGTCAACCACAGTTTTGTGTATGTATTGAAAAGGACACTGCTGATCAGAAGCCAAACCGAGTCCAGAGTAGCTCTACTTCCTCAATAGTGAATGGAAATGTGGCACCACGGGGTCCGGTACTCACATTACAAGCTTGGAGGCAAGGCATCCACCAGGGAAAGCACACATATAACATATCCCAACCTGGGCCTGTAGGGGCAGCTCTAACAGCTGAGGTCAGGTCAGTTGCTGACATCAGTAGAGGTCCCCTAGATATGCAGGTGCAGGGGGCAGAGTTAGTCAGTTCCTGTCAGGAGAGCTGAGGTGACAGTTGAGCAGAGCAGAAGGAGGAGAGGAAAGTGATCTTGGTGACAGGAGCCGTGTTTGGCCGGTCCAAGGAAACTGACAGTGTATGGAGCCCATAGCGAGGGCCTGAGGAGGAGAGAAGGAAGATCTGGGAGTGGTAGTAGTGCCAGCAAGCACAGAATTAAGTATAGTATGGTCACCGGACACCGAGATCATAAGGGATTATACACCCAGCGTCCAAATCCGGAGAACGGATAGTTATACACCACCCCGCTCACTATAAAGCTGAAGAGACACAGCCGCACTACATAGTCCAGGAGAGCTAAATAGAAATACAGCCAAGAGAAGGGTTCACGCTGCTTGTCCTCCAGCTAGTACAGAATAGAGAGGGTCACAGCATTGCTTTATGCAGCAGGGCCCAACAGACACAGTCTAAAAGGAAAGCCTCAGGACTTGCCTGGCGTGGAAATCCTAAAATTACCTCCAAGCTCTGGACCCCGTGAACTTTAGAAAACAGTACCCGGTACTACCTGAGTTCCACCATTAAAGGTAAAGAAAAGACTGTTACTCTTGTGTCTCCACATCATTGTTTGAGCTGATTCCTGCATCCCCATCAACATCAATAACAATTATTATCACCAGCTCAGGGATCATCCTAGCCCTACCTGTGGAGCGTTTATCAACCTGCTGCATCCCAACATCATCCTCTGAAGCTGAGATAAGCAGCGGTGGTCATATCCAGCTGCATCCCACAGGTGGTGTCACTGAAAAACTCCTATTTGTATTTTTATTTTTTCCCTTTTTAATTGCGGTCCCTCCAGGGCCACGGAACCAGTCCATGGCCACCACTGTGACATCCCCCTGTAAGCAGAGTTAGTCAAATAGTGTCTTCAAACACTGTGAGGTCAGCGAGACTGGGGATAGAGGAGAAAAGAGGAGGCGCAGATCTAAGTGCAGTATATTAGTAGCAACAATTGCTCTTAGGTATTGTTCTCACCTTTCTGGTGTCTTGTAAGCAGAAAATAAGGACTGGTCCTGAGTAACCCATTGCCCTGAGGGCGATGCAAAAGTTGGCATTACGAACAGGACGAACCAAATCCGGTTAAACTGGATTAAGTGTGCCTAAGGACTGTGTTATTAACTTTATTGAACTGTGAACTGTGAAATTGGCCGTCATTACTGCGCCATAACTGCGTCATCGCTGTGCCTCATAACTGTCAACGGGTGTCTCGAGACTGAGTTAATTTGTGCTGTGTCACGCGGAGAGCAGGAGAAGAGGAGGCAGTTACAGTTGAGAAAGGCGTGAAGATAAGCCCCGCCCCTCGCTCTTACGTCAGTGAAGCAACGTAACTACGTGACACAGAAAAACACCTGGCACCGGGAGGTCTTGCCGGAAGCAAGTGAGTGATATTCTTTGAAACTCAATGAGGGCTGTGATTCACCAAAGGGGAACAATGTCTGCCTCCGAGGAGGAGAGATGTGGCGATGCCGTTGGAGATGCTGAGAATGTGATACCTCCGCTCACCGCTCCCATGCCGTTCAATCTGCCACATGTCCCTGGCGCAAAGTGGCTCCCGTAGTATTCAGGGGCCCCTGAAACCCTGAGTGAGGTGTATTTGAATTGTACCCTATGACAGAAGCGCAGCGTGTAACTATGATAATTGGCCAATTGGAAGGTGAAGCTCGGCGGGAGACAAAAGCTTGGTCTGATAATGATAAAGCAAGTGTAACACAAGCTTATGCCAAATTTAAAGAAGCTTTTGAGACCCGGACAGCTTCTGAATTGAAAGTTCGGTTCTTTGGATGCAAACAAGGGATGCAGGACAGTGTGCACAGTTATGCTTTAACCCTGCAGGAGGCCCTGAAGGCTATGAAACAGGCTGACCCTGATAGCGCACCAAATGAGAGCCAAATGTTGACGACCCAGTTTATTGAGGGCTTACGAGACTCCAATACTCGGTCCAAATGCGGACCCTGTCTTCGCAGCATCCTGATGAGGATTTTACAGCCTTCAAAGATCGGATTCTTCGGTTGCTAAAGGAAGACCCAGATCGCAGACCCTGTGCCCTCACCACAAGTGGCAATGACCTATTCTATTGAGATGACGTCCTCTTCCCCGACCTCTGCAGGGGCCAGCGTACAAGCTTTCACACCTCTTACCCCAGAAAGTATATGCCTTCAGCTGCAGCAGCTCACTCAAGGGATGGCTGACTTGGCTAAAACTGTGAAAGGTATGCAAGGAGCCGAATCGTCGAGGAGAATCAGCCTAGCCTCAAGCTCCAATAATGTCCCCTGGATGCGTCGGAGGAAGAGTTTCACCAGCCAAGGCAGAGTCACTGACTGCTATGACACCACAGGAAGACCCATTTGTCGCAGTTGCGGTGAGGTAGGACACCTTGCTCGATTTTTGGCAGGAGCCCAGGAAGAAATGGAGGACAAACTGGGGGTGGGCATGGAAGACTCAGCAGATGAGGAAGACCTTGATCACATTTCTGTTGTGCGAGGTTGGGGGGAGAGGGCAGAGGAAGGAAGCATGATTCTCACCTCGCCGCCACCAGCACAACAAGGACTTAGTCCTCCTGGATGCGCAAGACACATGAGCGCCTTCTTGCTGCACTACCTGCAACATGACCCTCGGATTGTCCAAATTAGAAGTAATGCCGACTACTGGGTTGCCACACTCTTAGATCCGGGGTACAAGACAAAATTTGGCTAAATAATTCCTGCCATAGAAAGGGACGCACGCATGCAGGCGTATCAGCAGAAGCTGTTACACAATCTTAGATCAGCTTTTCCACAAAACACCAGTTGTACACAGAGTGAATCTCACAGGATTATCTCCACGTGAACATCGATGCCATGACTGGGGAACTAGAGCCTTTCTCATTTTGGGCTCCCAAGCTGGAAAAATGGCCTGAGCTCACCACTCATGTCTTGGAGATCCTGTCATGCCCTGCAGCCAGCGTTCTCTCTGAACGTGTCTTCAGCGCTGCTGGTGGTGTGCTGACAGATAAATCCAGCCAGAATGTGGACAGAGTAATGTCGAGCCCCAGGCCCTGGGGTACTCGGGTATCAGGCTCGGGTGGAATGCTTGGGATGTCACGGGTGGCAGCGCCTGAGCCTGTGGCCTGGGAGACACTACAATAAAGGGGGTATTTACAGGGGATAAGTATTTGTCATGTGACGCCACCTGTAGTACCAGGTGATGGGTCACCAGCGCCGCCACAGTCCTCCGGAGGTCGATGGTAATGCGGCTGAGATGGCAAAGCTCCCTACAGGTGGAGCTGGTCCTTCGGGCAGCGTTCCTGAAAACAAGCAGGTTGATGGAGAAAGCCAAACTCAGGCAAAGTCACTTTCCCCCGGGTTCTTTACTGTCAACTTGTAGCAGCATTATACATAGTTTACAGTCCAGCATCAGATGTTAAAATAACAGGTAGCTTTACGGGTGGCTGCAAGTGGATCCCAGGTGGTATGGTGGAACCTGTGGTGTACCTTTGTTGACAAACCCGTGTCCTTTCTTCCCCGCCTAGGATGGGCCTACCCAATGGCTCTGTGTAGGTAGTATTGGGGGTCCTCTCCTTCGTGGTGAGGAAGCAGGCAGACTGCTCCATCTGGCAGGGTGCTGTGGCGCTATACGGACCACAGCAGCTAGTTGCCGACTGCAAATATGGACTTTGGCCGGATCCTTGGGCCCTGCGTTCCTGTGGTGGACTGGAGAATCCCCTGTAGTATGGTCGCTCCACTCTGGGGTTCTCCCTTTCTCTCTAGGGCCTTGACTTTGCTCGTCGGGCGCCCTCTTTCAGGATCTCCTCAAGACCCCTTCTCCTTCCCTCTGGATCAGCTTTAAACCGTCCGGGTAACTCTTCCGCCTCGTTCCACACTCTTTCCAACTATCCTCCTTCTCCGACTGTTCTGACCCTCTCCCTCTCTCACCGCCTAGAGAGAGACTACTCTTTCTCCTAGCTGGCCATTCTGTTGAAGAAAGACCTCCTTTGTCCCCCTAGAGGTGAATATATCCCCTCCCGGGTAACCTCCCACCGCTCAGCTAATGTGGGCATGCTGGAATAGTTCCCACCCACCAACCTAAGGTCCACTTACAACTGGAGCAATTACACCTCTTTTACGGGTGCAATACCCCTCTGTGACGCATGACTATGTGGGGTGCCACACTAACGTTCATCAAGAAGAACAAGTCATGGATCCGCAAGGACTTTTCTACCCGTGTCATCCTGGGGAGACTAAAGGCTTGTGGATTTTTGATTGTGCTTCATGACAGTAACAATTTAAAGTTTGGGGGGCAATTGATGCCACTTAAGTGGTGTCTGTACCCAAATTTTGGGAAAAAATGGAGACTCTTGTTGGAGTCCCCTAAATGTGTTTGACATGATTTTAGAAGGGCACGCCATGCATTTATCTGTGTCTCCTCCTTTTACTCATCCAGCTATTTTCTTTTCCCATTTTTATATGTAATTGTCACTTTTCCATGTGCTTTTTGGGTCCTCTGAGTAGTTTGTCACCTTTTGGACACCTTAGAAGGGCTTTTCTATGTGTTTTCTATGTGTTTGTTAGTGTTTGTATTTGCCTGCCATTGTTTTCAATGGTGTTCGACAGTGTTCGACGAACACCCCCCCCCAATTCGATTAATCGAATTCGAACACTAGGGTGGTGGCTCATCTCTAGTGTTGAGACAGCTCACTGGTTTTACCCATCATGAGTTGTTTCTTGTGTGCTATCCTGGTAATGAGACACCTTTTTATTTCACAATAGTTGAACCAACTGATTTTATTTTCACTAAGTTGCATGATAGCTTTCTAATTACTTATGGATTTCATCTGGTGTCATGACTTTCCATGGCTTTTTGCACCTCTCTTTCTTTTTGTGTTTAAAACTTTTTTCCTGTGTCATTTTTTTCTCATTTTTACACATACAGTTGTGGCCAAAAGTATTGACACCCCTGCAATTCTGGCAGATAATACTCATTTTCTTCCTGAAAATGATTGCAATCACAAATTCTTTGGTATTATTATCTTCATTTAATTTGTCTTCAATGAAAAAACACAAAAAGAATTGTCCTAAAGCCAAATTGGATCTAATTCCACACCAAACATAAAAAAGGGGGTGGACAAAAGTATTGGCACTGTTAGAAAAAATCATGTGATGCTTCTCTAATTTGTGTAATTAACAGCACCTGTAACTTACCTGTGGCACCTAACAGGTGTTGGCAATAACTAAATCACACTTGCAGCCAGTTGACATGGATTAAAGTTGACTCAACCTCTGTCCTGTGTCCTTGTGTGTACCACATTGAGCATGGAGAAAAGAAAGAAGATCAAAGAACTGTCTGAGGACTTGAGAAACCAAATTGTGAGGAAGCATGAGCAATCTCAAGGATACAAGTCCATCTCCAAAGACCTGAATGTTCCTGTGTCTACCGTGCCCAGACGTTTAAAGCTTATGGCACTGTGGCTAACCTCCCTAGATGTGGACGGAAAAGAAAAATTGACGAGAGATTTCAACGCAAGATTGTGCGGATGGTGGATAAAGAATCTCAACTAACACAAGTTTTGAAGAGAGGTCTGGGCCAGCACCAACCTTTCCAGTGTTCCCCTTTTTACTTTGGGGATCTCACTGCAGCGTTAGCTGATCATGAATTCACGACCTGGATGGGTGGAGGATGAGCTTCCTGTTGTAACACTTGCCTCGTCTCGGTGCTTGCTGCCAGCAGGTGCGTCACAGCGTATTTAATCAAATAGAGAAGAAATGGAGCCGCAAAAAAATACAAAATAAGACAATCACTGGTATTGGGATCACAAGGTAATATTAGTATAGCATAGTGGTTTATTCACAAGGTGGGTAAACATTGAGATACCAACAGCAATAGGTTCGATTCCCCAAAATTTTTTTATTGAATATGCTTGTTTTATTTTTACTTTTATCCTTTTATGTATTAAATGTAATATTATTGTAATGGTATAATTTTTTTTAATGTTTTTTATATGCAAATTTTTATATGTAAATGTTTATATATGTAATTTAATCCAAGTCTAAGGTGCTTTCAATCTACTGAACGAGCCTGAAACAAAATGTAAAAAAATGCCTCCTCTTACGTCAGTGTACACTCCTACTGACGTAATGATCAGGTGATGAAGGTGTTTACATTGTTTAAGTATATATAAAAGCGATGTGACATATCTGTAACCTCATAAACTCCCTGATGAAGGAGCATAGCAGGCTCCGAAACGTGTTGGATGGATCCAAATAAATGCATAGAGTGAACTTTTGATTCGATTTATTTGTGGCAGTGCAGACGACACATTGTCCCTGGAAAAAAAGGAGAAAAAAAAGAGGCATTCAAAGAAAAGAACACGGTCCCTACAGTCAAACATGGCGGAGGTTCCCTGATGTTTTGGGGTTGCTTTGCTGCATCTGGCACTAGACTGCTTTTCCGTGTGTATAGCATTATGAAGTCTGAAGACTACCAACAAATTTTGCAGCATAATGTAGGGCCCAGTGTGAGAAAGCTGCGTCTCCCTCAGAGGTCATGGGTCTTCCAGCAGGACAATGACCCAAAACACACTTCAAAAAGCACTAGAAAATGGTTTGGGAGAAAGCACTGAAGACTTCTAAGGTGGCCAGCAATGAGTCCAGACCTGAATCCCATAGAACATCTGTGGAGAGATCTAAAAATGGCAGTTTGGAGAAGGCACCCTTCAAATATCAGGGACCTGGAGCAGTTTGCCAAAGAAGAATGGTCTAAAATTCCAGCAGAGCATTGTAAGAAATTCATTGATGGTTACCGGAAGCAGTTGATCGTTTTATTTTGGCTAAAGGTTGGGCAACCAAGTATTAGGCTGAGGGTGCCAATACTTTTGTCTGGCCCATTTTTGGAGATTTGTGTGAAATGATCAATGTTTTGCTTTTTGCTTCATTCTCTTTTGTGTTTTTTCATTGAAGACAAATTAAAGGAAGAAAATAATACCAAAGAATTTGTGATTGCAATCATTTTCAGGAAGAAACTGAGTATTATGTGACAGTATTGCAGGGGTGTCAATACTTTTGGCCACAACTGTAAGTTTCTTTACGTACATTTATAGTCTTATTTCTTTGCTTCTGTGGTTTGGATGAGGATACCGATATCTGGTCAAAAATTCATGTCAACAGCACCTTTGAAAATATATTTACTTAGGAAATAGGCGACATTTTCAGTACTTATTTCACTCAGAGTAGGTTTGTATGTATGGGCATCTTAGATATTTTTCCCTGTAATCAAGCTATGCAACAAACATGCATTGGGGTTTATTCTGGATATCTTGACTACTATTTTGTATTATAGATTTTTTTGTTTCCATTACCCTGACTATCTTCAGCGCTTGATGACTTGCGTATACCCTTTAGCATTTGATATAGGGGGCTCACTACTTACGTTATAAATAGAGATATAAATAAAGATGACTGAACTTTCCCCGGACATGTTCGCCAGTTTCAAATTCATCACAAACATTGCAGATTTGGATTCAGGATTGGGAACAAGAACAGTTTGCTAAAAAGTCGTCAAACTATGCTTTGGTAACTGATTGGATGACAAGAAGCATTACTGCAATTGTAGTGATACTTTTCTTCTACCTTCTGACTGTATAGAATAGCAGGAGGGACATGTTTGATAAGGGGAGAGAAGAGGGATGGGGAGAGGTTAGAGGAGCGTTAGGTTCTATTTTTTTTCCCACAGCACTTTCTGTGTGGATGTTCTGCAAGTTGTAGATACAAGGGCTTGTGTCATTGGCTGCCTATGTCACATGCCCCTTGGGATATAAAGAAGCGGCCATTTTTTGTTGTCTGCATGTTCTGAGTGATACTGCTGGGGACAGTGATGCTGCTGCACTGTGCTGCTCCGTGCTGATCTGTCCTGCTCCATCCGTGCTACTCTAAGGGTCCCTTTACAAGCCACCACTGGAAGGTAGCAACTGCCGGGCATTGGGGATAATTGTGCCTGTTGCCATGAAATTGCTACGAAATGGCGGTGTGTAAATAGGGTAATTCCTCCTGGTGTCCTGCAGTTGATTCAGATACCTGTTGCTGAGCCGTGCTCAAAAACCGAAGGCAACACAAAGGCACAATTGCCATGGTAGTGGCGTTTGAACAGGGCACAGGCATGGATGTTGCGTCGCCTAGTGATTTCACAGGAGCGTGCCACAGCGTCATGGATACCACGCCCCATCAGCGATGATTGGTGGCTGCTACTGTGTTACCATTGGCTGTCCCTTCACAGAGCGCCATATTTAAAGAGCTGACCATTCACACTACACAATTGCAATGGTGTCATGTATCAGCCAGCCTTCCTGCGCAGGCTGGCCAATCATGATGCTATTGCATTGTCTAATCAGCGTATTAGCGTCACGGAATACACAACTCTGTCACGCCTATGTACTTGCGGCGCGAAATATGTACGCCCATATTCCTTTGTGGTAACGGCGTGTAAAGCAGGGAAGGTATTCTACAGGAAGTAAGCCGCAGGATCTGCCGGAACTTCCGGGGAACAAAGATACCTTCAGTTGACAACGCACTGGCGGCGTGTATATGCGGCATCGGCGATCGGTATCCACCGTTAAAAACGTGCACGTGCACGTGCAGTGGATACCTGTTGTTAGCACAGTGGCGGCCTATAAAGGTACCTTAAAAGATAGCTATTACTTGGTTGCTTGTTAGATAGTGTCATGAATGTATGAATATTGCTCATGATTTTTAAGATGATTGAAGAGTCAGCCAAATCTAGCTCCCCCATCTCTCCTCCCTTTTTGGTTTGTGAGTAGGTTACATAGATCCAATTCATGCAACCCCCAGCCTAAACCATTTACGACCCCTCATAAATACCTGGGGCTGAGGGAAGCAGAGCGTACACACAGGTTTGAACCAGATTTGTCCCTGCAGAAGATCCTTTGTTTAAACCTACAGTGGCTTCTATGTCGAATTTAAGAAGACCCGTTCATGCCACATACACATAATTCATATTTTTAGATTATTCACCGGTTTGCGCATTTAATGATATGTTTTGTACAGTTATGCACCGCTCAGGAGCCTGGCAAACAAGCCCTGCTGTTCTAAACCTCATACATGGGTCATATTTGGTATCAAAATTCTCAGAATCACCTGACATTAAATATGAGTTGTATATTATGTCTGTGAGCCCACCCCATCCCCAGATATGAAGAATGAAGAATTATTAAGCATGGTGAAAGGGGAGGTCTCAGTGGACAAGCCCACAGGGAGTGGTCACTCCAAGCGGTGGGGGCCACAAATTCCCCTGTCTTTAATAAAACTGGAGAAGCCCTGTTCGGGTCATTCCATCCTGGGCCTGACATAGCTAACACCATACCAGCTGTGTGACGGAATCCTACCTTTCTGGGGAGAGGCCCCTCCACAGAACTACGTTTACCTATGCGTGACTAGGTCTGGCAAGTTCTCTTTTATTCCTTTTATTTTTATAACTGTTTATGCATACATGTAAATTGTCTCTTATGTAATATTCTGTAAATCTTTTATATAATCACTGCCTCTTTTGTGGAATAAAATATTATAATTTACTAGTCTCGATCTCCTTGTCCTATGAACGAGCTCTCACGACCTCACTGCTCGTTTTTATGCTATCGCACAGGTTACCGATCCACCTGTAAGAGATCGGTGGTGGCAGATACCGGTTTTTGTATTTATATGATATTGTGGGCCTGAGGGTGACTGGATCGAGGTATATATACGTTCCTAGCAGGAACTGGTGGTATATATACATCCTGTCACATCACGTGCCGCAGTAGACAAGATAAATTAGAGCAGCTGGGCTCCTTTCTTATCCTCTGGCAGTACCGGATTTGGCCAGCAGGCTAAGGGGGCGCCAGAGAGCTGCAGGTCTTGACTAAGTCATCGTGACAATTGGTGGCAGCGGTGGGATCATAGGACATTAGTGATCTGGTTTGAGCAATCATTCCTCTCACTAAAAACTTGCACAGTTCTTACAAGAACTCTGCCCAAAAGTTTTGAAGATCGAACTCAGTATTTATTAGATCTGAGACAATACTGTGTGTGTAGCAGTTACCCCTCCCCCTCTTTGTTTTTCTATTCTATCCTTTGATTTGAAAACCATGGTCTTGGTTGGAGAGCACTTGTACACCCAGCTGAAAAAGAACGTTCTAATTGGAATATGTACGGCCAACGGCCTTGACCCTAATGGCAAAACCAGAGAACAAATGGTCGCAGAGGTGGTACAACTTGAAACAGAGCAAGGTCAGCACCAGAGTCCAGAGAATGGAGAGGCCAGCCAAAGCCATGTCAGTGCTGCGGCACAGCGTCCGGCTGCAGAGGTCAGTCAGAGCATGGATGGTGTTGCTGCTGAGGCTTTACCAGTGGATGTAAGCCAAGTCCTAGAAGGTGTTCCTGCAGAGGTCCCACCTGTAGACGCACGCTGCGTCAGCGACTAGGTCAGCATGGACCCCTATCTGCAACTGGCCTTACAGCACTGTCCCGCTGAGGATTCCCAATGACGCCTGCAGCTCATTCAGCAATACCGAGAGGCTGCAGAGCGACGAGCGGAGGCCCAAGCTCAGAGAGACCATGACCTGCGGATGGCCCAGCTGGAAAGGCAGTCCTCTACCCCATTGAACTCTGAATCGACTAGATCAGCCACCTTCAAGCCCCGTCCAGAGCATTTCCCTGTGCTGGATGACAAAGGTGACCTGGACACTTTTCTGAGGGGTTTTGAAAAGACTTGCTTACAGTGCCAGCTGCCGAATGACCAGTATGCCCCGTACCTAATCGCAGTGCTGAGAGAAAAAGCGCTAGAGGCGTTTGTGGCTCTTCCTCGAGAACTAGATGGGAACTATGAGGCCATCAAGAAGGCTCTAATCCAGAGGTTCCAGCTGACTCCGGAGGTGTACCGCAGAAAGTTCCGGAACCTCCAGCGTGGACCACACGACAGCTACAGTGATGTGGTCCACGGCTCAAAACCAACTTTGAGCAGTGGATCCAAGGACTGGAAGTGACCACCTTTGAGCAGATAAAGGATCTGATGGTGAAAGACCAGTTTCTGCATCTTTGATGCGAACAAAGCAGCGCAGATCGCAGACACCTACGAGGCCAACCGAAGACCAGAGGGACGGAAGCCGGTCATCACCAACGGGAAAGGGGGTAAGCCAACGACCACCATCCCTGCCCCTGCCAGCCGACCTTCCGGAGGCCCTGTCCCAGCTGCCAGCACTTGGCTGACAGCCAGTGTTCGCAAATGTTTTACCTGTGGACAACCGGGACATGTGAGTGCCACGTGTCCGGAGAGGCAGAAGAAGAGCCCCTCATCTGAGGCCCCAGGGCCTAGTGCTGCTATTTATTTGGTGGGTGGTACGGGTGGGAGTTCCCGGGAGAACTTGCAGTCAGTCACGGTGGGTAACACCATCACTGTGGGGCTCAGGGACTCTGGCGCAGAACAAACTCTCATCCGCCCCGAATACGTGTATCCTCATGAACTCATCCCTGGAAAGACACTGACTATCACCGGTATCGGGGGTGAGCGCCGATATTTGGCCATGGCCCGAGTTTATCTGGACTGGGGTGTGGGAAGAGGGTGGAGGGAGGTTGGGGTAACCAAGAATTTCCCTGCCAATGTGTTATTGGGAATAGATTTGGGGCGGTTGGTTGCACATTATGTTCCTGATAATCCTCCCAGGTATGACATGTCAGGTAATGTCCAGGTTGATCATGTGAAGGGTAATGTCAATGTGGATAAGGTGAAGGGTGATGTCAATGTTGATAATGTGAAGGGTAATGTCAATGTTGATGATGTGCAGGAAAAGGTCAATGTTGATAACGGGAATGGTAATAATGTTGATGATGATGTTGATGATGATGCTGATGATGGGCAGGGAAATGTCAATGTGTTGCCTGTTAATAAAGTAAATCATGGTGTTAGGGAACTCAGTCATATCACACCGCAGGGTGGTATTACTGAAGATCCCAGGAAGGGGGCAGGAATCAGCACTATGGAAGATGGGGGCAGGCATGGCAACCACAAGAGCGGTGGTTGTGTGCCACCTGCCAAGGTCACAACGGACTGTGACATGGCGGGTGCTAGCTACTCCATGGTAAGTGCTGATCAGGAGGCATCACAGCGTGATGGACCTCGTGGTGGAGGAGATCTCAGTGATGTCACGCCACGAGCTGGCATCACCGAGGGTTTCCTCCATGGTGCAACATTGCTTGCTAAGGTAGATGGTGGCAGGCATTAGGACCCTGGGGAACATGGCCTCATGCAGCGTGCCAGTTTCACGATGGACTGTGACACGGATGTGGGTAGCTGCCCCATGGTAAGTGCTGGTCCTGAGGCATCAAATCGTGAGGGGCCTCAGGGTGGAGGAGGACTTAGCCATGCCACGCCACGAGCTGGCACCTCTGAGAGTCCTGTCCAGGTAGTAGACCTCGTTGCTAAGGGAGACGGAGGCGGGCATGGTAACCACAAGAGCGGTGGTTACGTGCCACCTGCCAGTGTTACAACAGACTGTGACATGGCGGGTGCGAGCTGCTCCATCCTTAGCCGGGATCCCAAGGGATCACCAGAAGAGGGAAATGTGCTTTCCCAAACTGGGCACGATGATGGGGACACAGAGCCCATAATCTGTCCGTTTGGTGGGAAAGCTGTGTTCACTACCTGCCAGGGCGATGGAGGAGCAGCCTCCATGTCCTGTCAGAGTAGCAAAAGACCACCCTCCACAGAAGGCCTAGACGATGGGGAAATCGAGCCCATTGTTTACCCGACTGATTGGAAAACTGGCCTCACTGCCGTTCAGGACCATGGGAAAGAGGTACCCCTGGCTTGTCCGGATGGGAGACTGGTACGCTTGGTCTGCCAGGGAGATGGAAGAGCAAATCCCGTCTCCTGTCAGAAGGGCGCAATGGCAGTCCCAACAGCCTGTCAAGTTAAGGGACAGTCACAGTCCACAGCTTGTCAGGGTGATGGGAAAGCTGGGTCGCTGGCCAGCCAGGCAACTGAGAGAGTGGCGTTATTTCTCGGGGAGATGACCTTCCGAGGTGCTCTCGCCCGCAGACTGAGTACTGGGAATGCAGAGACCGCATTGCATTCTGGGTCCTCAGCCTGTAGAGAAATAACCAGACCACTTGCCGTCCCAGAACAGGTCCAAGATGGTTCCTGTGAGGTCGGGGCTTCCGCTCCCCTTCTGGCTACCTCTAGCCAGGGGATTCAGACGGTCACACCAGCAAATGACCGTCCTGAGGTGCTGTAAGGCCCCGCAGAGACCTCTATCTCTGAGCCTGAATCGAAGAAGGTCCTGTGGGATCCAGGTAGAAGGAGAGATCACCAATTGACGCATGGCAGAAAGCTCAGAGATCTGTCTTCCATAGCGTCATCAAAAAGGGGGAGGTGTCATGAATGTATGAATATTGCTCATGATTTTTAAGATAATTGAAGAGTCAGCCAAATCTAGCTCCCCATCTCTCCTCCCTTTTTGGTTTGTGAGTAGGTTACATAGATCCAATTCATGCAACCCCCAGCCTAAACCATTTACGACCCCTCATAAATACCTGGGGCTGAGGGAAGCAGAGCTTGAACAGGTTTGAACCAGATTTGTCCCTGCAGAAGATCTTTTGTTTAAACCTACAGTGGCTTCTATGTCGAATTTAAGAAGACCCGTTCATGCCACATACACATAATTCATATTTTTAGATTATTCACCGGTTTGCGCATTTAATGATATGTTTTGTACAGTTATGCACCGCTCAGGAGCCTGGCAAACAAGCCCTGCTGTTCTAAACCTCATACATGGGTCATATTTGGTATCAAAATTCTCAGAAGCATCTGACATTAAATATGAGTTGTATATTATATCTGTGAGCCCACCCCATCCCCAGATATGAAGAATGAAGAATTATTAAGCATGGTGAAAGGGGAGGTCTCAGTGGACAAGCCCACAGGGAGTGGTCACTCCAAGCGGTGGGGGCCACAAATTCCCCTGTCTTTAATAAAACTGGAGAAGCCCTGTTCGGGTCATTCCTTCCTGGGCCTGACATAGCTAACACCATACCAGCTGTGTGACGGAATCCTACCTTTCTGGGGAGAGGCCCCCCCACAGAACTACGTTTACCTATGTGTGACTAGGTCTGGCAAGTTCTCTTTTATTCCTTTTATTTTTATAACTGTTTATGCATACATGTAAATTGTCTCTTATATAATATTCTGTAAATCTTTTATATAATCACTGCCTCTTTTGTGGAATAAAATATTATAATTTACTAGTCTCGATCTCCTTGTCCTATGAACGAGCTCTCATGACCTCACTGCTCGTTTTTTACGCTATCGCACACGTTACCGATCCACCTGTAAGAGATCGGTCGTGTCAGATATCGTTTTTTTGTATTTATGTGATATTGTGGGCCTGAGGGTGACTGGATCGAGGTATATATACGTTCCTAGCAGGAACTGATGGTATATATACATCCTGTCACATCATGTGCCACAGTAGACAACATAAATTAGAGCAGCTGGGCTCCTTTCTTATCCTCTGGCAGTACCGGATTTGGCCAGCAGGCTAAGGGGGCGCCAGAGAGCTGCAGGTCCTGACTAAGTCATCGTGACAGATAGAATAGGAGGGCGAGAGGGTCTATCCAGACATACAACAACTTAATGCCAAATCTTTGTGTTTCCCCTAAAAATGATTTTTTTTATTGCCTCAAACAACTGATTGCGAAATATTTTTGGTTCCCCTAAAAGGCTGTTTTTACCTGAAGCATATGATTAACAATTTCTTCAGTTTCCCCTAAAATGCTTTTTTTGGCTTCAAACAACTGATTGACAAATCGTTCAGTTTCCCCTAAAAAGGCTTTTTTTGCATAAAAACAACTGATTGCCAAAACCTTTAGTTTTCACTAATAAGGCTGTGTTTGGCCTCAAACAAGTGATTGCCACATCTCTCTGCTTCCCCTAAAAAGGCTTTTATTGGCCTCCAATACACTCATTGCCAAATCTCTGTCTGTCTGTCAAATAACCTTTTATTGGGCCTCAAGCAAATGCTTTCCAAATCTGTGTGCATTATACTGAACATGAGTGGGAAATCCCGAGTTTATGGTGAAAGAGGAATAAGCATGCTGGAAAGGGCAATATGTGTAGTGGAAGGGGTAATAGGTTTGGTGTTGGAGGTGTATGTGGGATAGGTGTATTGCTAATGTTACTGAAATCTATACTGACCAAGCACCAGCTCGTTGAAGTAGGGTCCACCCTCATCGCCAGACGTTAACCACACTGCAATGTATGTTCATGAAAGGAAGAGGAGGGGGGTGACTCTCAGGGCGGGGAGTGGGACAACAGAGAGGATGATGATGAGGCTCAAAATCCTACTTGGAATAAACCCAGAGTCATGCAGCTGAGTAGCTAAGCAGAGGAGGAAGACTAAGGGCCACTTTACACACACCAACTTATCTGTCCAACTTCTGAACAACTTACTGGTTGCAGTGAAATCATGGACACATTGCTCCATTTTGTGGCTGTGTACAAATGGAACAATGTATCCATGATTTCACTGCAACCAGTAAGTTGGTCAGAAGTTGGACAGATAAGTTGGTGTGTGTAAAGTGGCCATAAGAAGTTAGGTTGCATCTTCTCGCACAGAGACTTACAGCAAGCACTGCATTCTAAGCCACAACTCTGGACAGCAGAAGATGCGGGTCTGCAGTTGTCAGTGGCGGCAAGGGTTTCCGAGCCTGGGTATTTTTTGAGACCACAAAGGATGACCAAACTCAAGTTATTTGCAAAGTTTGCAAAATTCAGTAGAGGCAAAAAAACAACAATTTGACTACGACATGTATCACCTGGCACATGACCCAAAAATATTGGCAATACTTAATGCATTAAAATGAGGTCTAGCAGACCTCATCGAACGCCTTCCACCACATTAACCACCTCTGTTACTCCTTCCTCCGTCACTTTGTCAAGTGTTGTCCAGACGAAAAGCCTCCAGTTGTTTACTTGCTACAGTGAGCGCCTGTCAGCTGTTTCGGAAGTAACACGCCTGCAGTTTTTGACTGATCTCAGACACACCAGCACCACTTCTTTGACAACCCAACATAACATGTCTGCCTGCACCTCCCTCACATTGGAGCAGTTTGTTGGGTAAACCCTAGTCCACCCTCTCTTAGCACAGTAGCCAGCCTATGGTTGTTGTCATATAAATGATTATTTCCTTCTATACATTCCAAAGCAAAGAGCTTGAACATCACCATCTATGATTTGTTGGACACAGAAATGCTGCACAAGCATTCAGGAACTGCTTTTCTTACCGGGCATGGATCCGGGTCTCGCTACCTGGATCATGGGTACACCCAGCATCCCCAAGGGCTCCTTTCCCTGATGTGTCTCAACCACACGCCCGGATCAGTATCCACCGGGTTCAGCCACGGCTTCCCCACTCCAGGTGCTGTCACAACCTCGGTCCTCGACCCGGCATGGAGCTAGCATGCTTCCATCATGTTCACACACAGAGCCTTGGACTGCTCTGCACTCAGGCTAAGGATCAAGCCCAACATGCTCTCAGGCTGATCTCTCTCTGGTCTCTGAGTTGAGTTCTCTCAGCATAATCTCCCAAGCCTCTCAGCTGGCAGGCTCTTATCGTCCCTGCCACTCCCACTCTGACTCATCCAGCTGGGCTGCTATTACTCAGGACACACCCACCTGACACACCCACCTGGGCTGTGAGCAATCAGCACCCATTACATTCCTCAGGGCCTCATCGATCTCATGAGCCATTCACTGCCGCTCATTAGGGTCATGAATGTGTCAGATCTACAGCAGTCACTCTTACATTTAACACCTTGTGTTCCGGATAGGTTCACACAGCGACATCCACTATAAAACCGGCCAGTGTGACCAGGATCATACCTTAATCCTGCATGTGATGCGCCCCATGCGGTGCCTCACAATATATATATATATATATATATATATATATATATATATATATATATATATACATACATACAGTTGTGGCCAAAAGTAATGACACCCCTGCAATTTTGTCAGATAATACTCAGTTTCTTCCTGAAAATGATTGTAATCACAAATTCTTTGGTATTATTATCTTCATTTAATTTGTCTTAAATGAAAAAACACAAAAGAGAATGAAGCAAAAAGCAAAACATTGATCATTTCACACAAAACTCCAAAAATGGGCCAGACAAAAGTATTGGCACCCTCAGCCTAATACTTGGTTGCACAACCTTTAGCCAAAATAACTGCGATCAACCGCTTCTGGTAACCATCAATGACATTCTTTCAATATGTTTTAGGCTTTCTCAGGTAAGTTTTGGCAAATCCAGCCTGGCTTTTTTATGTCTTGGGGTAAGAAGTGGGGTCTTCCTGGGTATCCTACCATACAGTCCCTTTTCATTCAGACACCAACGGATAGTACGGGTTGACACTGTTGTACCCTCGGACTGCAGGGCAGCTTGAACTTGTTTGGATGTTAGTCTAGGTTCTTTATCCACCATCCGCACAATCTTGCATTGAAATCTCTTGCCAATTTTTCTTTTCCGTCCACATCTATGGAGGTTAGCCATGGGCTTTAAACTTCTTGATGACACTGCGCACGGTAGACACAGGAACATTCAGGTCTTTGGAGATGGACTTGTAGCCTTGAGATTTCTCATGCTTGCTCACAATTTGGTTTCTCAAGTCCTCAGACAGTTCTTTGGTCTTCTTTCTTTTCTCCATGCTCAATGTGGTACACACAAGGACACAGAACAGAGGTTGAGTCAACTTTAATCCATGTCAACTGGCTGCAAGTGTGATTTAGTTATTGCCAACACCTGTTAGGTACCACAGGTAGGTTACAGGTGCTGTTAATTACACAAATTAGAGAAGCATCACATGATTTTTCTAACAGTGCCAATACTTTTGTCCACCCCCTTTTTTATGTATGGTGTGGAATTATATCCAATTTGGCTTTGGGACAATTAATTTTGTGTTTTTTTTCAATGAAGACAAATTAAATGAAGATAATAATACCAAAGAATTTGTGATTGCAATCATTTTCAGGAAGAAACTGAGTATTATCTGACAGAATTGCAGGGGTGTCAATACTTTTGGCCACAACTGTATATAATCTGTCGCCTATTACAGGTAGAATTAATCAGCATATCTCCACACCTGAGCTGGTCATATAAGGAACATTATAATAAACCCCACTGGAAGCCAAATAATAGAGGTTATTGAAGGTGCCAGGATGGCACTGGTGAAGGTGCCAGGAGGGCACTGAAACGCGTCGGAGAATAAAGAAGGATTTGATTGAACAACTACTGCTCGTGCATTTATTGAAGTGAGTGATCCTGGCAACGCGGACTGTTGTACACTTTTCTTCCCCAAGCATCTTGTGCATCTCCACGTGAATGTGGCCAGTGGAAGTCCAGCAGCAGCCATCAGGATATTATTAACAAGCCTTCAAACCAGTTGTGGGTCTCACAACTGGACCAGGTGAGTGGATCTGATTTCTCACCATAGCACAAACTAGTGTCTAGTGATAAGGGCACTATTGAGCCTCTTGTCCCCCTCCCTCTCTTTTTTGCTAAATAATAGAGGTTGTAACAACTGATGCAAGTTGCATAAATTAGCACCTTTGGAAAATAACAGCCAAAAATCACATAGAGGTATCTTATCAGCCACCCTATTTCCATCATAGGAAAGGACAAGAATCCAAGAAAAGAAGTTGTGACAAACAACAGCTAATAAACCTCCAAGGTGAGAAATATATCTCTATCTACATCGTATCTATGTCATATCCTTAAGCCCCAGTCACACATAACGATATCGTTAGAGAGATCGTTGTAACTGTGACGTTGCAACGATCTCTCCAGCGATGTCGTTCTGTGTGACACTTTGCAGTGATCAGGCCCCTGCTGTGAGGTCGCTGATCGTTGCAAAGTGCTCTGGGTCATTTTTTGATCGTTGGTTTCCCGCTGGTCAGCACGCATCGCTGCGTGTGACCGCGAGAAACTAGCGATCTGTGACCTCGCTGCCTGGATACCTGGCGTTTACCATGGTTATCAGCATTCTCCCTGCTTAGCACTGCCTGTAAGCAGGGAGAACGCTGGTAACTATGATAAACAGCGGGTATCTAGGCAGCGCGCGAGGGGGCATGCAAATCAACTATACCACACATAACGATCAGTACAGGTACAGTAAGAATCCACTATAGGATTTAACCAACAAAATTAATACATTGAGTACATGTCGTATGAATATAAGTGACAGAATCCTCTATTTCCTACCTAGAAACAAAGAGAGTAAGCCACAACAAAGTGTGGGAATAGAAAATACCCACAACATCTCAGGATATAGAAGAAACTCCACAACATAGGAGGGTGAACCCACACCGAATTCAAGCTATTCAATTGCTATGCTTAGCCTATAGACGGTTAAAACAAAAAAAATTGTGTCCTCAGTAATGAAATAGAACATATCCTCACTAGTGATGGGCGAATCCTAAATTACTCGGAATCGCTGGACTCTAGCGAGTCCGAGCACAGGACTCGCTACTCGTTGCGAGTCTAGCGAGTCCAATGTTAATGAATGGGGAAGCGAGTAATAGCGAGTAGTGTGAGATTTACAAATCGCAGATGTGTCTCGGAAGCTTCAGCCTGAAGCAATCCTAGTTTTGTCATTTATTTGCATTGGACTCGTTTACTTTGTAAGTAATCGCTGGGAAACTCGCACAGATAAGAGTCCTGTCTGCTCAGTGTGCTGGCTGCCAGCTCCAGGGTCCTAGAGCCCGCCTGCTGCCTGATGTAGCAGTGCTGAGATTGTTCTCAGTCTGCTCATTCCCTGTGTACAGACATGAATGTCTGTGCACAGAGATGATTTAGCAGAGATGAGATTGTTCTCAGTCTGCTCATTCCCTGTGCATAGACATCTATATCTATGCACAGGGGATGTAGCAGAGAGGACATTGCGTTTTGGACTGCGTCGGACGGAAGAGGATTTTTTTAATTAAAGATGGAGTCCCTAATGGCTTTTTTTAAAATTTCTAATAAAATTTTTTCTTTGTGTTGTGTTTTTTTTTAAACAATTTAATAGAAATTCATGGCGGTCATGTCTAATATTGGCGTGACCGCCATAAATTTCGGGCTTAGGGCCAGCTGATAATACAAAGCTGGCCCAAACCTCTTTATTACCCAGCGTGCCACCGCTACCAGGGCCGCTGGAAGAGCGGGGTTCAGCGCCAGAGGATGGCGCTTCAATGAACGCGCCATTTTCTGGGGCGGCTACGGGCTGCAATTTGCAGCGGGGGTGCCCAGAAAGCTTGGGCATCCCTGCGCTGCGGATTCCAGCCCCCAGCTGCTTAGCTGTACCTGGCTAGACATAGAAATTGCGCGGAGCCCCACGCATTTTTTTTTTTAATTATGTCATGAAATTCTGAGATTCTGACTCTGACTCTGAGACTCTGACTCTGAAATTCATGAAATAATAAAAAAAAAATGCGTGGGGCTCCGCGCAATTTCTATGTCTAGCCAGGTACAGCTAAGCAGCTGGGGGCTGGAATCCGCAGCGCAGGGATGCCCAAGCTTTCTGGGCACCCCCCGCTGCAAATTGCAGCCCGCAGCCGCCCCAGAAGATGGCGCGTTCATTGAAGCGCCATCCTCTGGCGCTGAACCCCGCTCTTCCAGCGGCCCTGGTGGCGGTAGCACGCTGGGTAATAAAGGGGTTAATACCAGCTTTGTTATACAAGCTGGTATTAAGCCCGAGATTCTTAATGTCAGGCCACATTTGACCCAGCCACTAAGAATCTCCAATAAAGGGTTAAAAAAACACAGAGAAAATTTTTTATTTGAAATAAAAAAAAAAGCCATTAGGGACTCCATCTTTAATTAAAAAAATCCTCTTCCGTCCGACGTAGTCCAAAACGCGATGTCCTCTCTGCTACATCCCCTGTGCATAGATATAGATGTCTATGCACAGGGAATGAGCAGACTGAGAACAATCTCAGCACTGCTACATCATGTCTGTGAGCAGGCGGGCTCTAGGACCCTGGAGCTGCACAGAGCAGACAGCTGGACTCGGCTCGCAAAGAAACAGCAGTTACTTTGCGAGTTTCCCTGCTATCACTGGCACAGTAGCCGAGTCTAATGCAAACAATGGCAATCCTAGTTTTGTCAGCGTTTCTGACAAAACTAGGATTGATATTGATTTGCATTGGACTCGTGCGAGTAATCACTGGGAAACTCGCAGAGTGCCGAGTCCTGCGAGTCCCTTACTACTCGCCGAGTAACGAGTCCTAGCGAGTAGATTCGCCCATCCCTAATCCTCACTGATTTTAATATTTGAAATCTATTTTTATGTATATGATTTATATTTTATTTTGGCTAAAGGCACATGAGATTGTTCTTAAACTACAATTTTTAATGGTTATTCAATAAATGTCTGTAAACTCAAAATAATTGTGTTCCTAGTATTTGAGGTATATATCAAGGACACTAAGTGGTGTAAGTGAGCGCTAGACCCTAAAATAAATATAACAATAACCCAATCACTATAGAAGAGTGGTCATACGCACAGAACCCCCAAAGGACCTTTTAACTGCATAACTTAGGCCTCCAACCAGGATACAACACCTGGTGGACGTCCCAAAGCCAGCTCCGGTGACTAATAATAGATTTTAACATCTCCGTGGACTTGTATGTAGTAGGCAGTATGGGGTTAAATGTGCTCTTTCTACACAAGTGATTGAGAGTGGAGAAGTTCATAATCACCTGTTCAGTGGCCATCTTGATCGGTTCGATTAAAAAATCTTTATTAATGACAAAGAGGCACTAACATAACACAATATATATATATAGGACAATACACCTGTGAATTTACAAATGAGTACCACCTGAAAGAATTTGCAAAACATTGAACATAAATGGTCTCCTAAAGTATTATAAGAGGATTCACTACATATAGGAGAAACCTTTCTATGTTGCAAGTTCGTTCCAAACAAGAGGATTAAGAAATGTGACACAGAAAAAAGGAAAGGAAAAAATCAGCACTACAAATTTCAGCAATACAAAATATCAGCACTACAAAAAAGAGAGAGAGGGGATATTCAGCATGACAATGCTGTGTAAATATCTCTGAATATGTATAAGCACACTGATATATATCGCAGAGACATTGGATCATTTCTCAAAAGTAGGCACGATTGAAAAAGTGCACTATAAATGGAAAACATACTGATCTAGCCCAAAAAAAAAAGGAAAAGAGGACACTGTATGACACTGTATGACACTGTATGATCTGGGAGGTATAGAAAAAATGATGATGTTGGTCCCAAAATAGAAGAGACCTACCAAAACTGTTTGAAAGTATCTGTCAGGAAATCCGAAGTATAAAAATGTATATAGGCATCACATTAAAAAACTGAAATCCACCTATTTTAATAAAAATGTATTAAATCGCTTCTGTAGTTCATCCCCCCAGGAAATCTACTATTAAGACATAATATCCAATGACTCTCACGATTTAACATATCTCGGATTCGATCCCCTCCCCATGCTGAACATTTTACTGCCTCCAATCCTTTTACAGACAATTTACTGGTGTCGCCATCATGACGTTCAGAAAAACGCTTAGATAGACCTGACATAGAACGTCTGTTTCCTGAGGATGAAGGATTAGCACCTGATATGTGCTCTGAAATTCTCTTACTTAGAGGCCGACTGGTGCAACTGATGTAATCCAGGTTACAGGATGTACAAGAAGCCATATACACAACATATGTAGTTGCAAAATTGATGTAATTTTTGATTTTATAAGCTTTGCCGTCGTATCTATCCTGGAAAACATCTGTTTTATTCATATATTTGCATAAATACAGCGGGGCTGACCACATTTGAAATTGCCAGTATATCGTAACCATGAAGGTTTCTTGTGACAGTCTGCCGATTTGAAAAGACTCGGTGACACAAAACTGGCAAGATTGCGACCTTTTCTGGACACACAACTAAACCCATTATTTAGAACCCTACGCAGTGAGACATCCTGATATAGCATTGGGACATATTTGTGCAATATACTCACGATGCTGTTGTAATCAGTGATGTAAGGGGTGGAAAAAGTAAGAGGTTGTTTCTTATTTGGGAGTGGAGAATGCTGTTTATGTTGTTTGTGACAGTCTATTAACTGTTCTTTAGTTTTACTTTCAATAATTTTCTTTGCACGATTAATCATCCACCCCTTATAGCCCCTTGTTTTCAGTCTTCATTCTATGTTGGCGACCTGTTTGTCATAGTCGCCCGCTAGAGTACACATACGTTTGACTCTAATAAATTCCCCCACTGGTAGATTTTTGACAGTGTGGGAGGAGTGGCAACTATTTGCGTGTAATAATGTGTTGCCAGATATGGGCTTTCTTTAAAGATTCGTGGCAACCTTACCAGACCGAGTATCTCCCATGAGTATACAATCAAGAAAGGGGGCGGAGGCACCATGGTCCTGCATGGTGAACTTCAAATTCATGGCATTATTATTGCAAAAATAAAAAAAACAATGTAATATTGGAGTTAGGTGAAACTCCGGAAGGTGCACCCCAAACAAAGATAAGGTCATCAATATATCTTCCGTACTACTTAGGGAAGGAAAGATAAGGATTGCGCGGGGCAAAAAGGAACTCCTTCTCCCATACAGACATGTAAAGATTGGCCAATGAGGGGGAGAACTTCGCCCCCATTGGACAACCACACATCTGGAGGAAGAAGGAGTTCTCAAATTTGAAAAAAATTGTTCTTTAAAAGAAACTGTACTGCCATGAGGATGAAGTTCACCATGTCCTGTGAAAGAGAATAACCCTGAAAGACAATGCTTAGGGCTTATAGTGCCTTATCATGTGGGATACAGGAGTACAGGGATGTCCCATCCATTGTTACCCATCTGTCTCCCCGATGGGGCATGACTTAGCCACCTAGATGCATTTTAATCTTTATGTTGTGATTTACAAAATAAAGCAAAACATTTTTCATCGGATAAAGGTGCCAGCTTTTCCTCATTATATTCCATCTTGCTCGGTGTAGTCTGTTCCTTTGTCCCTCTTGAGCTGCTTGGTAAGAGGTCTTTTTTTCCTGGAACGCCTTCTTTCCCAACCAGCTGGACTCCTCAGATGAACTGAACATTGATGGTGTTTGAACGACATGATGCTCACCGATAGATGTGTGTAGCGTGTAAAGAAATAAGAAATGACTTCCGGTTCCGGCGCCGCCATGTGCAGCAGCAGTTAAGGAAGCTCCGGTGCCCTCCTCACAATCCACAGCAATCTCCAGACCCCGGGACGCCTAACCCTCCGAAATGAGTGGCGGAGGATGCAGCACACCGGTCACCATGGATCGGTATGTGACAAGAGGAGGTGAGACAGAGACAAGCGGGGTGGCGCAGGGACCGGAGGCAACGCGCGGGAAGCGCACAATGGCGGTGGAGGGCCAGCTAGTCCAGCCGATCCAGACTGCTCCCACAACAGCGGGGAGCGAGAGGGCCATGGAGGAGGGAAAGGTATCAGAAGATCTGGAGGGAGAAATTTCCCCAGAAACAAATGCTGTAGGGGCACAGGGGTCCCAGTATCAGGGGGAAGCATGGCTGCAGGGAAGACTAGCTATTACTGCTCCAGGGCTGCAAGGGATAGACTACAAGCTGCTGGCCAAGGAAATAGCAATTCATTTAGCAGAAGAATTCAGACAGACAGTCAAAGACTTGGTGGCAGCAACTACAAAAGATTTGCATACTAAAATCAAGCACCATGACCAACAACTGCAGGAAGCTGAGGATAGGATTGCTGCAGCAGAGGAGAGAGTGTTGGATTTAGAACAACAGGTGCATGATCTACAGAAACAGTCACTATACACTTTGAACAAACTTGATGATATTGAAAATAGAACTCGCCGTAGCAATCTTAAAATCGTGGGTCTCCCTGAATCCATTTCCCCGGGACAGCTTGTAGAGGTATTTGAGGCTGAACTACCTAAAGAACTGGGTCTTTCCCATAGGTGCAGAACCGAACGTACCCACAGAATAGGACCCCCAAGAGATACCCCCAGGGAAAATGAAAACAACGGCTCCACACATGATAGAGACTCTGATAAACCGAGACACGCCATTGCCAAATATGTCAACCACAGAGATAAAGAGGAGATACTGCGTGCATATAAGGCTAAAAGACATCCACTCCTGATCCTGGGTCACAGAGTCTTACTATTTGCTGACTATTCAGTTGAGGTGACTAGGAGGAGAAGAGCCTTCAGCGACGCCTGTACAATATTGTTTAAAAGAAACGTCAGGTTCCAACTTAACTACCCGGCCACCCTGCGATTCAGGTCACCAGCAGGCGACATGATGTCTTTCACAGACCCTGCAGAGGCTATGAAGTCAATTAATGAAAAAAACACCACGCCGGACAGTAATGGGTCGAATTCAAGTAGCCCAAGAGGAGTGGGATAAACTCATGTACCGGAAAGAGGATTAGAGAGTGGAACTGTATCATCACGGACATACAGACGGCGGTCAGAATCTTTGCCACAAAGCTCCCAGGAGAAGATGCAGTCTCCTAGACAACAACGCCAACCCGCGTCTAGATGGAGCAGGAGAAAAACGGGTCAACCCACTTGATTGGAATGAGACAGGGACATGAAGATACCTCTTCCTTTGATCAACCCTGAGTGGCGACCACCTGCGTATAATTTGATACGGATCCGCCTTTTCAAGAGGATTGAGAAGGAGATTTACGATGTCGAGACGCTCCCCCTTTTTTTCTTCCCCCCCCCTTTTTTTTTCCCCCTCTTTTTTCAGACGATTTGAGGACGGGGGAGGGAAGGGGTGGGGGATGGGGAATGTTAAAAGCTGTGTTAGTTACATACCTACTATTTATGAGAGGTTCTGTGAGGTTTTTCTACCAGCTATGCGTGGGGATAATATTTCACTTTACAACAATGCAGGACGTTAATAACTTCATGTTTATATTCTTGGGGTCTGGGACCATATTATAGATAGTATTATCGGATATTTAACCCCTTTACGACTAATGACGAGTATACTCGTCATGAAAAGATGTCAGTTCCCGCATCATGACGAGTATACTCGTCATGGCTTTGAACTGTCACTGTTTCTAAACGAACAGTGACAGTTCAATTCTAAAAGCTGTCAGTGACAGCCAAGGGCTAGGGGAAGAGGTGTGGGGACCCCTGTTAGAGGTCCCCACACTCAGAGCGATGTGATCGGTCAGTCAATCTGACCGACCGATCACATCAAGATCATGCAGCGAAATGCATGATCTCTGTAGGAGCCGGGCTGTCAGCTGTGCCGGCTCCTGCAATCATCCCCTGCTTGTGCCCTCTGCTGTGCCCGCTCTCCTGCATCACCCCCCCCCCCCGCTGTGTCTTCCCCCCGCTCATCCCCCTGTCCCCCGCTGTGTCTGCCCCCCCCGCTCATCCCCCTGTCCCCCACTGTGTTTGGCCCCCCGCTCATCCCCCTGTCTCCCGCTGTGTTTGCCCCCCGGCTCATTCGCCTGACCCCTGCTGTTTCCGCCCCCCCCCCGCTATCCTCCCGACCCTGTCCCGTTGTCTGGGCCCCCCCCTGGTCCCCGGCCCCCCGCCACCGCCGGTGACCGGCAGGAGGAGGTGATCACCTCTTCCCGACGCTTCCTTCAACTCACCTCCTCCTGCCGCTGTCGTCTCCCGCTTGCCTCCTCCTGCTGTCAGCCTCTTTTCACTGCCGCTCTCACCACCGCCGCCTGACGTTTGGTAAGACCTCCTGCATGATCCCTGGGGGATCCCCATTCCCCTGCAAGGGGATCCCTGATCCCCCATCCCCCTGCAGGGGGATCCCTGATGCCCCATTCCACTGCATGGGGATCCCTGATCCCCCATCCCCCTGCAGGGGGATCCCTGATCCCCCATCCCCCTGCAGGGGGATCCCTGATCCCCCATCCCCCTGCAGGGGGATCCCTGATCCCCCATCCCCCTGCATGGGGATCTCTGATCCCCCATCCCCCTGCAGGGGGATCCCTGATCCCCCATCCCCCTGCAGGGGGATACCTGATCCCCCATCCCCCTGCATGGGGATCCCTGATCCCCCATCCCCCTGCATGGGGATTGAACTGCAGAAAGAGATCTGACAGCTCAGGTGCAGTGATCCAGTAGATCACTGTGCCCAAGTTGTCAGATCGCGTTCTACATCTTGATCCCCATGCAGGGGAATTCCCCTGCATTGGGATTGAGCTGCAGAAAGTGATCTGACAGCTTGGGCGCAGTGATCCAGTGGATCACTGCACCCAAGCTGTCAGATCGCTTTCTACATCTTGATCTTCATGCAGGGGGATTCCCCTGCATGTGGATTGAGCTGGAGAAAGCGATCTGACAGCTCGGGCACAGTGATCCAGTGGATCACTGCACCCAAGTTGTCAGATCGCATTCTGCAGCTTGTTCTCCATGCAAGGGAATCCCCCTGCATGGGGATTGAGCTGCAGAAAGCGATCTGACAGCTCAGGCGTAGTGATCCACTGCACAGTGATCCGGGCTTTCAGACCACTGAATTGCTTTCTGCAGCTCAATCCCCATGCAGGGGGATCAGGCGCAGTGATCCACTGTGTGGATGCAAGAGGATCATCCTGCAGTAAACTAATCTGACAGTCCTGGCACAGTGATCCATTATGGGGCTGTCAGATCACTTCACTGCAACGTCGGGTCACCTGACCCAAGCCTCTGAGATCATGTGATCTCTGAGATTTGGGTTTGCACAGTGATGCTGCACTGTATGGCAATGATCTGCCATAGAGTGCATTATCACTACGACACCAGAGACTGCAACAAGAGGACACTTGATTCCTTTGCTGCAGTCTCTGGATGTAGCAGAGGCGATTGAGCGTTGTGGGACCTTCGTTGCGGACTACGTCGGAAACGATCGAGCGTCATGGGACCTTCGTTGTGGACTACGTCGGATCTTTTTATAATAAAGATGGAGTCCGAAATTTGTTTGTATTTTTTTTCTAATAAAAATATTTTTCTCTGTGTGTATTTATTGACTACTTACCAGAGATTCCTAATGGGGGGTCTAACATTGGCCCAATATTATGAATCTCGGGCTTAGTGCCAGCTGCCAATAAAAAGCTGGCATTAACCCCTTTATTACCCAGTTTGCCACGGGCACCAGGGCAACTGGAAGAGCATGGGTACAGCGCCAGAAAATGGCGCTTCAATGAATACGCCATTTTCTGGGGCGGCTGCGGGCTGCAATTCGCAGCATGGGGGGCCCAGAACGCTTGGGCCTTTACATGCTGAGGATTCCAGCCCCCAGCTGTCTAGTTGTACCTGGCTGGGCCAAAAATATGGCGGAGCCCTACGTCATTTTTTTTTTCTAGAATTAGTTCTAGAAATAAAAAAAAATGGGCTTCGCTGTATTTTTGGTTGCAGCCAGGTACAACAAGGCAGCTGGGGGTTGCTGGCAGTCTGTAGCTGCCAAGTTGTACCTGGCTGGACCAAAAATATGGCGGAGCCCCACGTCATTTTTTTTTTCTAGAATTAGTTCTAGAAATTAAAAAAAGGCCTTCGCTGTATTTTTTGTAGCCAGCCATGTACAACTTGGTAGCTGGCTGACTGGAATCCTCAGCGTGGAGAGACCCAAATGTTGTGGGTCCCCCACTCTGCAAATTGCAGCCCACAGCCACCCAAGAAAATAGCGCATTCATTAGAGGCGGCATTTTCTGGTGCTGTACCCCAACTCTTCCAGTTGCCCTTGTGCTGGTGGCACACGGGTTCTCCATATGCAACATGGTGTCCGCTAACAATTTCAATGGACAATTAGCTCCAATTGTTAGCGGAAACCATGTCGGGTATGGAGAGCCCCTCCCTGTGTGCCTAAACATTAGAGCTCCTCCACAAGTGACCCCATTTTGGAAACTAGACCCCCGAAGGAACGTATCTAGATGCATAGTGATCACTTTGAACCCCCAGATGCTTCACAAATTCATCCATAAAAATGAAAAAGCACTTTTTTTTTCCACAAAAAGTTTCTTTTTTCATTTTTACGGATCAATTTTTGAAGCAACTGGGGTTCAAAGTGCTCACTATGCATCTAGATACGTTTCTTGGGGGGTCTAGTTTCCAAAATGTGGTCACTTGTGGGGAGCTCCAATGTTTAGGCACATAGGGGCTCTTCATATCCTACATGGTGTCCGCTAACAATTCCAATTGTTAGTGGACACCATGTTGCGTATGGAGAGCCCCTGTGTGTCTCCACATTGGAGCTCCCCCACAAGTGACCCCATTTTGGAAACTAGACCCCCTAAAGAACGTATCAAGATGCACAGTGAGCACTTTTAACCCCCAGATGCTTCACAAATTCATCCATAAAAATGAAAAAAGAATATTTCGTTGTTAGTTAAACCATATTACATCTGCCCCTAACTGATAATATTGGGTGAAGAGAACTGTGTCCTATTTGTGGAGATTCATGCAGCCCATAGGAATTGCCATAATTGTAGTACTGTATTTCCTAATCCAAAAAAAATGTCCTTTAGATCCGTTTTCATTAATATCTTCTCAAGGAAAATCTTAATTCCATGAGCAACAAGTGAAAGACATTCAGCTGAAAAGCCAAGAAAAAGGGATCATGGAAGTTCGGAAGGGCTACCACCTTTACGTTGTTAGCAATTTTATGCAGTTCTGCACCTAAAGTAGAATACTTATTACTATATGTACAATCACTCAGTGTTGTCTGCAAACTCCAATGCTTATCTGTTTATTAATTTTTACATTTTTCTATTACAGCCATTCACATAATTGCACACTTTATTAATATAGAACGATACCACATGAGTCAATCAGAAGAGGCTGGTGAACTATGTAATATATTAGGAAACATTGGCAACCAGGTGAATAAAGACTACCTAAATCCAATAAGAAGCTATGATAAGGTAAATGTAATAGCTTGATGACAACTTGCAGTATAATGCTTGGTGATACAGAAACAACTCAGGATACAATGATACACTGTTTATTTCCTGTGCAAGGAAAGAGAAATGATGCATGACAAAAAATTTCAAATACAAATTCTTGTGTCATATACTTTGCCCTCAGGCCTTCAGCCTGCTTTGCCTTTAAAAGGGGTAAATTAAAATGATGTATTTTTGGAATTTGTGTATGGTTACTCTTGCATAGATAACTGCTATATGATTAATAACGTGGCCTTAAGTCTTAACTGTGTTTGCATAGGAAAAACAAGAGAGGGAGATGTGCTCACGTGATGAAGTTGTGAGAGACACAACTCCATGGAAGCATCAAATAAGCGGCTGCTGTGGCTTCACAGTGTGCAGTGATCGAAGCATAGGAGGCAGTGGATGTGGTCTGTGCTGCCGGCAATTCAAAGGAGTTCACACCAAGGAGTGAAGAATATGCGGCCTATTATGGTCCATGGTCAGCACGTTTCAAAACTGACTGGTTTCTTCATCAGGACAAACACATTGACCAATATAAATATCATGCGCTTCATTCCCTGGTTTGAACTTTGAATTGCCGGCAGCGCGGACAATATCCATTGTCTTTTATCCTTAAAGAATTTAACGGCACACTCCAGATATCTGTGCAGGGAGAATAATATATTTTATTGATATAACACGTAAAAATGTTCAGCAGTCAACATGAATCAGCAATGACAAAGTGACTTTTCAACCATTTCTGAGATTAAAGCTCCAAAGACCGACAGGTTGGCTAAAGTTCCAGGAAGGGTTGTAAAGTCACTATGTCACCACTAATGCATACTCATGTTGAATTCTCAACACTTCTTCATTTTATTCTAATAAAGGACAATTGTCTCTTTTCAGTAATATATATTATTAATAATAATAATAATAATAATAACAATTATTATTATTATTATAATTTTTTACTTATATAGCGCCAACATATTCCACAGCTGTTAATTGAGCAGACATTAAAGACTAAATAAAGTAACTCATAGTTCAACAGTTACAGGAAGAGTGATGGCCCTGCTCATAAGCTTACAATCTATAGGGAAGTACAGAGACACAGTAGGTAAAACATGCTTGTAATGTCTGGTCAAGCCATAATTATGATAAATAGGGGTTTTCATACGAGTCCACATGCTTCGGTAGTGCAGTGAACGTCTGGATTAATTCAAGGGTTACCATGGTCAGATAATAGCTCCTCCTTTACAAATTCATGTGCACTTCAATCCTTCTATACTTTTATAGAACATTTATAAATTCAGATATTGAACAAATGTTTTTCAGGAATATCTGATACTTTGATACGTTGATGAGAAATTCATACTTGTATCATTAAAGATGTTAGGTTTTTGCTTGTATCGTAGAATTGCCTGTCTTAATACAATAAACTTTATTAATTTTAGACGAGGCAATTATTAGGATGTGATCAATATAAATAATGGACTTTTTTCATGTTATGCATTTTTTTTCTAGAATATTGTAAAGGAAGTGTTTGTCTCTGTAGCTGGCATCACTGGCTTTGTCATCACATTGGCTCTTGTGCTAATTGTAACATCATCTACAGAACTCATAAGAAGATCGTTCTATGAAGTCTTCTTTTATACCCATAACCTATTTATAATTTTCTTCATTGGACTTGTTATACATGGTGCAGGGTAAGTCCATAGCTGCTATTCTTACATTTTTCAGATTTATTAATTAGCTTTTAATGTTGGGGAACTGTAAGGGTACCTTTATATGCCGCAACCACAGGAGACAATTTTGGCGGTGATATTTCTCGCTGGAATGATCGCCGCCAAATTGCCTCCTTATTGCGGCATGTAAATAGTGAATTTGGCGGCGATAACACCAATGTCACCTGGTTTCGTTTTGGGAGCAGTGCTCTAAAACCAGGCGACCGAAGGGAAGCGACATATCGCCGCCAAATTTCCTATTTACACTCCGCAATAAGGAGGCAATTGGGTGGCAATGTGGCTGGATATTGCCAGGTCGCAATATTGCTGCCACAATTGTCTCCTGTGGTTGCGGCGTGTAAAGGTACCCTAATGGTAACGATATCGCAGATACGACCCGTTTTTTGAGGTGTGGCTACGATGTCCAGACCATATTGTAGCGTGTGACTCCTAGATACGATGACGATAATACGCCGTATCACTCATCGCAGATTTGAGAACATGTTCTCAAATATGCCGATTTTCGACCGTACGATCTGCTGCATCGTGCTGTGTGACTCCGTGCAAATGATCTCATTAACAATTTAGCCTATTGCTGACACTGGCTGGCCTCGATCGGTGGGTTGTGCGCTGGATCGCTGGCATGTTGCCAAATGTGAAATCGTTAACGAGATCTATGCTTGTGACAATGCACAAGCGATATTGCAAAAATTGTACTAACGATCTCGATCACGTGACTCTCCAGCCGATATCGTGATCGAGATTGAAGCGTGTGACGGTGCCATAAGAGTTTAAGTCTTATGAAACCATTCTGTCAGATGCTACATTGAAATTGTAGAGACCCTTTGAAAGATTAATGCAGCAACTTTGACATTTTTTTCATCAATTATGATAGGTATCACACAGTATATTAGCTAATAAAAATACATAGGCTACAAAAGTTGCTCACAGTAGCTGAAGCATCACGCTACCTTGTGATACCATGGGAAATATGGCTCTTTGGATACTTTGGAGAAATGGCTACATCTCTGGTTCCACAGTCAAATCAATGGATTGCGGAGCCGTGAGAGTACATGTAATGATGGATGTAAGTTTCGAGCTATGGTATGTTAATATAGGACCGATGTGACATTCCCTCAGAAACCTAATCCCTATGTAAATGACTGCTGTACTATTCTGACAAGACTCTAGAGTATTAGCATTCACACAGGAGTAAGACTCTCACCGGATTGACTTGGCAAACGATGTTGGGATTTCACAGGAGAGAAAAACATGCATAAATCCTATCTGGTAGTGATCTGAAAATGGCTGCTGAATTCACAGGGAAGGAGAGGGCAGGCCTACAGGGCACAGTGTTCTTAAAAGAGAAGACACCTGGATGTGCAGGAATACTGCCAGACAATGAATCTATTTAAACAACATACCAAGATAACATATAATATCAAAGTGTCAAACTAGAGCTGCTTTCTCTTACTGAGCCTGAATGGGCAGAACTATATTGTCTTTGACTTTTGCTGGATTTTGGACTCTGCTACTGCCTGATGATTTTGTACATTTGCTGCCATCCCGGTTTTTATGCTGCCTTCTGACTACTCTTTCAGATCCTAATTTTGTATTCCCTGACCTGTGTATTCCTGTGATCGGATCACAGCTGTGGAGGAGAGGGAGAGGTTAATCTCTTTATCTCAATTGCCGGTCTCTGCATTCATCGCACTGCACTCATATGGACTTTTATGGGTGCAGGTGATCCAGCATGCTACGCTTTTGTTCCTCACTCCGAATAGAATCGAGAAAAAACATGCAGGTCTATGCTGCCTGATTGATTAATGTTGGTCTGAGTACAATGCAAGATTATTTCGCATTGCATTGGGCGCGAGTTTGATGCGGGTGTTGCTTTACACTAATATGTATTGTTCACTAATTACATGTGTATCTTAGGCTAGGCTCACACTTGCGTCATGCATCCGCTAAGCAGATTTTTTGAAAAAACGGATGTGTTAACGCACCCATAGACTCCAATGCAAAAAAAGCATTGCAAAAGTGCAATGCGTTTGACGCTATGCTTTTTTTGCAAGTGCACCAAAAAATGCAGTCTGCAGTGTTTTTTGGTGCTTTTGCAAAAACGCATGCATATTTTTAACATTGGAGTCTATGGGCAACGCATCCATTAACGCTTGGTATATGTATATACCATGCGTTAATGGATGCGTTAACGGATGCGTTAACTAATGGTACATACCTTAACGCATCCGCTAATTTAGGCAACATAAATCCACAAATTCATGTGAATGCAAGGACAAAAAAATGCATCCTATAGTGCATCCATCAAACGGATGCAACATCCCAAATGTGAGACTAGCCTAATTCTCATTCCCTAGAAGAAACATACATATGTAGTTCATAGCCCTTTTCAGTTCATTGCAACATTGTCACACCTCTTCAGAAAACACAAGATAATTATTATAATGAAGCAAAGTATTAAAGGGAACCTGTCATGCTATTTATACCCCCCCCCCCCCAGCTATCACTATCTGTACCTGCAGCTTCATAATACTATTCTAATCATCACTATCTGAGCTCATAGTGTAATGTGAAGGGTGAAAAAAAAAGCATTCATACACTTACATTTCAGTCTATACCTTGGAGGAGGGGGACTGTCTAGCAGGATAATAGTCAATTTACTTTTAACTTGGATAGCTAAAGGACCTGTGTAATGTAATGATCATGTGACCATAGTGGGCGGAGCTAAGCCAGCAAACGTATTATGTTCTATGAGAACTTAGCTCCGCCTATTGTAGTCACATGGTTGTGACATCACATCAGGTCTCCCAACATGTTCTAACATAAGGCTGAAATGTTAACTATTAACCTGCCAAACAGTCCCCGTCCTCCAAGCTGGAGACTGACTGCATCATTACATAAGGAAATGTAAGTGTATAAATGCTTTCTTTTCACCTTTCACATTAGACGATGAGCTCAGACTGGGATGATTAGAATAGTATTGTGAAGCTATAGGTACAGACAGTGATAACTGGAGGGGCATAAACAGTCTGACAGGTTCCCTTTAAATATGTATATATTTGCACATGGTAAATGATGTACTGTATATGTATATAAAAATATATAAAACAGCATACACACATAGAAAAACTTTTTTTTTTTTGCTTTTTGTATATACAGTTTTCCCTACCAAAAGCATCCATATACTGATGATATATGGTTTACTAAATAATAATAATAATAATAATGAAGAATGTCATCAATTATGATGTCAATCGTATTCTGAAGAAGAAACTTTAGGCAAAAAATTGCCCATAAGCTTAATATCTCACTATGCTTGTGTAATACTCGATAATAATTTTATTTTTTATGTATTTCGTATTTATTTATTGAATCATCTTTCCTACCTCATTTTTTTTACCTCATTTTTCCTTATTTCATTTTGTCTCCCTTCTCTCTTTAGTCCCCTATATATGTATTAAAACCCTTAACACACACGGTATTCACCCCACAGGTCACATATTTTGGGAAACATACCTGTTGTTGTTGACATAAAAGGAATATTTTAAATTTTCCATAATTATACATTGTACATCCACTTACATTATAAATGTGGCCATTCCTACTAAACATTGTTGGTAATTATCATAGTGTCGTCCAGACTGTAGACATTGTAGGCGTTCTCTCATCCTCCATCTCCCCCCTCACTCCTAGTATCACGTCCCGGTGGGCATGATATCCTTCTTTCCACATGTGCACCCCACGTTCGTAATCTGTGCGCGTCTTCTGGATATGACACGATGATCACGTCATTTCCGGTCATGCGCATTCATGTTATCTATGTAGCGTACTGAGCAGCTTCAAAGTGTGCACTGCGCATGAAGCCCTCACTCTGCGTGCCTCCAAATTTAGGGCTTCAGAGCATGCACATTGCCCACTTTGAACACCACATTGATAACAAAAATGTGCATGACTGGAAATGATGTGACTATTGCATTATACCCAGAAGATATGCCCTGAATTTCGGGGTAATTGCCATCAGTGCAGTGTGTGGGATTCTGATCTGGCTGTATGAGAGGCTGAGACAAGATTTGGGGGAACAGCTATTCTCTTTATGGAGATCAATTGACTCCTCACTGCTGGCAGGCAAATTAATCTCCATGAGGAGAATAGCTATTCCCCATACCCTGAAGAAGCGCACAGATTATGAACACTGGGTGTGAGTGTGGAAAGAAGGATATCATGCCACTGGGGAGTGATACATGTAGCAAGGGGAGAAATGGAGGATGAGAGAACACCCCCAGTATCTACAGTCTGAACGACACCATGATAATTACCATTAAAAAATGTAAGTGATCAAATCATTTTTCACAGTGAATACAGTACACATTTAGCTCAGACAGGGATGGTTAGGGATGTTCTAGGAAGTTGCAGGGACAGGTAGTAATAGGTTTGGGGGCATAAATTAGGTGACAGGTTGCCTCTAACACTGGTTCTTTTCCAAAAGATTAGAGACAAATTTTATCTCTGTTGTTTTATTTTTTATAATTTTTATTTAATGAATTTATTAATATTATAATAATGATACATTTTATTTATATAGCGCCAACATATTCCGCAACACTTTATTATTGATTTTTTTTATTATGTAACGTGCAGGATTGTGATCCATTAACATGTCTTTACATAGGAACCTGTAGTTTTACTATCTCTTCGATGATTCCCTGTGCAGTTATACAGTTGTGGCCAAAAGTATTGACACCCTTGCAATTCTGTCAGATAATACTCAGTTTCTTCCTGAAAATGATTGCAATCACAAATTCTTTGGTATTATTATCTTCATTTAATTTGTCTTCAATGAAAAAACACCAAAAGAATTGTCCTAAAGCCAAATTGGATATAATTCCACACCAAACATAAAAAAGGGGGTGGACAAAAGTATTGGAACTCTTAGAAAAATCATGTGATGCTTCTCTAATTTGTGTAATTAACAGCACCTGTAACTTACCTGTGGCACCTAGCAGGTGTTGGCAATAACGAAATCACACTTGCAGCCAGTTGACATGGATTAAAGTTGACTCAACCTCTGTCCTGTGTCCTTGTGTGTACCACATTGAGCATGAATAAAAGAAAGAAGACCAAAGAACTGTCTGAGGACTTGAAAAACCAAATTGTGAGGAAGCATGAGCAATCACAGAGCTACAAGTCCATCTCCAAAGACCTGAATGTTCCTGTGTCTACCGTGCGCAGTGTCATCAAGAAGTTTAAAGCCCATGGCACTGTGGCTAACCTCCCTAGATGTGGACGGAAAAGAAAAATTGACGAGAGATTTCATCGCAAGATTGTGCGGATGGTGGATAAAGAACCTCGACTAACATCCAAACAAGTTCAAGTTGCCCTGCAGTCTGAGGGTACAACAGTGTCAACCCGTACCATCCGTCGGCATCTGAATGAAAAGGGACTGTATGGCAGGATACCCAGGAAGACCCCACTTCTTACCCCGAACATAAATACCTGAGAAAGCCTGCAACGTTTTGGAAGAATGTTCTCTGGTCAGATGAGACAAAAGTAGAGCTTTTTGGGCAAAGGCATCAACAGGGTTTACAGGAGAAAAAAAGAGGCATTCAAAGAAAAAAACACGGTCCCTACAGTCAAACATGGCGGAGGTTCCCTGATGTTTTGGGGTTGCTTTGCTGCCTCTGGCACTGGACTGCTTGACCATGTGCATGGCATTATGAAGTCTGAAGACTTCCAACAAATTTTGCAGCATAATGTAGGGCCCAGCGTGAGAAAGCTGGGTCTCCCTCAGAGGTCATGGGTCTTCCAGCAGGACAATGACCCAAAACACACTTCAAAAAGCACTAGAAAATGGTTTGAGAGAAAGCACTGGAGACTTCTAAGGTGGCCAGCAATGAGTTCAGACCTGAATCCCATAGAACACCTGTGGAGAGATCTAAAAGTGGCAGTTTGGAGAAGGCACCCTTCAAATATCAGGGACCTGGAGCAGTTTGCCAAAGAAGAATGGTCTAAAATTCCAGCAGAGCATTGTAAGAAATTCATTGATGGTTACTGGAAGCGGTTGATCGCAGTTATTTTGGCTAAAGGTTGTGCAACCAAGTATTAAGCTGAGGGTGCCAATACTTTTTGTCTGGCCCATTTTTGGAGATTTGTGTGAAATGATCAATGTTTTGCTTTTTCCTTCATTCTCTTTTGTGTTTTTTCATTGAAGACAAATTAAATGAAGATAATAATACCAAAGAATTTGTGATTGCAATCATTTTCAGGAAGAAACTCAGTATTATCTGACAGAATTGCAGGGGTGTCAATACTTTTGGCCATAACTGTACCTTCCCAGGCTTTTTTTCTTTTTGTGAATTTACTAGTGCAAGCTTTTGTCGTACTATATTTTGTGGCTATGTACTGAATGTATGTCATATTGATTTGTCCTGACTAAGTGGCCAGGTAGCCTTGAAAGGTGTAGATAAATAAATCGATATCATATTTTACCCATTAATGTCTGTTTTACTACGGCAACACAAATTTTAACCTTTTTCTATTCCAAGCTATTTCTGCTGATGTAAAGTAGACATGTGGGAAATGTTAATAATTAACTAATTTGTGTGACGTAACTCTCTGGTTTAAGTCTATAAATTGAGAGATTGAGAAATTTTTTATATTTTCATAAATAAATGCAAAAAGTAACATCCTAAATGTATCACTAACATTAAAGTACAATATGGCTAGGGTCACATTTGCGCTAAAATTTTCAGATCCTGATCCAGTTTTGAGCTGTTAAAAAGCTCAAAACAGGATCAGGAACCGCTCCCCATAGGAGCCCATTATTTAAACCGGATTGCTCTACATGCAATCCGGTTACCGCTTGCAGATCTGCAGCCTGCGGTAAAAATCATGCAGGCTGCAGTTTTTGCAGCAGCTAGGAAAGCGCAGGCGGTTTGCTACAATGGGCACCTATGGGAGTCCATGTGGCTGCCGCAAGGCACATGTGAATGCCTGCGGCAGCCGTATGCTTTGTTCATCCCTTCTGCCTCAGGGATGAACAAAGGGTTAATTTTAATAATACATGTGGGCAACATGTCTCTAAGGGGTGCCCACCCTCCCTAGAGACATGCTGTCCACTCAGGTGGGCATGTCAGGTGTTAATATGTGTCATGATAGTATTGCCGGCTATTGTCAGCGTTTTCAATTTTATGAATGAATGCGGCGGCTTCTGACAGTAGAGGAGATACTGTACGTAATGTACGTACTGTATGAGCCCCTGTCCTTGGTCCTGAAACTTGTAACATTATGTCTGTGGCGGTGCTCTAACCCTTGAACGTAGCCAATAATGCTGATGTGACCCTAGCCTAAATAGATCTCCAGCTTGTTTTACAATATATGATAAACTTTCAGTTCAGCCTGTTTTCACAACTACAGTTTAATATTTCTTTTTGTTCTCCAGACAGATAGTCCGTGGCCAATCAGCACATAGTGTCTTATTACATAATCTTTCATATTGTAAAGACCATTACTATGAGTGGGGCAAAAATGCACAATGTCCTGTACCCCAATTTTCTGGCAACAAACCCCTGGTAAGAATAAATGTTATTGATCACAGGATTCATCTACTTATTGGATTAATTTCAGGAATGTGTTTGTCAAGAAAAATCACAATAGAATACGTAGCAATTATTTACTATATTTTAAAGGGGTTTTCCAGGAAAATATCCAAAATACATAAATAAAAAAATCATCATTATCAATACATTTATAAATACCTTTAATTAACAATAACACTTGATTTGTACGGAGTTAGCACTATGAACAATTAGAATATGTGTCATCCTTTGCACTGTCAGAAACACTGTGGTAGAATATACAGTTGAAACCAGAAATATACATACACTATATAAAAAGACACATATGCATGTGTTTCTCACTATCTGACTTAAAATCAGAATAAACCTTTCCCGTTTTAGGTTAATTAGGATTACAATAATTATTTATATTTGCCAAATTCAAATAATAATAAGAGAAAAAATTTCAAGGAATTTTTATTACAAGTTTACATACAGTAAGATTACAATGCCTATAAACAATTCAGGACAGCCCATGTGATGATGTCATGTGTTTGGAAGCTTCTGATAGGTTTATTAGCAACACCTGAGTTAATTAGAGACACACCTGTGGGTGATATTTTAATGCACACATAAGACACACTTCTTTGTGTAGCATCATGGAAAAATCTAAAAGAAATCAGTCAAGATGTCAGTAAGAGAATTGTGGACTTGCACAAGTCTGGTTCATCCTTGGGTGTAATTTCCAAATACCCGAAGGTGCCTCATTCATCTGTACAAAAATTATATGCAAGTACAAAGAAGATGGTAATGTCCAGCCATCATACCGCTCAGGAAGGAGAATGGTTCTCTATCCCAGAGATGAACATGCTTTAGGCCCCCTTCATATCATGATTTTTTGGGATCCATGGCAATCCGTTGTAAAACGAATAGCCACGGATCCAATTTGGCCCCATGTATCCCCATGGGCACAGATCGGCACGGATTGATACTTAATGGCCATCCGTGTGTGCTTGGATAAGATTGTGTCCGCTGTTTTCACGTCCCCAAAATCGGAGACTGCTCCGATTTTGGGCACAGTGGACATAATCAGACAGAATCAGACAGCATCAGATCCGACGCTGTCTGATTCAAATATCATGGGCGCGTATGGAGCTTGGATCCAGGAAAGAACAGGATCATTTCCTGGATCCGATTTTAGTGTACTGAGTATGCTTAGTACACTAAAACTGATCTGCTCAGTGTAATTTCTCTTTCGCAGTGTATCTACATACACTGCTAAAGTGAAATGAAATAAAGCAATGTGTTAAAAATAAAAAAAATAAATTTCCACCTGTCCGCCAACTGTCCGGGATCTGAGATGAAGACGTCCGAATGCTGCCAAGACCATAAAAATGTGATTAAAATGTGATTGCTTGGTAGCGATCAGATGGTACAGTGTTGGCCAAAAGTATTGACACCCCTGCAATTCTGTCAGATAATACTGAGTTTCTTCCTGAAAATGATTGCAATCACAAATTCTTTGGTATTATTATCTTCATTTAATTTGTCTTAAATGAAAAAACACAAAAGAGAATGAAGCAAAAAGCAAAACTTTGATAATTTCACACAAAACTCCAAAACTGGGCCGGACAAAAGTATTGGCACCCTTAACCTAATACTTGGTTGCACAACCTTTAGCCAAAATAACTGCGATCAACCGCTTCCGGTAACCATCAATGAGTTTCTTACAATGATCTGCTGGAATTTTAGACCATTCTTCTTTGGCAAACTGCTCCAGGTCCCTGATATTTGAAGGGTGCCTTTTCCAAACTGCCTCTTTTAGATCTCTCCACAGGTGTTCTATGGGATTCAGGTCTGGACTCATTGCTGGCCACCTTAGAAGTCTCCAGTGCTTTCTCTCAAACCATTTTCTAGTGCTTTTTAAAGTGTGTTTTGGGTCATTGTCCTGCTGGAAGACCCATGACCTCTGTGGGAGACCCAGCTTTCTCACACTGGACCCTACATTATGCTGCAAAATTTGTTGGTAGTCTTCAGACTTCATAATGCCATGCACAAGGTAAAGCAGTTCAGTGCCAGAGGCAGCAAAGCAACCCCAAAACATCAGGGAACCTCAGCCTTGTTTGACTGTAGGAACCGTGTCCTTTTCTTTGAATGCCTCTTTTTCTCTCCTGTAAACTCTATGTTGATGCCTTTGCCCAAAAAGAGAGAACATTCTTCCAAATCGTTTTAAGCTTTCTCAGGTACGTTTTGGTAAACTCCAGCCTGGCTTTTTTATGTCTTGGGGTAACAAGTGGGGTCTTTCTGGGTATCCTGCCATATAGTCCCTTTTCATTCAGACACCGACGGATAGTACGAGTTGACACTGTTGTACCCTCGGACTGCAGGGCAGCTTGAACTTGTTTGGATGTTAGTCGAGGTTCTTTATCCACCATCCGCCCAATCTTGCGTTGAAATTCTTGTCAATTTTTCTTTTCCGTCCACATCTAGGGTGGTTAGCCACAGTGCTATGGGCTTTAAACTTCTTGATGACACTGCGCATGGTAGACACAGGAACATTCAGGTTTTTGGAGATCGACTTGTAGCCTTGAGATTGCTCATGCTTCCTCACAATTTGGTTTCTCAAATCCTCAGACAGTTCTTTGGTCTTCTTTCTTTTCTCCATGCTCAATGTGGTACACACAAGGACACAGGACAGAGGTTGAGTCAACTTTAATCCATGTCAACTGGCTGCAAGTGTGATTTAGTTATTGCCAACACCTGTTAGGTGCCACAGGTAAGTTACAGGTGCTGTTAATTACACAAATTAGAGAAGCACAATAATTTTTCTAACAGTGCCAATACTTTTGTCCACCCCCTTTTTATGTTGTGGAATTATATCCAATTTGTTTTTTTTTTTTAGGACAATTCTTTTTGTGTTTTTTTCATAGAAGACAATTTAAATGAAGATAGTAATACCAAAGAATTTGTGATTGCAATCATTTTCAGGAAAAAACGGAGTATTATCTGACAGAATTGCAGGGGTGTCAATACTTTTGGTCAACACTGTATGTGACGCGACATATCTCCTGATCGCTACGGGCCAATCACATTTTAAGGTCCTGTCAGCCATCAGATGCCTTCCCCTCGGGTCCCGGACAGCTGGCAGAGAGGTATTTATTTTTTTTACTTTTAATAGATGTTTTCTCTTATTTTGCTTTCACAATGTAGGTAGATACACTGGGAAAGCAAAACTTCATCCCCAACATGTCACACAGGATTCTTCCTCCCCCAGTGTGACATAACAGGCTCGGCTTCTCCTATCTCTTTCTGTGTCCGGATTCCTCAAAATCACGGATCTGGACACAGAAATAGCATCAGGAGTTCACATCCGGGCCTGTCTGTTCCTGTCCGTAGGCTCCTGCAAAAAAAGGATCCCCACGAACAGGAAAAAATCATGAAGTGAAGGGGGCCTTAAGGCCCAGTCACACATAACGACCGCTCCAGCGATCCCGACAGTGATAACGACCTGCCGGGATCACTGGAGCGTCATTACCTGATCGCTGGGGAGCTGTCAAACAGCGAACAGAGCCATGGGAGCCACAGGCTGTGCTAAGCAGGGAGGATGCTGGTAACCATGGTAAACACCGGGTATGTAGGCAGCGCGCGCTGCCTAGATACCCGGTGTTTACAATGGTTACCAGCCAGTGAGGTCATTGATCACTGGTTTCTCGCTGTCACACGCAGCGATGCGTGCTGACCTGCGGGAAACCAACGATCAAAAAATGACCCAGAGCACTTTGCAGCGATCAGCGACCTCACTGCAGGGGCCTGATCGCTGCAAAGTGTCACACAGAACGACATCGCAGGAGAGATCGTTGTAACTTCACAGTTAAAACGATCTCTCTAACGATATCGTTATGTGAGACAGGACCTTTCGTCTAAGATGTGCATATTGACCCAAGAACAAAAGCAAAAGACCTTGTGAAGATGATGGCAATAGCTGATAAAATTGTGCCATTATCCACAGTGAAGTGAGTACTGCATCAGCATGGGCTGAAAGGCTAATTTGCCAGGAACAAAAACACACATTTTTGGAGACATGTCCTGTGGTCTGACCAAACTAAAATTAAACTGTTTGGCCATAATGACCATTGTTACATTTGGTAGAAAAAGGGAGATATTTGGAAGCCTGCAAACACCATCCTAACTCTGAAACACGGGGGTGGCAGCATCATGTTGTGGGATTGTTTTGCTGCAGGAGGTACTGGTGCACTTCACAAAATAGAAGGCATCATGAACAAAAAGAAGGTGATGGACAATACTGAAGCAACATCTCAAACATCAGCCAGGAATTTAAAGCTTGGGCGGAAATGGGTCTTCCAAGTGGACAATGACCCAAAGCATACTGACAAACTGGTTACAAAATGGCTTACAGATAACAAAGTCAATGTTTTGGAGTGGCCATCACAAAGCCCTGATCTCAATCCTATTGAAAATTTATGGGGAAAACTGAAAAGGCAGGTGCGAGCAAGCGACCTACAAACATGAATAGTATCTTAGTTTCACCGGAGCTATCTAGGGGTATTGAAGAGTATAAAGAGGTTAGACTGACCGCATTATTTGAACTTGTTGCTGTTTAAATGTTCCAGGGTAGAATCGTGTGTTAACTCCCCATATAATTTTATATGATAATAGAGGAAATTACGGTATAGGAACACTCCCTTTATAAAGTTATCCCCTAATAAAATCACTACACCATCATCTAAAATGAACCTGTCTGCCAACAGGGAATTTATTAGTAGAATAAATTGATCCACACAAAATGGAAGGATTAAAAATATATGAGCTGCAACAGTAACATAAAAACACTCTTTTATGAGACCAAATGGAATGATTCCTGCAAAATAGTGTTTTCTGGAGACACAGGTTGCTTGTAGTAACTTGCGCCACGTTCATATCTAGGTGCCTATAAAGGGAATGGTATAAATTTAAAATGCGGCTTGTAGGAGGATGGTGTGAAGACCCAGATAAACGTCTAATATAGTTACCTGGTTGTTTTTTTTCTGTTTTGAAAGACGCTTATCTGTTTGATATATGTAATGGAGTATGTTCGTGAGGCAGTCGACAGGCTAGGGGGTACTCGGATAACGGGGCTGATGGTGCCTTGGATGGGGAATCACGGCTGGTCGGTCCCCGGTCCCATGCCCTGGACCCTTAATGGCGGGGATGGCGGGGGATAAGGGGATTGGTTATGTGACGTCACCTCTGGTACCTGGTAATGGGTATACCAGCGCTGTGGCCGGCCGCTGAGGTGATGGAGGTGCAGCTTAGTGTAGTACAGCTCCCTACAGGTGGAGATTTACCTCAGGGCAGTGGGGATGGATGAGGGGAGTTGTAGTCGCGTCTCTGCAGTCAATGCGGTGAATAGCGGTGGTTAAGCAGGCACACACACACAGTGGTCTTTGTTTCGGTACCTTTTATGGTACCTTTACACGCCGCTACAGAAGGTTAGAAACAACCGGGTGTTGGAGACAAATGTATCTTGCACCGTCAAAACACCGTGAGGTAGCGGCGTGTAAATCAGATTGTTGACACCGGTCACTGTCGACGCCTGTTTTTGAGCAGTGCTCTAAAACAGGTTGGTTTCCACCCGATGGTAGCGGCGTCTAAATGAAGTACAGGAAGGTTTTTTTCGTCACTTAGTTAACTCCCTGGGGCGTGACACAGCCTCGGGGATACCGCCCCCTTCAGCGATCATTGGTGGAAGCTCCTGCGTTACGATTGGTTGTCCCTGCATAGGGAGGCATATTTAAGGAGCTGACCAGTCACACTACACAATTGCAATAGCATCATGTATTAGCCAGCCTTCCTGTGCTGGCTGGCCAATCATGATGTTATTGCTTTGTCCAATCACCGTACGAGCGTCTCGTAATCCACAACTCTGGCACGCCTATGTGTTGTCCCTGCTGCCCCAGGTCCTCCCATATTACCTTCTGTAGCGGCGTGTAAATGAGGGAAGGTGCTCTACAGAAGGTAACCTGCGGCACCCGTCGGTGCCTCCAGGGATAGAACAAGCCTTCTGTAGAGCACTTTGTAGCGGCGTGTAAAGGCGGTATCGGGTACTGTTAGCAACCGTTGGAACGTGCTCATTCACGTGAGATACCCGGTTGTTTCTAACCTTCTGTAGCGGCATGTAAAGGTACCATTACTGGTGACAGGGTAGCAGGTACAGTCCAGAGAATTAACCAGGTTCCTGATGCAATTTGGGACTTTCACCTTAGAAAGTTGTGAGGCCTCCTCTGTCTCTGTGTACAGTGGTTTGGGGTAAGTCCTGCCTGTGATTGAACTCACCGCTCCTTCTCCCTCTCAGGGCTTTACTCTGTCACTGACAATGAGGTCCTTCTGCGGGGTCCCTATTCCTCCTTTGGCCCCTGGTCCTGTGTTTGGTCAGTTTGAGTGTCCCTGAGGAAGTGTGGCGCCCCTGCGGCTAGGCGCCACAGAGTAGTAGTGCATTTGTTATTTATATGTAGTATTATTGTAAGTTGCTAGTTTAGGATTTAAATCTTATGGAGTCTATTTTTACACTCACTTAGGACCATACCACTTAGATCAGGGGGAACTGGTAATATAGTAGGTTCCACAGGTGGGGGCAGAGCTTAGGATTGAGTAAGGCTGGGGTTACACATAGAAGTACGTTTTTGGAAGTGATTTTCATCACCAATCCGTTTTTTTTTGGGTGCTTTTTGAGTCTCCTGCACTTCTGAACGTTTTTGGACTTAGTCATTTTTTCATGAAAAACGCGTATGCGTTAACGCATGCGTTAATGCAAATGCCTACATATGCAATGCGTTAACGCATGCGTTTCCCATAGGGCCCCATGTTAAAAAAAGCATGCGTTTTTTAACTGAGGCCAAAAACGCTGCTAGCAGCGTTTTTGGCTCAAAAACGGACAGAGCAATGTTTTGAGCTCCAGAGAAAAATGCACAGGGTGTTTATTACATCCAATCCGTTTTTCTGTCAGTTTTTGGACTTAGAAAAAAAAATTAACAAAAATGAAGCCAAAAATGGACTGAGGGCTTATGTGTGACCCCAGCCTAAGAGTGACAGTTGACAGTTTACCTCAGACGGTGCTGGGAAGGCAGACAGAGTGGTCAGGCCTGGCAGCCCAGCTGAGTGGAGGGTGCCCCATCTTTATGTGGGGACCCAGGACAGAAGGCAACGGGCCAGGGCTGGTAGGAGCCAGCTGGTCATGTTGAGGGGACTCCGGTGACACGGACAACCGAGGCAGCCAGGAGTTCATCCCTGACTGCAAAGCCGACGAGCTGCAGGCCCAACAGAACCGGGTTGCTGACAGCGCCACAAGGTACCTCTCCCCTCAGGACTGAAAACCGGTTCAGGACACTAGAAGAAACTAAAAGGGACAGACATATACTGCGGTACTGGAAAGGAGCCTCTTTACTCTTTGTCCGGGTTGCCTTATCCAGACCGGGTAGTGGACAGACCTTGTCTTCTAGATACAGACCATAGGACTGGTGGGGGAGCTCTTCAATGGTGGTGAAAGACTGAAAGAACTAAAGTCAGAAAGAAAGTAGTAAACCCTGAAAGACAGAGAGAGGACATCTAGAGACTCCATAAGAGAAACCCTGAGTTGGCAACAACACCCTAAAACCAAACTGTACTGTATTTTATTATGCCATCAGCCGGTACTGAGTAAAGCAGAGTTAAACTGGAACTGGTTTCTGTTATTCTTCCTGCCGCAGCCTGGAGGGCTTAACATCATCAAGCAGAGGGGTAAGAACTGCACTACCATCACCATCACTGTCCTCCCTCACCGTCACACCACAAAAGCTGCCCTGAGGTAAAGCTCCACCTGTGGGGAGCTGCACCCCACTTAGCTGCCTCATCCATCACCTCAGTGGCCGGCTGGCAGCGCTGGTACCATCTTACCGGACTCTACAGGTGGCGTCACGTTCCCCTGTAAATAACCCCTTTAACCCCCACCGTCTACCATCAACATCTGGTATAATTGATCGCCAGGGCACGGCACCGGGGTCCCGACCATCCGTGACTCCTAACACAGTAGCCCCGGTGTCTGAGTCCCTCATCCACCATAGCTCTGGTTGAATCAGAAGGAGCTCGAATGTGGCTTCGAAACGCGTAGGGGAGAAAGAATAAAGGAAGTTTTATTGAAGCATTGCCTTCCTTGTGATCCTTTTATGTCACAGCAGCGCGGACCGTGATACACCTCTTCCCAACTACAGATTATCTGCCTCAACACAACCTTCTAAATACCTATAGAGAATGAACAATTGGTATGTTCTATTATATTCTCTATATATAGGAAAATCTAATTGTTCAAAGGGAGGCTATTGTATACAAAAAAATGGTGTTAAGTTGATAGAGTGAAAGTAATCAAAATTATCTGTCGCACATAGATACCCAACTTTCCGTATAAACAAGATTGCCATTTAGGAGATAAGCAATACAGAAAAAAACACAACCAGGTAACTATATTAGAAGTTAATCTGGGTCTTCACACCATCCTATTCCAAGCTGAATTTTATATTTATACCATTCCCTTTATATGCACCTAAACAGGAACGTGGCACAAGTTACTACAAGCAACCTGAGTCTCCAGAAAATGATGCAATCATCAATATTTAGCAGGAATCATTCCGTTTGGTCTCATATATGAGTGTTTTTATCTTAGGCTACTTTCACATAACAATTTTGTAAAATCCGATGCTGTCCGATTTAAATCGGACAGCATCGGATTCTTCGGATGCCTGGAATCGGATGCCAAATAGGCATCCGATTCCGACAGAAAATAGGATGCCCGCCCTCCTGTCAGATCGCTCCCTGAGCTGTCAGCTGTCTCTCCCCCGGTCCTCTCCTCTTATCCCCTGTGTCTCCTCTCTGCACCCCCGGTCCTCCCCTCTTGGCCACCGGTCCTCTCCGCACCCCCGGGTCCGAGGAGACATCAGATGTTTCCTCGGTCCCTTGTCCATAGGGCCCCATGTTAAATTGATCGGTCGGATCGGATGTGCACTAAATGCCATCCGATTCGGTCCGATCCGATTCTGTCAGATTTTATTTTCGGTGCAAAAATTGGAGCACGCTCCGATTTTTGCACCGATAAAAAAATCGGACAGAATCGGATCGGACCAAATCGGATGGAATTTAGTGCACATCCGATTCGGTCCGATGCCCATAGGGCTGCATGGAGACAAAAATCGTTCCGATGCTGTCTGATTTTTATCGGGCAGCATCGGAAATAAAAAATCCGCAATGTGAAAGCAGCCTTACTGTTGTAGCTCATATATGTTTAATCCGTCCATTTCATTTGGATCAATTTACTTTACTAAAAAATTCTCTTCGTCAGACAGATTCAATTTAGATGATGGTGTAGTGATTCCATTAGGGAATAACTTTATAAGGGGAGTGTTGCGCTGCAGCCTACAGTTACACCAGTTCTGTCAGGAGGAATGGGCCCAAATTCCTACGGACTATTGTGAGAAGCTTGTGGAATGATATCCAAAATGTTTGACCCAAGTCATACAGTTCAAGGGCAATGGTACCAAATACTAATGAAAGGTATGTAAACTTGTGATTTTGCAGAAAGTAATAAAAATTAATTAAAACATTCTCTCTCTCATATTCATTATTCTATTATTTGGCAAATATTAATAATTATGGTAATCCTAATTGACCTAAAATGGGAAAGGTTTATTCTGATTTCATGTCAGATAGTGAGAATAACATACATATATGTGCCTTTTTATATAGCGTATGTAAACTTCTGGTTTCAACTATATATACAATGGTTTTTGTGTGATGGAGCAATTCTCAAGATCTCTGTATGAAGGTGACGTATTACATGGCATCTATTCAGGCTGTCTGCAAACCTAAGCATGACATTTGTGCTGATAACATTTTGTCAGCACAGGTGATGGTTGGTGAATCTGCAATGGTTGAGGAGGGCTTCTGTCCTTTCCTCGGTTTGCTGTGATGTCACTGCCACTGCATGTCTCTACAATCCTATATGGCTGACTGAGCAGCACAGGCATCAGGGCCGGCTCCAGGTTTCTGTGGGCCCCGGGCGAAAAGGTCTCAGTGGGCCCCCTTTAAGTACATATCGCGGACTATATATATATATATATGTATGTATATATGTATATTGCCGCACACTTACCGCAAGCCCCATAGACAATGCATGGGGCTTGCCGCAAATGTGAAGCAAGTGCAGCCGCTAGACAGAAAATGCGGCAGATGCAGGGTTTTTTTTACCGCAACTGCCACATTTAAAAAACAATGCCTATGTGAAGGCAGCCTTACAGGAACAGTGACTGCCGAAACCAGCAAGAGCTGTTTCTGACAGTGAGTATATTACACGTTGTTAGGAGCGGGCTAAAATGCGATTGCGTTCCCTTGCGCCTTTTAAAAATACCCTTCAAATGCAAAATGTTGCATTTTTGTGCGTCTGAGGATGCTTGGTATATACACAAGCATCCTGAAGAGCACAAATAATGCAAGCAGCTCAATGGAGCCGCACTGCCATATGGTGGCACCGCAGCCAAGCTGAGTGTCTGGCCGTCCAGATCTCTCTTTCTCCTCACCTTTCTTCTTGCCGCTCCGGTCTCCTCCGGTCGCTCTGCACATATCAGCACAGTGATGACAACATCGTGCCCCTCCATGCTGAGCTGCAGAATGCAGACAGCGGCAGAAGAGACTCTGGAGAAGAATGCTGCTGGCAAAGGTGGCTGAGACTATAGGAGCGGAATCCGCAGGGGGCTACCACTGGTACACATACTTCGTACACACGCGGCTCTGCTCCATACACCTCGTACGCACGCGGCTCTGCTCCGTACACCTCGTACACTCTCAGCTCTGCTCCGTACACCTCGTACACACTCGGCTCTTCTCCGGACACCTCGTACACACTCGGCTCTTCTCCGGACACCTCATACACACACGGCTCCTCACCGTACACCTCGTACACACACGGCTCCTCTCCGTACACCTCGTACACACACGGCTCCTCTCCGTACACCTCGTACACACACGGCTCTGCTCCGTACACCTCGTACACTCTCAGCTCTGCTCCGTACACCTCGTACACACACGGCTCTTCGCCGTACACCTCGTACACACACGGCTCTTCTCCGTACACCTCGTACACACACGGCTCTTCTCCGTACACCTCGTACACACACGGCTCTTCTCCGTACACCTCGTACACACTCGGCTCTTCTCCGGACACCTCGTACACACACGGCTCCTCACCGTACACCTCGTACACACACGGCTCTGCTCCGTACACCTCGTACACACAAGGCTCTGCTCCGTACACCTCGTACACACACGGCTCTGCTCCGTACACCTCGTACACACACGGCTCTGCTCCGTACACCTCGTACACACACGGCTCTGCTCCGTACACCTCGTACACACACGGCTCCTCTCCGTACACCTCGTACACACACGGCTCTGCTCCGTACACCTCGTACACACACGGCTCTGCTCCGTACACCTCGCACACACACGGCTCTGCTCCGTACACCTCGCACACACACGGCTCTGCTCCGTACACACACGGCTCTGATCCGTACACCTCGTACACACACGGCTCTGATCCGTACACCTCGTACACACACGGCTCTGCTCCGTACACCTCGTACACACACGGCTCTGCTCCGTACACCTCATACACACTCGGCTCTGATCCGTACACCTTGTACACACACGGCTCTGCTCCGTACACCTCGTACACACACGGCTCTGCTCCGTACACCTCGTACACACACGGCTCTGCTCCATACACCTAGTACACACTCGCCTCTGCTACATTCACACTGTAAATCCCTCCTGACCCCACACATAACCTTCACCTAATTGCCATACACCTAGTACACACTCACCTCTGCTACATTCACACTGTAAATCCCTCCTGACCCCACACATAACCTTCACCTAATTGCCATACACCTAGTACACACTCACCTCTGCTACATTCACACTGTAAATGCCTCCTGACCACACACAAACTTCACCTTATTTGAGCATCATTGATGGCCAGCACAGTCCTGGTCCCTGGATACACTGAGGAGCTGATCATGAGACCCCTGACTCCTCCCCATCCATTGACATCATCACAGGTCCTGTAAGCACACTAGCACAGAGTGTGCAGCTCTGCCGCCTCCCGTGGAGGGGGGAGGAGGGAGACCCTCCGGTGCTGCAGCCTGCAGGAGCCTGAAAATGACCCCCCAGCTGCCCCCTGGATATGGCTCTGGCTGTGGGGGCAGTGCTCAGGGGCCCCTGAGGCTAGGGTCACACTTGCATTGTGACCCTAGCCTGATGCAAGTATTGTATGTTGCAACGCTGCTATGCGCTGGAGGCAGCCCATAGAAACCCGACGTTTACCTTGACAACCACTGGTTGTCAATGTAAACTGCGGGTTTCTATGGGCTCAGTTGCTGGCAGCGCATAGCGTTAAACGCTCTGCGCTGCAGCAGACAATACTTGCGTCAGGCTAGGGTCACAACACAAGTGTGAACCTAGCCCTCAGGGGCCCGGTGGGCCCCCTCCAAGCCGTCGGGCCCCGGCACTTGCCCGGGTACGCCGGGTGCTGACGCCGGCCCTGACAGGCATAGTCAGGGGGTGCTATCTACATTCTAGGACAGATTTCTGATATATAACAGGATGGCTGCCATTTTGATTTGTCATAGTAGTTAACCCCAGAGAAAGTGAGCATATTTTACTAATTAAATTAATTATGAATTTATGTGCTATGAGGTTTTTGAGGTTTTATTTATATATTTATTTATTTTCTTTCTTTTCAATGTTGTTTTTATTGAAAATTATGTCAAGAGGTACACTTAACCTCCCTGGCGGTATGATTATGTCAGGAATTTTGTGCTAAAAGCGGTACCATTTTTTTCCATGGAAATTTGATGTTATGTACTGTCGGCCTGCAATTCTTAGTAATTACCTGATCAAAGAAGACTCTAGTAGACCTCTCAGATGTGATAAAGTTTGAAACATAAAATCATGAATTATAATTAAATAAATAATATAATTTTATTCAATAATCAATAATCTTATACCTGGCGGTATGATTATGTCTGGAATTTTGTACTAAGAGTACTTTCACACTAGCGTTTTTTTGAAATTGCGGCAGATGCGGTGAAAAAAACCGCATCTGCCGCGATTGCCGCATAGCCGCCGCATAACCGCTGCACTTGCGGCGTGGTTGCGGTAATCGCCATAGTAGGTATAGGGGGACTTGCGGCAGGTGCGGCAAGTGCGGTTTTGCACTTGCGGCAGGTGCGGCTGCGAAAAAAACGGCGGTCAGCCGCGTTTTTTTTTCGCGGCCGCACCTGCCGCAAGTGCAAAACCGCACTTGCCGCACCTGCCGCAAGTCCCCCTATACTTACTATGGCGATTACCGCAACCGCGCCGCAAGTGCGGCGGCTATGCGGCAATCGCGGCAGATGCATTTTTTTCACCGCATCTGCCGCGACCGCGGGTAAGCCCGAGCTTGACTCGGGGTTACCGCTTCTGGCAGTGAATGGTAACCCCGAGTCAGGCTCGGGAATACCGCTAGGAAGGTTAAAACCTGAACTGCGTTCACCGCATCCAGATCCGGATGCGGTAAATACAATTGTGGTCACACACATTTTTCATAAAAAATGTGTGGAGGGAGCCGCAATCTGGTAACTGGATTGCTCAGGATGTGTAATCCTGAGCAATCTGGTTACCATACAGTTCGCTCATCCCTGCTGCCGCAGGGATGAGCAAACTGTTATCTGTGTTTTAAAAGGTTACATTTTATTAATAAATGTGGCTGTAATGTCTCTAGGGGGTGCCCAGCCCCCTAGAGACATGCCACCCACTCAGGTGGGCATATAATGATTTAATATCTTATGTACAGTAGCCGGCTCCTGTCGGCTGCTGTACATTTTTATGAATGAAGCCGCCGGCTCCTCTGAGAGCAGCGCATACTAAGTAAGTTTTTGGGTGCCTTAAAAATTGAAAAATTAATCCTTTTTTTGGTGCCTTAAAAAATGGATCTGTTTATTCCAAAAAATATTCAGCGGCACAGGAGGCTCAAAAAGCACCCAAAAAAAAACGATTGGTCATGGAAAACACTTCCAAAAACGGATTGATATGTGTGACCCTAGCCTTAGGCTAGGGTCACACTTCCGTTTTTTTTTTCAAAACCTGATTCTGTTCTGAGCTTTTAAAAAGCTCAAAACCGGAGCAGGAAACACTCCTCATAGGAGCCTAATTTAAAAACCTGATTGCTTTACAAGCAATCCAGTTACCGCCTCCGGCTCTGCAGCCTGCGTGAAAAATCATGCAGGCTGCAGTTTTCAGAGCATTTCTAAACCCCGCAATGCGGTAACCGCATTGCTCAGGATGTGTAATCCTGAGCAATGCGGTAACCGTATATATACTTTGCTTATCCCGGCTGCCCCCGGGATAAGCAAGGTGCTTAGCTGTAAAATAAAGCTTTATTAATGATAATAATTATGCCCTTCATGTCTCTAGGGGGTGCCCACCCCCTTAGAGACATGCTACCTACTTAGTTTGGCATGTAATAGGTTAATATGTTATGTACAGTAAGCCAACTCCTGTCCACTCTGTACATTTCTATGAATGAAGCCACAGCTCCCCTGTGAGCAGTGCTCATACTATACCTAATGTACGTATAGTATGTGCGCTGTCCGAGGTCCTGCAGGCATTTACAGTACATCTATGGCTGTGCGCTGCCCAAAGATCTACTGTATAAGCCTTCAGGACCCTGGACAGCGCACATACTATACGTACATTAGGTATAGTATGAGCGCTGCTCACATAGGAGCTGCGGCTTCATTCATAAAAATGTACAGAGCCGACAGGAGTCGGCTTACTGTACATAAAATATTAACCTAATACATGCCAACCTAAGTAGGTAGCATGCCTCTAGGTGGGGTGGGCACCCCCTAGATATATGAAGGGCATAATTATTATCATTAATAAAGCTTTCTTAACAGATCTTACAGCTTGCTCATCCCTGCGGCAGCAGGGATGATAAACTATCCGGTAACCGGATTGCTCAGGATTACACATCCTGAGCAATGCGGTTACCGGATTGTGGCTTCAGCAATCCGGTTACCAGATTGCGGCTTGTCTGAAGCCCACTTCCGGTTTGCGTTCCAGCTGGAACGCAGACCATTGCGCATGCGCGGGCGTTCTGCCCACGCTGCTTGCATTGGAAGCACATGGATCTTTACAGCGGCGCCGCTGGAGAGTAGCGGATAAGGTGAACGGGGCTTTTCTGATTACACATACCTATGCAGGTTCAGGAGTGAGTTAACAATGGGGATGTCTATAGCTTAAGGCTATCTTGATGATTGGCTACTTTCTTGATTGCTAATTAGGAGCACTGCTATATAATAGTATGGGGGAATGAGGCAATAGTACCCCTGAGGAAGCCAGTGGGTGTAACGCGTGGGGCTCATTCCATCTTTCAACCTTTGCTGCACATGGTCTGGACTAGTTAATGGTGACCTTGGAACCCCTTGGTTGCTAAGGGATTTCTTCTAGATGGAATATAAAATCGAAAAAACGTCTATCAGGTCATATTACTAAAATATGTATATACTGCCACATCTTCTTATGCACTATTACCTGTGTACCTCTGGGTCTCTGCAATCATTGTCTCTGCAGTGATACTCTTACCGTTGTACAACTATTATGTGCTTGTACATGCCTTTATTTATTTTTTAGGCTATGATAATACTAGGTGCAATTTAGATGTAAGTTGGTACCTTATTTCTATGTCCTGTGACCATTGTTTTGCAGCAGTGTTGATACCCACACACCTCATATGTAGTCAGTGGACTACTTTTTACTTGTGTTTTAAGTGTGTGTCTTTTATATTGCAGTGTCTAATAAAGCTGGTTCAAATTTTGCATTGATCCTGTGTAACTGGTCCTTTTTGGTCTTTTTTCCACTCACTTATATCTGAATACTTATAGCTCTGGTGCCTTTAAAAATACACCATAAATCCTCCTTTTTTGTCTGAAGCCAATTGCGTTCACTGCATCCGGATCTGGATGCGGTGAACGCAATTCTAGGAAAAAGTGTGACCCTAGCCTTACTTGACTGAACTTATGTCCTCTTTGTCATGAATATTCTGTCTAATATGAACAGGTCATTGTCTCAGGGTGGTTATTAGCACTAAAATACAATTATTCATTATTTTTTTCTTTAAGCTAATTAAAGAAAGACATAGCGTTAACTCTATGCGCTGCCTGGCTATGCAGCCCCATAGAAACCCAGTGTTTACCTTAACAGCGGCTCCACACAAAGCTTCAGGAAGTGAGCTTTTGGACAGTGCACAGGAAAACGCTGCAGACCACATTTTTTGGTGCACTTGCAAAAATGCATAGCATCAAAGGCGTTGCACTTTTGCAATGCGTTTTTTGCATTGGGGTCTATGGGAGCATTAACACATCCGTTTAGCAGATGCATGTGACCATAGCCTTATGCTTCTCTTAGGCTAGGGTCACATCTGTGTTTCTATTTTTGAAACCTGATCTGGTTTCGAGCTTTCAAAAAGCTCAAAACCGGATCAGGAATCGCTCCCCATAGGAGCCCATTATGGTAACCGGATTGCTCTACATGCAATCCGGTTACCGGCTCCGGATCTGCAGCCTGCGCAAAAAATCATGCAGGCTGCAGTTTTTGGAGCGGTTCTGTGACCTGCAATGCGGTAACCGCATTGCTCAGGATGTGTAATCCTGAGCAATGCGGTTACCGTCTACTTTGTTCATTCCTGCTGCCGCAAGGATGAACAAAGTGTTAACTGTTTAATAAAACATGAAATATTAATATTAGTTGTGTGCAACATGTCTCTAGGGGGTGCCCAAGCCAATCTAATGTAAATGCCTACAGGACCCTGGACAGCGGCAGATACTATACGTACATTACGTACAGTATCTGCGCAACTGTCAGGGGAGCCGCGGCTTCATTCATAAATTAGTACAAAGCCGACAATAGCCGGCTTACTGTAAATGGGTTATTAACCCTGACATGCCCACAGGAGTGGGCAGCATGTCTCTAGGGGGGTGGGCACCCCCTAGAGACATGTTGCACACAACTAATATTAATATTTAATGTTTTATTAAACAGTTAACACTTTGTTCTTCCCTGCGGCAGCAGGGATGAACAAAGTAGAAGGTAACCGCATTGCTCCGGATTACACATGCGGAGCAATCCAGTTAACGGATTGCAGTTTCCACCACACATTTTTGCTTAAAAATGTGTGTGAAAGCAATTGCGTTTACCACATCCGGATCTGGATGCGGTGAACGCAAATGGCTGGCCAAATGTGACCCCAGCCTTATACTTAGCAAAAAACAGCACATGGCAAAAATGAGCTGTGGTCACATGATGTAAGAAGAATCAGAGCAGTGCTGAACATGGCAAAGTAGAGCAATCTGTAAGGCTAGGATCACACTTTTACAGTGAATTGCGTTCACCGCATCCAGATCCGGATTCGGTAAACGCAATTATCTTCAGACACATTTTTCAAGAAAAATGTGTTGCTGAAGCCGCTATCTGGTATGTGTAATCCGGAGCAATCCGATTACTGTACAGTTTGCTCATCTCTGCTGCTGCACTCATCTCTGTCTATGCACAGGGAATGAGCAGACTGAGAACAATCTCAGCACTGCTACATCATGTCTGAGCAGGCTGGCTCTAGGACCCTGGAGCTGCACAGAGAAGACAGCTGGACTCGGCTCGCAAAGAAACAGCAGTTATTTGCGAGTTTCCCTGCTATCACTGGCACAGTAGCCGAGTCTAATGCAAACAATGGCAATCCTAGTTTTGTCAGCGTTTCTGACAAAACTAGGATTGATATTGATTTGCATTGGACTCGTGCGAGTAATCACTGGGAAACTCGCAGAGTACCGAGTCCTGCGAGTCCCTTACTACTCGCCGAGTAACGAGTCCTAGCGAGTAGATTCGCCCATCCCTAGTTAGAATGCTTTCAAAAATAGAAGTATTACTAGTTAGTTAGTTAGTCACATTAATATTTGATGTAACCACCCTTTGCCTTCAAAAGAGCATCAATTCTTCTACCTACATTTCTACATAATTTTTAATTGAACTCAGAAATTCTACTGTCTCTAATTTACAGACTCAATGCTGTTGAGATCAGGGCTCTGTTAAGGTACCTTTACACGCCGCCACTGAGATGTAGCCACTGCCTGGCAATCGGGATTTTTGTCACGGTTGCCTTGAAATTGCTAAGAAGAAGCGGCGTGTAATTGGGGAATGTGATTGGGTTGTTCGCAATTGCTCCAGTTAGCGGTTTGTGAGCCGTGTTCTAAAATCCGAGGCAACCCAAAGGGTGAATTGCCCTGGTAGAGGCGTGTAAACGGGCGATAGGGATGGAATCTGCGTCTCCTATTGATTTCCAAGGGGCATGACACAGAGTGATGTAGTCGGCGCCCCATCAGCGGGGCTACTATGCTACCATTAGCTGTCCCTTCACAGGGCACCATATTTGAAGAGCTGTCCATTCACACTACACAATTGCAATGGGGTCATGTATTAGCCAGCCTTCCTGCGCAGGCTGGCCAATCATGATGCTATTGCGTTGTCCAATCAGCGTGTTAGCGTCACAGAATACACAACTCTGTCACGCCTATGTTTTGGCGCCGCAGAACATGTACGCCCACATTCCCCTACTGATTGCGGCGTGTGAAGGGGCGACGGGATTCCACAGGAAGTTATCCATAGAATCAGTTTCAACTTCCGGGGAACCACGATACCTTGAGTTGACTACGCAATTGCGGCATGTACATGCAGAATTGGCGATCGTTAGCAACCGTTAAAAACGTGCACGCGCACGTACGGTTGATACCATTTGCCAGGGATAGTTGCGGCGTGTAAAGGTACCTTTAGTGCTATTCTGTCACTTCGAGGAGCCTTAGCACTTCTTTATGTTGATCATAGTTCTAGGGTAGAGACACACAGTCAGTATTTGGTCAGTATTTCACATCAGTATTTGTAAGCCAAAATCAGGAGTGGAACAGTCAGAGGAAACATATAATAGAAACATGTGCTCCACTTCTGCATTTTTCACCCACTCCTGGTTTTGGCTTACAAATACTGTTGTGAAATACTGAACAAATACTGACTGTGTGTCTCCACCCTTAACGACATTATTTTTGGGGTTCTTGTCCTGCTGCGGAATAAGTTTGGAACTTTTCAGACGCCTCTTTGAAGGTAAGGCATGAAAGATAAGTACCTGCCTGAATTTCTCAACATTGAGAACACTACTAATCCTGAGCAAATCTGCAACCTTTAAAATATTTGCTTGGGAGACACCTTGCTAATGCAGTATAACTACCTTATATGTTGTTGTGCTCAGTCTTGACATGTTTTAACACCTTCATCGTGAAACTATCTTGCACTACCTCCTCTTTGGCTGTCCCTCATCCAGTGTTTTTAATTAACTTCTGTTTCTGTTTCAGTTACTGACTGTTTTTTAACTTGCATATGAAAATGATGATCATTTATCATGTTTGGTATAATTGGTTACTTATATCCTTAATTACAGTATAATCATACAAAACCCCTCTCATTTTTTTAAATATACCTTAAATAATTGATTCAATTTTAAAGGGAAAGGGTGGACCCATCAAATATGATTTTATTTACATTTCTCCTATGTTTACTCATTTTGCATTTTGCTAATTGATTAAAATAAATATTTAGCACTTTTCGTTTTTAAGGCAGTCTTACTATACAGTATTTTTCCACACCTGCCTAAAACGTGCGTACAGTATTATAAGACATCGTATACAAAAAAAAAAATACATGGTATACATTTATGTTTTCATCTGACTGCACGTGCTCCCAACATATTCATAAAAGCAGTTTCTTTTATTGTGTCGCTGAAATGGTGCAAGTCTCTTGCTCCCTGTCTGATACTCACCTTCCAGTGGTTCACTCACTATTGCAGTCGCTCCATCATGCTCCAGTGAAGAGTCACCTGCTGGCAGCTCCAGTGTTTCATGGAGTGCACTGGGGAGTCACTGTTTAATACATCTCTATGGGGAACTTATTCTGGCCCTCATAGAGATGTATTTAGCTGTTCTAATGACTCGCCCTGTGGGGACCATGGGGTACTCGGAACAGGGCCCTATCGGTGTCTACGCCGGGGATGTCACGATGGCTTTGCCTGGCACGTGGCCCCAGAGCAGTCAATCAATGGGGGGGATACAATGGGAGGACTCAGCTTCAGGGATGGGAGATTAGGTAGGATTCTTCTAGGGTCAGGGTTACCAGACTTGGGGATTCTTGTTCACGTGACGCCACCGTGGGTTGCGGCTATTAATAGCCGCCACTGCAAACAGTCCCACGGGGCTGATGGTAATGCAGCAGAGTTCGAATACCCTCCATGGGTATGGCTTACCCCAGGGCAGCAGATGTTCCTGAGTGAGTAGTTACTGATGTTACAGCGCAGGTCATAGACACAGCAGGGTGCAGTCTCAAGATGTTTACTCTCAGCTCTGTCATTCCTGGTTACAGCAGTTGTCACCGTTGCAACAGCCAGCGGAGCACTGAATCCTTGGAGGTAGAGAAGGGGGATCCAGTTAACTCACGGGTAATGTGGTGGCACTTTCTACTGTCCTTTCACAGTCAACTCTTCTTCTGCCCTTGCTTCGCCCTCCTGCCCTGCGCCTTACACACAGCGCCCCGAGCCAGTGACCGTGAGTCTTCCTTAGGGATTCTACGTTGTCTATCCCCCGACCCTATGTGGCCACCTTTTCAGCAGATGTGTGCAGATTCAGCTGCGGCACCTGGAGTTACCGCAGCCTCCGAGTTGCTAGCTGAGCCTGGTTGTTCTCCTCTAGTCTGGGGCCACGATACAACTTCTCTGCGGCCTGGTCCCTCCACACGGTTACAGGCGTTGTGGATGTGGGCGTCCCTGGGTGGATTGCTCACTACCTGGTCACCTTCTGTCTTCTAGAGCACCCTCGTTCTCTCTCTGTCAGGTCTTAGGACGATCTCCCACTGGCTCCAGTCCTCTGGACATCTCTTTCCAGATGTTACCCCTCTGTTTGACAGACACTCTGGCACTCACAGACTCCTGCTCCTCATGCCAGCTACTCTCCAACCCACTGAATTCTAGATGTTTCCACCGTCACTTTTATATGGTCCGTCACGTGTCCCACATCACCTACATGTGTTCTTCCTGACTTCACTTATTCCTGGGTACTCCCCTAAACTCTGCTCTTAACCCATCTCCACTACCCTGGTTCCTCTCCCCCAGACAGGATGAGGGACTGTGCTCTCCCTTAGGAGCATTCTCACCCTGACTCAGGCCTGTTTCAACAGAAAACAGGGTGCACCGCAATGATCTGAATTATATCAAGGGAAGGAGGGGTCGCTCACCGTGCCAAGGGGGACAGATATGCAGGGCGAAGAGAAGACATGGCACATTGAGGGAGCAACAAACACGAGTAGTAGAATAGTGAAAATTATAACTTTATTAGTGCAATAGACCAAACAAGATTAAAAACAATTAAAACCATGGGGTGCCAATGCAGAACACAACGCTGAACATATGTACAGAATACAATGCTGACAAAACATGAGCAGGATATGACACAATATCGGTGATCACAACAGGTTAGACAAAATACAGGATTGAGTTGTAGGGAGAGACCCGAGGGTGGGGGATGAGAGCAGGTACGAGAAGTACTAGTGCTCCTTCACCACAATATTTTACATAAATACGCTTGTTAGCCCAATATAGGGTGTACAATGTTATGGGTAACCACATCTATGTCAACGGACCTATTATGAAGCACAAATCATAGGGCCACAGAATGATTGGTAGTGCTGGGAGTGTTAAATATGATTTAATACTGGCCTCAGCAGCTGGAATAAACAATGTTTATAAGTGAGACAGATACCAATATCTCATGCAAGTGAAGTCTGCAGAGACACAGACAATTATAGAGAAAATTTCACATATTATAAGTTTACCCAAGATTCCGCAAATCATCCAATGAGTAATGCTAGGAATCGTTTAGTAGTCCCAAACACAGTGGTCCCTAGGGGTGGTCACATATGGATGATAACAAAGGTCTTAACCATGAGCTAACTAACCGTATAATTGATACAAAGACCACCCATATATATTGGGTAGCCCCTATTGTTTACATATAGTCAAACAGTGTAGGTCACCGTGTCCACTGACAGTGGAAGATAAAGTGCATATTACCAGTCCGTAAATTGTCCGAAGTGTCAGTCCGAGGTATGAAGCGAGGTGACTGCAGGGCACCCAGGCCCCACGCGTATCGCTGCCAGGGCGCAGCTTCCTCAGGGGAAGTATAAGTCTGTTGCACATTGGAACTCATTTTATATCTGTTGGTAATTAATGATTGGATACAGCTGAGAGAGCACAATTAGACCACATGATATTGCCATAGGTGGAAGTGACATCACAATCACAACTCCGTGACCATGGTAACAAGTAAACAGTGTGCCTTATACCTATTACAGGAAGTGACACAGCGGAAGTGACATCGCAGTCACAACTCAGTGACCATGGTAACAAGTAAACATTATATCTTATACCTATTACAGGAAGTGACATAGTGGAAGTGACATCGCAGTCACAATTCAGTGACCATGGTAACAAGTAAACAGTATATCTTATACCTATTACAGGAAGTGGAAGTGACATCGTAGTCACAGCTCAGTGACCATGGTAACAAGTAAGCAGTGAACCTTATACCTATTACAGGAAGTGACACAGCGGAAGTGACATCGCAGTCACAGCTCAGTGACCATGGTAACAAGTAAACAGTGTACTTTATACCTATTTCAGGAAGTGACATAGCGGAAGTGACATCGAAGTCACAACTCAGTGACCATGGTAACAAGTAAACAGTATATCTTATACCTATTACAGGAAGTGGAAGTGACATCGCAGTCACAACTCAGTGACCATGGTAACAAGTAAACATTATATCTTATACCTATTACAGGAAGTGACATAGTGGAAGTGACATCGCAGTCACAATTCAGTGACCATGGTAACAAGTAAACAGTATATCTTACACTTATTACAGGAAGTGGAAGTGACATCGTAGTCACAGCTCAGTGACCATGGTAACAAGTAAGCAGTGAACCTTATACCTATTACAGGAAGTGACATAGCAGAAGTGACATCGCAGTCACAACTCAGTGACCATGGTAACAAGTAAACATTATATCTTATACCTATTACAGGAAGTGACATAGCGGACTCAGGCCTGGAGTGGTGTCTGTAGTGTCCTGGGTGTCTGGATACTGATCAGGGTCCTTTCCTTACCCGCGAGTGCGGTACTACACCTCTGGATGAGGTGCAGTACCTCTGTGTCGACTGAATCTACAGGGGCGCCACAGTAGCATATACCAATGAGCAAAAAGTGAACAATGTTCTGAACTTTTGACTTTCAGGTTCCAAATCTCACCATCCACTACAGCTTTCAGCATGAGACTACCTTCATTTTATAAACAATCATATTGGCTATTTCATACATACATTTTACTTGCAACCATTTAAGTAATGATTAGTTATGCAGCTTTAGGTAATTGTTACTGTTTTGCTCCTTAAAATATAGATTTAAATTGTATTATTTTGTCAGTATTTTGTAAATCCACCTCTGGCTTTCAACACTGCCTGAATCCGCATGGGCATGCTCTCAATTAGAATGAAACATGTATTTAAAGGAATTAATATAAATGACCCGCACTACTGCCTGTAGATGTGGAGCTCTGGTTGTACCACTATTCGGCTATGGAGGAAATACAGAACCTCTCCCGCTGATTTGTGGTGCTGTGTCTTTGTTTACAAAGTGCCAAAGTTCATTAGAAGTAATAGTAGGCAGCACTCACCATTCTGTTGCATTGGGATTTCTTTATTTCCAGTTGCACACTGGTGACATGTCGGCATGTCACCCGTGTGCAACTGAAAATAAAGAAATAAAGAAATCCCAATGCAACAGAATGGTGAGTGCTGCCTACTATTATTTAGAATGAAACATGTCTCTACTTAAATCTGATCCCAGGTCTCTTCTACATGTTCCAAATGTTGGCGCATACTGGTTGACTCACTTGGGTCTCCATACAACTTTTTTTTCAACTCTTCTCACAAGTGTTCTATGGGGTTGAAGCCTAGGGATTGTGGGTGCCAATCCATCATCTCTACTTCATTGTCATTGAACCATTTATTCACCAATCTCAACGTATGTTTTGGTTCGTAGTCATGCTCAAATACTATGTCGTCCTTTTCAGATTCATAGTACTTGAGAGTATGAAAATATGGGAATCTAAGAGACCTCAGTGATTGATACCTTTTAATGGCTAACTGAAAAGATGGTAAACATAGCAAGCTTTCGAAGAGGCCTAAGTGTCTCGAAAGCTTGCTATGTTTACCATCTTTTCAGTTAGCCATTAAAAGGTATCAACCACTGAGGACTCTCAGATTCCAATATTTTTCTATCTACTGGCTAACACGGTATAAACATTCTTTACTTTATCATAATTAGTGTATGAAGTAACTTGTCTAGTAGGATGGATTTTCCGGTAGATATGCCTGGCACTTCCAGAAGTATTACAAAGTATTTTGTCTTCCAAGAGTTTTATTTTAATTCAACATAAATATAAAAAAACTAACATCCAAGGGTTCACAGGTAGTCACAATGCGTTTCGGCAACTATAGTCATGTCAGACCTGAGGAAGGCTACCTGTCAGATATAGTAGCCGAAACACTTTGTGACTACCTGTGAACCCTTGGATGTTAGTTTTTTTTATATTTATCTTGAATTAAAGTAAAACTCTCGGAAGACTAAGTACTTTGTAAGGCTGCCTTCACATTTGCGTATGTGAACGCAGCTTATGCTGCGTTCCCATACGCATTCAAACACATGCGCACTGCGTTCCTATCTTTAACATAGGAACGCATAGTGCCTGCGTTTGGCAGCGTTTGCTGCGTTCGGGTGCGGATGCGGACCATATCTGCTCCTTCCGGTGTCCCGCGTCCGCACCCGGGACGCAGCATGTCGCGTCCCTGGTGCGGACAAGAGTGTGTGATCTGTACGCAGGCATCCGCCTGCGCACAGATCACATGTAGGAGTGAATGGGTGCGCACGGCGATCTGCAAGCATCTGCAGACCTCCGTGCGCTCCATTATAAACATAGGGGCTGCCGTCTGCATGCAGATGCTTGCAGATGCCTCCGCAAAACGCTGCGGAGGCATCTGCAAATCTGAAGGCAGCCTAATACTCCTGGAAGCGCCAGGCATATCTACTGGAAAATCCTCCTGACTAATTGCCTTGACGGACTCACCCCGTTTGGTGTCTGCTTTTCTGGAGCCAAGCTGCAAGCCAGAGACATACAAGCACCACATAGGTGACGATTGATGCTTTCTAATCAAGACCTGCATAAGGTGAGCAATACTGATTTCTTAACGTAAATTGGATGTAAACCTCTACACTGAGATCTGCACCATTACTCTGTTCTCAATCCCTAGAGTTTCTTTTTGGAAGAACCTATTACTACTACTTGTCTAGTAGGATGCTCACATATAGTTCAACATGGAGACCACCATAAATCCTTTTCAAGTATCCAACGCCTTGGCTATGAAACAACCCCATATCATCAGACTTCCTCCACCAAACTTGAGACTTCCTTCAATTTCTCGATCTGTTAACCCCTTTTTACCTTGTTTCTTCCTTACCCATTTGCACCAATATAGTGCCTACTCTTTTAAATTTCATCCTATTGATCCAAACAGCCCATTTCCAATGTTCTACTATCCACTCTTTGTATTTGTTTACAAACTTGAGCTAAAGCTTCTTATTAAATGATGTTGATCGAATTTTCACATTTTTCAGGCCGCCATTCCAGACTTATGTCATTTGCATTGCACAGTGCTTTGCTAGCATGAATGTCTATGATCTCACTATTACTATACACTGCTACTTGTCGCACTAGAACCCATGACCTTTTGATGAGTCAACTTGTTGACTCTAATGTTTTGCCTGACCATTCCCCGACTTCATTTGCCATTCTTCCAACTGTCATGACTCTCACATAATGCAATTTGACTATTGTCTTGGCCAAGAGACTGTTATCAATGAGCTGGATGATTCTGTTTCCCTTTTCTGGGAGAAATCTTGTTCCTGGCTGCTCCTAGATTAAAACCAGTGACCTTTTGCCTGGGAATCAACCTAATAACACACTGAGCTATTAGGGAATGTGAGAACAAGTTGTAAGTTGTTGTATACTGGAAGAAAAAGATTTTTCAAACATTAGGAGCAAAACAGTAACAATGCAGTGACATGACAAAAGTTTGCATGACAAATCATAAGCTAAATATACATATTTGCAAGTCAAATTTATGTATGAGATAGCCAAAATAAATGTTTATAAAATAAAGGTAGTCTCATGCTAAAAGCTATAGTGGATGGGAGATATAATGCCTGAAAGTCAAAAGTTCAAAACATTGTTACCCTTTTGCCTGTTAGTGAAACTTCTGACTTTCGAACAATCAGAAGTTACAGGCACAATATGATGCTGCGAGACAGGAGTGGTGTTGGTAAGAGGTGAAGAATCCAGGATGTGCCTATATGAAGGCGGGTAGGGGGGTTATATTTAGAGTGACACTACAGCAGTAAAAAATAAAGTAGAGCTTTAAAACTTTGTTTTCTTTCATATCACTTTGCATGTTCAGGCTATATACCACACACTATTTTGGACATAAAACATTTGTGCTTTTTACCTGCATTCATGTCCTAAATAAGTTTTAACTGTAAGCTTGGTTGATATTTTTGCATTTATGCATTGCACTAACAGTGCTTTTTCTTTATAGACATGGAAATGGGTTGTTTTCCCCTTAGTATTATATACATTTGAAAGGGTAATTCGATTTTGGAGATCAAAACAAGAAGTTATCATCACAAAGGTAACAATTATGAGTTGCACAAAACCACTATTAGGCCTCATTCAGACAAGAAAGATTTTCACATACTCAAAAAATAGTTTGAGTGCCATCGGTGTTTTTCATTTGATGTTCATCAGTGTTTGCTCATCAGTTTAGTTTAACGATCACTGTTTTATCAGTGATTTTCACATATGAAAAATAAATACATGTATGCAAATTTTTCATTTCCATTACAGTGTTAATTACAGTCAGCAGACAGATAGCTTCCTTGTGTTATCTGTGATTTTCATGTAAAACAGTATCAATATGCTTTAAAATATATTTTTATTGCAAAAAGTTCAAAATACAAAATAGATACATTTTTGAAATTCTCTATAATCACTATTGATGACAGTGATGTTTTTACTTGGTAATCTTTCCAATATATTCCCATGTGATCATTGAAAGTGGCAGTGCAGGTAGATTTGTCTGTATCTTCATGGCGAATTTGCCTCTATCTTTTCCAATTTCTAAAGCAGGGATGGGGAACCTTTTTCTGTCGGCGTCATTTGGAAATTTCTACCATCCTTCGGGGGCCGCAAAAATTATCAACTTAAAAATTACCCGCTATATTTGGCTAAACAATCAACTCACCCTACTGTGGTGGCTGGAACGGCTTCTCTTCATCATGGCTGATGTTGGGTGATATTGATAATGTTGTTTCTCAACTACTTTTCCAGGTTTGCTAGAGCCATAGACATCACAGGAGAGGCTGGGAGCAAATATGTCACTGCAGAGGCTGAGGCTGGGGCATAGAAATCTCTGGAGAGCTGGATTCTAAAAGGCAGGCAGTTGGCAAAATGCGACTGCCAACCTGAGCACTGTGGTCCCCAGGAATGTGCCCGGAGGCTGTAGAAAAGTTCATCGAGGGCTGCATTCGGACCTGGGACCTGAGGTTCCCTTCCCCTGTTCTATAGAATGTAGCTGGTGAATAATAATAATAATCTTATATATAAAACCCGAAGGCCACATCCGGAAAAGGCCACGCCTACTTCCGTGATGGTCTTCGCCCAGGCTCATCCAGTGCACTGTAGCCGGGCTGCCCCCGGCTACAGGCACCGGCACACGGAACGTTCCGATCTCGGAATTTCCGTGTGCCCTGCAGCCACTCCCCTCCACCCTCTGCCCTCCAGACATGCCGCACGCCTAGAGAGGAGAGAGGAGGGAGGGCGGGACTTCCTCTCCTGCAGCTCTGCCCGCCCCACCTCTCCTCTCCTCCTACAGTACATCTGATTCCCGGCCCGTGGTGAGTCTGCAGCCCCACACGCTGCTCTGTCCTCCAGCCTGTGTGCCTTCCTCTGACCCCTCCAGCCTGTGTGCCTCCCTCTGACCCCTCCAGCCTGTGTGCCTCCCTCTCACCCCTCCAGCCTGTGTGCCTCCCTCTCACCCCTCCAGCCTGTGTGCCTCCCTCTGACCCCTCCAGCCTGTGTGCCTCCCTCTCACCCCTCCAGCCTGTGTGCCTCCCTCTGACCCCTCCAGCCTGTGTGCCTCCCTCTCACCCCTCCAGCCCGTGTGCCTCCCTCTGACCCCTCCAGCCTGTGTGCCTCCCTCTGACCCCTCCAGCCTGTGTGCCTCCCTCTCACCCCTCCAGCCTCTGTGCCTCCCTCTCACCCCTCCAGCCTGTGTGCCTCCCTCTGACCCCTCCAGCCTGTGTGCCTCCCTCTCACCCCTCCAGCCTGTGTGCCTCCCTCTCACCCCTCCAGCCTGTGTGCCTCCCTCTCACCCCTCCAGCCTGTGTGCCTCCCTCTGACCCCTCCAGCCTGTGTGCCTCCCTCTGACCCCTCCAGCCTGTGTGCCTCCCTCTCACCCCTCCAGCCCGTGTGCCTCCCTCTGACCCCTCCAGCCTGTGTGCCTCCCTCTGACCCTCCAGCCTGTGTGCCTCCCTCTCTCCCCTCCAGCCTCTGTGCCTCCCTCTCACCCCTCCAGCCTGTGTGCCTCCCTCTGACCCCTCCAGCCTGTGTGCCTCCCTCTCACCCCTCCAGCCTGTGTGCCTCCCTCTGACCCCTCCAGCCTGTGTGCCTCCCTCTCACCCCTCCAGCCTGTGTGCCTCCCTCTGACCCCTCCAGCCTGTGTGCCTCCCTCTGACCCCTCCAGCCTGTGTGCCTCCCTCTCACCCCTCCAGCCTGTGTGCCTCCCTCTCACCCCTCCAGCCTGTGTGCCTCCCTCTCACCCCTCCAGCCTGTGTGCCTCCCTCTGACCCCTCCAGCCTGTGTGCCTCCCTCTCACCCCTCCAGCCTGTGTGCCTCCCTCTGACCCCTCCAGCCTGTGTGCCTCCCTCTCACCCCTCCAGCCTGTGTGCCTCCCTATGACCCCTCCAGCCTGTGTGCCTCCCTCTCTGACCCCTCCAGCCTGTGTGCCTCCCTCTGACCCCTCCAGCCTGTGTGCCTCCCTCTGACCCCTCCAGCCTGTGTGCCTCCCTCTGACCCCTCCAGCCTGTGTGCCTCCCTCTGACCCCTCCAGCCTGTGTGCCTCCCTCTGACCCCTCCAGCCTGTGTGCCTCCCTCTGACCCCTCCAGCCTGTGTGCCTCCCTCTGACCCCTCCAGCCTGTGTGCCTCCCTCTGACCCCTCCAGCCTGTGTGCCTCCCTCTGACCCCTCCAGCCTCTGTGCCTCCCTCTGACCCCTCCAGCCTCTGTGCCTCCCTCTGACCCCTCCAGCCTCTGTGCCTCCCTCTGCCCTCTCCAGCCTCTGTGCCTCCCTCTGCCCTCTCCAGCCTCCAGCCGTCCTCTGCCCTCTCCAGCCTCCAGCCGTCCTCTGCCCTCTCCAGCCTCCAGCCGTCCTCTGCCCTCTCCAGCCGTCCTCTGCCCTCTCCAGCCGTCCTCTGCCCTCTCCAGCCGTCCTCTGCCCTCTGCAGCCGTCCTCTGCCCTCTGCAGCCGTTCTCTCATGCCCTCTTCAGCCGTCCTCTGCCCTCTCCAGCCGTCCTCTTGCCCTCTGCAGCCGTCCTCTGCCTCTCTCCAGCCTCCAGCCGTCCTCTGCCCTCTCCAGCCGTCCTCTGCCGCCTCCAGCCTCCAGCCGTCCTCTGCCCTCTCCAGCTGTCCTCTGCCGCCTCCAGCCTCCAGCCGTCCTCTGCCGCCTCCAGCCTCCAGCCGTCCTCTGCCGCCTCCAGCCGTCCTCTGCCGCCTCCAGCCGTCCCCTGCCCCCTCCAGCCGTCCCCTGCCCCCTCCAGCCGTCCCCTGCCCCCTCCAGCCGTCCCCTGCCCCCTCCAGCTGTCCCGGGTTGGCCACATGTTGACTCAGGATCCAGGCGCCGGAGAAGACGCAGGGTCGGTGGTAAGTATAGCGGAGTGTGTGTGTGTATGTGTGTTTATGCGCTGACCACTCTGCCCACGCCGCTGCGCTGATCACTCTGCCCACGCCGCTGCGCTGACCACTCTGCCCACGCCACTGCGCTGACTAATCTCAGCGCGCGCAGTGCTAGCCAGTGAGCCACCATATACTCTGCTAACCACAGAGCCGCCTGTATACACACAATTAATTTCACCGCACTACCCTAACTATTAGTAAATAAACTATACATGGATTTTAGACTACCCGATTCTTTAGAATCGGGCTGCCATCTAGTAATAATAATAAAGCTTTATTTATATAGCGCCAACATATTCCGCAGCGCTTTACAATGCCCTCTTTCTTAAGCATGTATGTAGAGGAATAACACTGGTTTAAATACCTATAAAAGTAATTAAAAAAATAGTATTTACAGATATAATATATTTTTATTATATACAGTGATACCTCGGTTTTTGTCAATTTCGGTTATCGTCGGTTTCAGTTTTCATCGTTTATTTCAGTGAAAAATGTACCTCGGTTTTCGTAAGTTTTTGACAGTAAATCAAAGCTAATTTTGCATTAAAAATGTGATTCCCCTTCCAAAAAATATGTGCACCCCTCTCAGGGGTGGATTAAGGGTAGCCAGGGCCCCAGGCTGTTTAGACTCTGTGGGCCCGCCTCAGATGACGGGTCAGGTGGACGAAAGGAGACCGCAGCTGCCTTGTGCCCACAATTTGCAGGGGGTGCAGAGCGGCTTCTCCCTGCGTGCAGCTGATGGTGATCACTTCCGATTCCACGGTATAAAATGAACATGCTGCGGAGGAGTTGAGTGTCAGCAACCCGCACTGCAGCTGAAAACACGCTGCAGTCAGGTGAAGCATAGTGAGGATGGGATTTCTACAAATCATTTGCTGTGCTATTACTGTACAATGCAGTATTTTAGATGCATTGGCAATATGCTGCATCCAAAACACTGCGTTTACTTATCGTGACTATGCAGCCTAATGTTATGTTCACACAGGATGTTTTTTATGCAGCAACACCTAATTTATTGGCTGTAAAAAAGAAAAATCAGCTTTTTATTAGCATGTATTTGATTAAACGGGGGAAAAAATAAAAAACCTTATGTGAACATAACTTAGCAAAAACTGAGGTAAAACTCATCAAATACTCAGCATGTGCAAGAGGCCTTACAAATACTGAGGTAAAAACTCACCAAATACTCATCGTGTGCATGAGGCCTTAAAAATACTGAGGTAAAACTCACCAAATACTCAGCATGTGTATGAGGCCTTACAGATACTGAGGTAAAAATTCACCAAATTCTCAGCATGTGCACGAGGCCTTACAAATACTGAGGTAAAAAAGCTCACCAAATAGTATGTGCATGAGGCCTTACAAATACTGAGGTAAAACCTCATTAAATATTCAGCATGTGCATGAGGTCTTACAGATTCTGAGGTAAAACATCACTAAATAGTCAGGGTGTGCACCCACTGCCCCTCCACCTTGTATTGATGTGGCACCCCACTCCATGGTTCGGTTGCCACAGGAACACCTGGAGCAGGGAAGGATTTCCACATCAGGTAAACTTACGCAAAGCACCTTCCACCTCAAACCTGAAGGGGGAGCTCTACTTGCCGACTTCAGGCAAGGTCACCTAAAAATTTAGGGGCGGAGTTAGGCAGTTCAGTATAGAGCAGTACTGAGGAAGACACCTGGTGAACGGAGCCGCGCTAGGCCCGTGTCAGAGGGAAAGCCTAGCCAATGTGAGGGACCCAAGAGTGAGGGTCGGAAGTTAGGTGAGTCAGCCAAGGAGAGCGGAGCTGAGCCGGTTTGCCCCAGAAGAGCTACATCGACAGCCCGGACACCAGAGTCCGAGATTGCACGGGTCCAATCAGCCCAGCAGTAAAGACCAGGGACCAGGGAGGCTTCAAGTCTTCTGGTGCAGCACTTGGGGCACAGCCATCTAGCAGAGCCCATGACTGCAGTGGATATAGCGGTGCCCGCAGCAGAGCTCTCACAGCCTGCCATACAAGTGAGGACTACGAGATAAGGTCAGGGCCTAGACAACGTAAAAGAGAGGCCTCATAACTCATTGGATGTGGAGATCCTGAACTGCTTCCAGACCACCCGGACTGTACCCTGGACTTAACCTTGAACATCAACATCAGTAAAGGTACGAAAACAACAACCCTGTGTGTGACTGTTATTGCAACTCTGGATCCTACTCCCTCCATAGACTGTTCCACAACTCCCATCATCCACTACTGCTCTGGGATCCCACTCCGCCTACAGGGAGCAAAACCAGCTTGCTGCTTCACCATCACCACGGAGGTCTGTCCCGCTGCACTGGTAACATTACCGGAGCCGTAGGTGGTGTCACGAAACACTATTTTTATTGACTGTCCCCTTTTTCAGCAAGCACCAGAGCCACAGGACCGGGCAACAGGCACCGTGACATCCCCAGTAAATCAATGCTCGCAACCGGGTATGCCAAGGCCCTGGGGCGGGTCAGCTTGTGGCGTCACAAACAGGATGCTGTGCCCGGTAAAACCGTTTATTGACTGTATTGAACTGTTATATTGGGCTGCCATTACTGCGCCACACCGAGAGTGTGAAGAAGAGGGGTGTAACGAGGAGCTTAACTCCCCGTTTTTTTCTTTTTGGTTTGAGACTGGTAAAAGTTAACTAGGAGGGAGCAAGGATGGATGTGCAGGGGAACGCTCATGTTGAATCAGCCGCAGCACCTGGAGCTGTGGCACCTACGGCGCCGCTCTCCCTGCCGTATGTCCTGGGAGCGGAGTGGTGACCGCAATATGATGGCAAACCCAATACCCTGGCTGGGTTTAGGAAAAAGATATGTAATGCGTTGGACATGTATGCAATGACTGGTAAGCAAAGAGCATGTGTTGTGCTTGGACAGTTAACGGGTGCAGCAGAGCGTGAAGCCGAGTCCTGGTGAGACGCAGATAAACACTCATAAATCCAAATATTCAATAACTTACGACTTGCCTTTGAAACATGCACTGAGGCTAAGTTGAGAATGAGGTTTTACCACTGCAGACAGAGGCCACAGGACAGTATACGGGACTACGCCTTGAACCTCCAGAAGAAGGCGCTGTGGGCCTTAATGCAAATAGACCCCATCAGTGTGCATGAGGAGGATTAAATGCTGACTGAACAGTTTATTCAGGGATTACATTCACCCTCCAATCAAACTCACCTGCGCCTATGGGCCCTAGAACACCCTGATGTAGACTTTGTAGTCCTGAAAGACCGGGCCATTAGAGAACTGCAAATCCCTGTGACCCCTGACCCTGTACTTCAGCTGCAGCCAACTAGCACCTCTTGCTTGGAGATGGCACTCCTTTCCTTTACCACAGCTGTGCCAAAGGACAGACTGTAACACCTGATGCTTCTGATACCTTGAAATACCAGGTGCATCAGCTAAGCAAGGATGCAACCATGATCTTGAAAGTCATGCAGCTCAGACCGGAGCCCAAGTCGTCAGGAGAGATCCAGCTTGCCGACAGCCCCAAGGACGTCCCGTGGATGCAAAAAGGAGAATGCCACTGTTCAGAGGAAGAACCAGCGATTACGACTCATCAGGACAACCCATCTGCCGCCATTGCAACGAGGTGGGCCATTTTGCCAAGGGCCAGCCCCCAGGAATAAGACGACAAGACCTGTCTGACTGTCATGATAGCATTGGCCATCCCCCCACATATCTATCTATCATGCTGAACGGCATTCCCACATCTGCACTACTGGACACCGGCTCGCAGGTGACCACGATACCACATATCCTTTACAAAGGATTTGGGCCGATGCTGGGCTCACCCACCCAGACCCAGACTTTACTATATATGCTGTTAATGGACTACCAGTAAAACAAGTAGGGTTCAGGGAGGTAGCAATAAAAATGGGGACAGTGACGTTAAAGGGCCAAGGACTTATTGTGGTTGAAACTGATCGTGGTGAGAAAAATCCGCAAATGATACTAGACACTAATGTGATTGAAAATTGTCTAGGTGAAGTGTTTTTCTTACAACAACAGATTTCTGAAACTGCCAGCATCGGGCATCGGAGGATCCTACAAAAGGAGATCAGAGCCCTCTTGCAGAGACAACAGGTAAAATTGTCCGGTGGGGAAATTGGCAGTGTACGCGTGACAGACACATTCCCCATTGTGTTACCCCCAAGAAGTGAAATGATGATATGGTGTCGGGCAGCGATAGGCCTCAGAGGGCAGGATTACCAGGCAATGGTCGGGCCCATGTACTCAGAGGGTAGACCTACAATCTTTATAGCCATGGGGATAGTTGATGTATGCAAGGGGAGGGTACCCGTACAAGTGTTAAACTGTGGAAAAGAAGAGGTCAAACTGCCCAGATTTGCTACCATTGCCAAGCTGTTCACTGTCATCAACAACTCAATCCAGGTAGTGGAACCCTTTACCTCGCCCGTCCTGGCAGAGGACAACAGCTCCAAGGGACAGCTGGAGGTCTGGTTACAGAAGCTGCATGTAGGCACTGACTCCACACCTCCTCACCAAAAGCACAGAGTTTATCAGGTAGTACAGCAATATGAACAGGTCTTTAGTAAGCATCCATTAGATTTTGGGTGGATAAAGGGAGTACACCATCACATACCCAAAGGAAACCATCCACCAATAAAAGAGACATACAGGCCTGTATCACTATCGGCGTGCCAAAGAAATGTTACAAGAAATTAAGGAGGCTGGGGTTATTAGAGACATTTGTAGCCCCTGGGCAGCTCCACTTGTCCTGGTCAGAAAGAAAGATGGCTCAATGAGGATGTGTGTTGATTATAGGCAAATAAACCGCATAACACATAAGAATGCTTACCCGTTACCTCGCATTGAGGAATCACTTGCTGCACTGAAAGCTACTAATTACTTTTCCACCTTAGATCTTACTAGTGGTTTTGGCAGGTCTCCGTGGCAGAAGATCAGGAGAAGACCGCATTCACGACACCAATGGGCCTGTGTGAGTTCAACAGCATGCCATTTTGACTCTGTAACGCACCAGAAACGCTTACAAGGGTGATGGAGTATTGTCTGGGGCACCGAAACTTCAAGACCGTGCTACTATACCTGGTGACGTCATTGTTTACTCCAAAACCTACAAAGAACATCTGAAGCACCTGGCGGAGGTATTTGAAGCATTGTCGAAGTACAGTATGAAGCTGAAGACATCAAAGTGCCATTTGCTGAAGCCGAAGGTTCAGTATCTTTGGCATGTGGTCAGTGCAGAGGGTGTGGCACCAGATCTAGAAAAGATTGGCCAAGACCAACAACCGTCAGAGAGGTACATCAGTTCATGGGGCTGGTAGGATACTACAATAGATTCATAAAGGGCTATATGAAGATGCAAGATCTCCTGGTAAGCCAGACGAAGAAGGGCAAGACTTCTGGCCCTCCGTGAATGGGGTGAGAAAGAAGAAGACTCCTTCAAGAAGATGAAGTGGGCCCTGACCAGTGAAGAAATCCTGGCCTATCCTGACTACAATGTACCGTTCGTGTTGTACACAGATGCCAGCAATGTGTGATAGGGAGCTGTATTGTCGCAGGTGCAGAAGGGCAAACAACGTGTGATTGCCTATGCCAGCAGGAAGCTCTGTCCTACCGAGAGGAACCCAGAGAACTACAGCTTGTTCAAACTGGAATTCCTTGCCTTAGTCTGGGCTATTACTGAATGGTTCAAGCGCTACCTGGCGGCTGCAAAGTTCACAGTCTTCACAGATAACCATCCTCTAACTCTAACTTGGATTGCGTGAAGCTGGGTGCACTAAAACAGCGCTGGATGGCCCGATTGTCAAACAATGACTTTCAAATACTTTCAAATATGACTGATCAAATACCGAGCAGGCGGCAAGAATGCCAATGCAGATGCACTGTCAAGGATGCCTCACCTACAAGATGCGGGAGAAGACGTGGATGAGCTAGAAGAGATAGAGCTGCCAGCCTTCCCCCACCACAGTGCATCCCTGTGTCACCAAGGCTGCAAAGACAAACATCAAGAAGCCACGCTGAACCCGTTACCTCACCATGGGTGGAACGAGACACAAGAGAGTGATCCGGCTTAGTTAAAGAGCTGATAACCCAACCAGATTCCCATCTTAGCCCACATGCTCCACCAGAGGCGCAATACCTGTGAAGAGAAAGAAGCAGGTTGTTTATCTACCAGGGTAAGCTGTGCAGACGTTTCATCAATCCAAGAACCCACGAGATGGTGTGGCAGATAGTGGTAACGAAGAAAGATGTCCAGATGGTGCTAGAAGCGTACCAAATACACAACAGAGCAAGACACTTCGGGTGGAAGAAGCTTGAGGTACTCTTCTGCGAGAGATTTATTGGGTTGGCATGAGAACCACCATTAAGAGGTGGTGCGGAAACTGTGGCCCATGCAACTTAAGAAGAAAGGATTGTGAAAGTCAAAGAGCTCCACTACAGCCAATGGTCACCAAACAACCACTGGAACTCGTAGCCTTGAATCATGTGAAGCTGACACCCAGCAGATCAAGCTATATGTATGCCCTCACTATGGTGGACCACTATTCCAGATTTCTAGTTGTAGTACCTGTCATAGACTTAACAGCAAGAACTGCAGCAAGAACCTTTCAAGCCTACTTCTGTAGACCACACGGGTATCCAGAACAGATGTTGACAGATCAAGGTCCTGCGTTTGAAGCTGATGTGTTCCAGGAGTTCTGTATGGGTGCCAGAAAATCCATACCACACCGTACCATCCACAGACCAATGGCATGTGTGAGAAAATGAACCAGGTGCTCATAGACCTGTTAATAACCTTCCCCTTGGAAGAAGGAAACATGTGGCCGGAGAAATTATCTGACTTAGTGGACATGTACAACAACATCCCTGTAAGTTCTACCAATTGCATGCCAGCATACTTAATGAGAGCAAGACCCGGAAAGCTACCAATTGATCTCGAAATGGGAATTGTCATTCCTGAAACCAGCTCACATAATGCTAATTGAAATATGGAACACCAAGAACAGTACACGAAAGTACAAGAGTGCATAGGAAGAAGCTTGAATCAGATTAGAGAGAAGCAAGAAAAAGACTACAACATGAATGCACCAGCTGTTTCCTTAATACCTAGAAATATGGTTTTAAAGAGAAAAGAAGAACAAATAAGCTTGATGACCGGTGGGAAGCTGAACCTTATACAGCATTGCCCTCTAACTTTGATAACAAGAAAGTCTGTTTAATCAGCAAAGACAAAGGAGAAACATCAACAGCAGTTTCTAGAGATCATCCTATGAAATGCCCAGAACAATTGAAGATGAAATAGGTCATCCTCTGTACACCTCAACCAACAGAAGAAAAGAAGGAGAATGTGATACATACAGAACTCGGAGACTTTCCTGAAAGCTGGCCTCAGTACAACAGAGCCATAATAGTACCATTGATCACTTTTCCGCAACCTGTTCAAGTTCCAGAAGAACCACCTGTTGTAGCAGAACCAGAGGATCCTGCAATTGGTGAACCTGCCAGTCCTATGGTAAGACTAAGAGTACCGTCACACGTGGCGATCTCCCGGGTGATTCCATAGGCGACGCTGGGGCGTGGCCTGTCGCCGGCGACATCGCCAATGCGTTTCCTAATGTAAATGGGCGACTGCGACACGTCTGAGTGGTCGCCTGGTTTCACATCAGTGCTGTGAAACCAGGCGACCATTCTTGGGCGATGTGTGCTGATCGCCCTGCGTAACATCTCATGAGCGATGTCAAGGGCGACAGCACACATCGCCTATACCATTCCTGTAGGCGTTTCAGGGCGTATTTACTACCTCTGGTGGTCTCTGTGGATTGGTGGCAGCTCGAGAGTTATGATTGGTTGTCTTGTTCCTCGGCGCCATATTTGATGATGTGTGCGTCCAAAGGTGTATTACCCAGGAGCGTACATACTGTATAGTAGCACATTGATGTCGCCTCTATGTTTGCGGCTGTGTTCAAAGGTGCAGAGAGATGTGCCACAAATGTGTGCTTTAACAGAAACACAAATGTCATTACATCCCAAATTTTTAGTCTGCATGGAGAAGGAAAAGATAGGTGATCTATACATCCCATAACTGTAAACACACAAATATCTGTGCACACACATACTTTCAAGGCTGCAATATTATCCAGACCAAGAAAGCAAGAGTGATTTTATTAGACAACGCAATAGCACAACACACTTAACAAAAGCGCTGTACATATTGACTGTACAATAAAACGTCACACGAGCGTCGTGCTTTGCCTTCTTGGCAACGCCAATGCATATAGCAATAATCCGCGACACATCACACGAGAGTTGTCTATTGTGGTGCGGCGAACAAGGAAGGACATTAAAGTAATGACCAATCGCACGTCTTCAAGGCGGCACACAACATTATGTTAACACCTATCTCCAAGATGCGGCTCAAATTTACGCCCACATCGCCAATATGGTGGCTCAGTGTGACGTGGAAGTGGCGACCAGCAACTTGATCGCCCCTGGGCCTTGGGTGACGCTCAGGCAATTTCCGGTCGGGTTGTCGCCTGAGCGTCGCCTAATGTAAATGAGCGACGGCGACCTTAGGCGACACACAAATACGTGCGTGTGCACGTGCGTCGTCTATGGAATCGCCCGGGAGATCGCCACGTGTGACGGTACCCTAAGATGATACTACGGTATACCAGAGACACCTAGATCTATATGTAGTCTAGTGGATAGTTCACGCATGGCACCAGATGTGGACACTAGTACACAACCAGTTAAGACACCAGTGCTATGCAGATCAACCCGTAGTATCTTCGGTCAGCCACCACTGAGGTATAGCGTGTACTAAGGAAAATGTGTAAATATGCGCTCTTGTATAAATAGTAGTGTACAGAAGCGTTGAGGAACTGGACTCATCCCCAGGAACATTAAGTTAGGAAGGCAAGTTCCTGGAGGTTGCAGGTTGAACCCAGGACTCCTAAGCTGAGACTCCCATAGCTAAAATGTAATTGTGTTTTTGTATATTAATTGCAGCCAAGGAACCCGTAACCGTTAAGCTTAATGTGTCTGCAGGACGTATTGCATGAACTTTTGAGCTTTCTTAAACATGGACCATAAGCCACAGGACTGATTGTGGCAGAAATCTCTTTAACCGCCTGCGGCAGATGGACTAGTGCGGTATGGACTGCACCCTTTTTTCTGTTTTTCCCGCTTTATTGGTTCTTGTAAATTTTTGGTTTTAAGACTTTGTACAACTTTAAATGTTATTAATGTTTGAAAATTGTTTTTCAGTCCAGGAGAACTGAATTTAACTAGATTGGAATGTTGCACCCCACTCCACGGTTCGGTTGCCACAGCAACACCTGGAACAGGGAAGGATTTCCACATCAAGTAAACTTACACATAACACCTTCCACCCCAGACCTGAAGGGGGAGCTCTACTTGCCAACTTCAGGCAAGGTCCCCTATAAATTTAGGCCCGGGGGTGGAGTTAGGCTGTTCAGTTCATAGCAGTACTGAGGAAGACACCTGGTGAACGGAGCAGCTCTAGGCCCATGCCAGAGGAAAAGCCTAGCCAGTGTGAGGGACCCAAGAGTGAGGGTTGGAGGCGAGGCAAGTCAGCCAGGGGGAGCGGAGCCAAGCCGATTCGCCCCAGAAGAGCTATGTCGACAGCTCGGACACCGGAGTCTGAGACTACATGAGTCTAACCAGCCCAGTCAGCCCAGCAGTAAAGACTGGAGACCAGGAAGGCTTCAAGTCTACTGGTGCAGCACTTGGGGCACAGCCACCTAGCAGAGCCTGGGACCGCAGTGGATATAGTGGTGGCCACAGAAGAGCTCTCACAGCCTGCCATACAAGTGAGGACTATAAGAGAAGATCAGGGCCTAGCTTAATATAGCCCAGGACTAAAGCACATACACAACGTAAAAGGGAGGCCTCATAACTCATCGGATGTGGAGATCCCAAACTGCTTCCAGACCACCCAGCCTATACCCTGGACTTAACCTTGAACATCAACATCAGTAAAGGTGCGAAAACACAACCCTGTGTCTGTGACTGTTATTGTGGCCCCTGATCCTACTCCCTCCATAGACTGTTCCACAACTCCCATCATCCATTACTGCCCCGGGGATCCCGCTCCAGCCTGCTGCTTCACCATCACCCCGGAGGACTGTCCCTCAGCGCCGGTAACATTACCGGAGCCGTAGGTGGTGTCACGAAACACTATTTTTGTTGAGTGTCCACTTTTTCCCCAAGGCCCTGGGTGGGTCATAGACACATGTGAAATGCCTCTACGTGCTGTGTGTGCCCCTCTCTCTGGATATTTTGCTCGAATCATGTATGTATGTATACATGATCCAAGGAAAATATCCACATATAGGGGCACACACAACATGTAGACGCATTTCACATGTGTTTATCTTTGTTAACCAAGATGGTGGGGCACAGTTTACATAAGGCAAATTTATCCCATGTAGTTTCAGTACAGACAGTCAGTCCTCTGTCCAGTTTCTCTCCCATACCCTCCCTGTCCAGTGATTTAGGCTAGAGTCACATTTGGGAGGTTGCATCCGTTTGCAGGATGCATTAAAGGATCCTTTTTTCCCCTTGCCATTTTCATTGCATGTGTGCATACTTATTGACTCAATTAACTGATGCGTTAATGCATGGTACATGTATGTACCATGCATTAACGCATGCGTTAACGCATCCGTTAACGCATGGTACATAAAAGTACCATGCGTTAACGGATGCGTTGCACATAGACTACCATATTATAAAAAATGCATGAGTTTTTGCAAAAGCGCCAAAAAATGCTGCAGACTGTGTTTTTTGGTGCACTTGTAAAAAAGCATAGCGTCAAATGCATGGGTGCGTTAACGCATGCATTTTTTTACTAAAAAATGCAGGAAACAACGCATTCATTTAGCGGATGCATGACGTAAATGTGACCCTAGCCTAAGTTAAATCGAACCTGTCAGGTCGTTCTACCCCTTTATCCTATCACTACCTGTGCCTGCACCTTGTGAACTTGTCCCTAACCATCCCTGTCTGATGTAAAAGGGCCCTATAAAGATACAAAAAAATGACTTACCGCATATACTCGTGTATAAGCCGACCCGTGTATAAGCCGACCCCCTACTTTTGCCCCCAAAACCTGGGAAAACCTATTGACTCGTGTATAAACCGAGGGTGGACCCCAGCAGTGTGGTATACAGGCCCCCCAATGGTAGTATACAGCAGCCTCCCCAGTGGCATATACAGGCCCCAGTAGTATATACAGCAACCCCAGTGGTATACAGCAGCCTCCCCAGTGGTATATACAGACCCCACCAGTATATACAGCAGCCCCAGTGGTATACAGGCCCCTGCAGTATATACAGCAGCCCTGAGGGTATACAGCAGCCCCCAGGGGTTATACAGCACCCCCCAGGGGTATACATCACCCCCCAGGGGTTATACAGCGGCCCCCAGGGGGTATACAGCGGCCCCCAGGGGGTATACAGTGGCCCCCAGGGGGTACCCAGCGGCCCCCAGCAGCCCCCTGGGGGTATCCAGCAGCCCCCAGGGGCCCCCTGGGGGTATCCAGCAGCCCCCAGGGGGTATCCAGCAGCCCCCAAATGCTGGCACTCCCCCTCCCCCCCTTGTAAGGGCCCCCCCCTGCTGCTTATCTTACCATCCCGGTCTTCTGCTCAGCGCCGCTCCTGTGCCTCCGTTCTTCATGCTCCGTTCTCGCTGGCTGCATCCGGGATCTCCGGCCGTAGCACGATGACGTCATATGCCTGCGACGGCCGGGGATCCCGGATGTAGCTGGACGGGAGGATGAAGAACGGAGCACCGAGGAGCGGCGCTGTGCAGAAGACCGGGATGGTAAGATAAGCAGCGGGGGGCCCTTACAAGGGGGGCGAGTGCCAGCATTTGGGGGTAATTTATTTAGTTATGCACTGCTTCCCCCTGTCGCTGATTGACAGGGGGAAACAGTGCATATATAATGAGCGGCCCCACGTGACGGGGCCGCTCATACAGCAGCCTCCCCCCCGCCTCCTCCAGCCTCCACAGCCCCCACCAACCGTAGTGACTCGTGTATAAGCTGAGGGGGAGACTTTTCAGCCCAAACTCGGCTTATACACGAGTATATACGGTATATTCTTACATACAATCTCCAGTCGGAGACTGGAAAGGCGTGCTCCGGGTCTGTATTCTCCCCTCCTTGCTCTGTCTCCGCACACCTCGCTGAGCGTCCTCATTTCTTCTGCTGTGCCTCATCCTGTTAAAAAAACTCGCTTCCCCTGTGCGCTGGCCAGAACGTCATACCTGTCCCGGTGCATTGTGGAGGCTGATCACGTGGTACCGCCCGGCTCCGGCGCATGCGCAGTGTGCATATTGAAGCCAGTCCATACCATGTGATCAGCCCCCACAATGCACCGGACTGGATATGAAGTTCCGGACAGGTATCACATGATTGGACGAGGTGGAAATTTCAAGCAGGACCCGTGGTCTTTTAGCGACGTCCTCCAGCACGTGTACGTCATGACAGGCGTGAGGAAGAGGGGGGGTGGGATGGTAGCGGTGCGGAGTGGGGTGCGGACAATACAGTCAGTGGCGGATTATAATGCACTGGACCACGGGCTGCTGCCAAGATTGACATTTTTATAATCCGCCACTGACCCCTATCTCCCCTCCTCAGCATCTTCCATACATCAAAAAGATAATTTTGTAGAAATAAAACCATATTAAACGTTTATTTATTCTTTAAATTAGTAATTCATATTCATTTTACAGTAATTCCTGAGTGTTTCCAGTATTAAGCGCTATCTTTATTCACTATACAATGTGTTATTCGCCTTGTTCATTGAGCCCCTTGCGTCCAGTATTAGGCAAAATGAAAATATTAAAGGAATTCTCCTAGGCCAACACCACCATAAGATTTCCCTCTTTGCAGATGACATCTTGCTGACTTTCACTAATCCCCTCAAATCTCTCAGACATATACGGACAAGCATCGAACACTATTCCCGGTTCTCCCTTTATAAAATCAACAGTTCAAAATCGCAAATTTTAGATTTTAACATAGAAGAAACATTTTTGGAGTACCTAAAGGAAGAATTCGACTACACCTGGGTTGAGAGAGAAATTTCTTATTTGGGTATTATCTTAACTAAGCCTTTGGCAGCTACTATCCAAATAAACTTAACATCCTTGTTCCAAACTTTCCACTCAGACTATCTATGCCTTTCAAAAATTGAACTATCTTTGCTTAGCAGGATTGAGGCCTTTAAGATGTCCCTACTTCCGAAGTTTCTTTATGTCATCAGGGCAATCCCCTTGTGTAGCCCCAAAAATTGGTTTTGCAAATTTCAATCACGGCTCCCACAATTAATAATAGATCTCATATCTTCCCCTGGGGAAAATTCTCTATGGAAAACGAACAATTTTTACCAAATATTTAATGAAGAGTTGGAGTTGCCGCATCTCTCCTTCTTCGTTGCCTGGGAGGAGGAGCTATATATCCGTATAGACCTGCAAAAAATGGTACAAACTATTCCTACCACATACTCTAATTCAACTTGCACAACCCTGCATGAATCTTATTTTAAGATCCTTTCATTGTGGTATCTCACACCTATTAAAATGCACCGGATCAATCCCCAAGTCTCACCCTTATGTTGGAGGGGTTGTGGTTTCCCGGGAACACTAGCGCATATATTTTATGATTGCCCTATCTTATCTAAATTTCGGTTGTATATTAAATCTTTAATAGTAGATACCACCGGACTGATTATCAAACTTACCCCGTAATTCGCACTTCTCTCAATGGGTGTTGAGGACCTCCCACATGACATGAAGTTCCTGATTTCACACATTCTACTCACTGCTAAGGTTATAATCGCTGACAGGTGGAACAAACCCAAGCCTCCCACTCTACTGAACCTTATTGAAAGAGTTTTGCAACATGGCACCTTTGAATATAACTTTGCCATACGGAATAATAACCTTCCAAAACTCAAACGGAGATGGGAAGCCTGGTGAACGTCCTTCTCTCCTTCTCTTCTAGTTTAACCCTGTTGACTTGACTGGATCGCGTGACATAATTAGAGTTTCTTGTATTTTCTTGATTTAATGTCTTCGCTTTTATTATGATGATTACACTACCTTAGAGGTATAAAGATACTTGCTTCCTAACTACTCTATAGATGTATTAACTTGTTTATCTTGTTTGTTTGTAAATGTATGTATCCCCCTTCCTCCCCTTATTTCCTATTTCTGTACCCCCCCCTCACCCCCATTACCTTTACCTTTCAAAAACTTAATAAACATATTTGGATAACTATACAATGTGTTTTTTGTATGTCTTTTTCAGTGTCTCAAACCTATTAATTGACTTAACTATTTCCTATGGAAAGCGTAGCCTCATCACGCTAATAGAATTCCACTATTTAAATTATGGTTAAAATGTACTTTTATAATTCAAGAAAATCATCAATAACTATACATAGCAGTAAAACGACAGCAAAAATTGAAACACACATATTCACATTAGATTTTAATGAGAAAAAACCTCACTAAAATGAGGTCCCAGCTGATAATCATTTCATAAAAAATTTAATCTTAGCATTTTTGGATTTCAGAGGGGAGAAACCTGTTGAGAGTGCTGATTTGGAGCTTGGTTCAGAGTGCTAATTCTATTACTTTTTTAATTAGTATTTAAATCTGTGCCATTCATCCACACTCATGCTTGAGAAAGGGGGCGTTCACCTGTAACGTTGCCAAAGTCAGTGCATTTGGAATATGCTATCTCTGTTTCTGCTACATTCTTTGGAGAATTTAAAAATCAAAGGCAAATCCGCTATGAGGATGAAGACAAATTCACCTGCACTATCATTTTTTGTGATCATATTGTGAAGATCACCAACTATAGACATTACTTTCATTAACGATGATTATACCAATTTTGGAAACTGTCTATTTTGTATATGGAATTTAGTGCAATAAAAACATATGTTTGACATGAAATATTGCTACATTGCCATCTATGAATTGGAAAAGTCTAATAATGCCCATGATTTTAAACTTCACTTATACATTTTCATTTTTTATGAGGCCTTAACATGTGTTTTTTTTTATAAGATATGATTCTCAAGGTAAGTTTATGCTGTTCTGTCATTAGAATAATAGTGCTTAAACCACACACAGCATGAATCTGAACCTGGATGCGCGATAGCAGTTACGTATGTTTTATTCTGAAATGTTGCATAGTTTCGGAGAAAACATCGTTTGAAAAGCTGGTTATGGAATATAAAGACAGACCTGACTAATCCGGCATGGTCCCTAGTTGACTTCTCACTCCCAAGTCCCATTTGATTGACAGATCTCTCCCATTTGTGTACACAGTCCCTATAGTCCTCAGGTAGTTATTCAAGCAGGTTTCTCTGAAATGTTTTCAAAGTAAAACATACTGATTCATGCTAACATGGTATTTGCAGCAGACAAGTTTCCTTTAAGTCTTAAACAATGGTATGTGATTACTTCTATCTTTTCTCATACTTTTTACCTATGATCTTATATGCTGATTATTCCTTTTCTTATTACTTACTGTAATTGACTTTCCTTTAAGTAAATATGGGTTTTTCATGTTTAGGTTGTCTCTCACTCATCTGGTGTTTTAGAAATTCAAATGAAGAAAAGTGGTTTTTCTATGGAACCCGGACAATATATTTTTCTTCAATGCTTTACTGTCTCGAGGCTAGAGTGGCATCCATTTACACTAACTTCAGCTCCAGAAGAGCCTTTTTTTAGTGTGCATGTGAGGGCTGTTGGAGACTGGACACAGCGACTTCTCACAGAATGTGGGGCCAATAGGAATCTTTCTTTGGAGCCATGGCAGCTGCCAAGGTTTGTCAAATATTTGAATACATATATTATATAATTCCTTGATTGGCACTTTGTTTTCTTAATTTTTCTAAAATAATACATTTATTCGACAATCCACATAATGTTCCTGATTTGTTAAAGATTTTGTGTCAGAATTATGCGTAAAACTGTTTAACCCCTTCCCTACCCTTGACGTAATGGTACATCATGGGTCGGGTCCCGGTGTTTGATGTGAGCTCTGCCGGTAGGCTCACATCATTCACCTGACATCTCAGCTGATCTCATCAGCTGAGATATCTGTGATTCGATCGATGCTGTTAACCCTTTTAATCCCCCTGTCATTCACTGACAGCGGGATCCAAAACCACCACGGCGGGAATCACGCCGTTCCCTGCCGAGAATTTTGTTGTATTTGTACCAGACTGCAAACTTATGGTAAAAATGGGGTGAAATTAGAAAGTAGGGTGGCATGTTATTGTGCAATCAACAAATTCATAACAATTTACGACACAATTATTTTGTAAATTACAAAGGAAATATAGTACACTATGGAGTAAATTTATTGTGCTGATGCACGGCACCTGAAATACACTGACGAGCAAAAAGGGTAATGATGGCTTAAATCAAATGGTAAAACAACTCCTGCACCATCGTCTGCATAGTTATTGGATTATTTTCATACTAATGCTTATAATCTGAGATTTACAATGGAGGAACATGGTAATTCCATCCCTTTCTTGGATGTATTCCTAACAGGTTGTGAGATATCAGGTAGAATTGTATCTAAACTCTACTCTAAACCTATTACTGGAAACTCTGTACTTAGAGTGGAGAATTGCCATCCCAAACATACAATTAGGAATCCACCTGTGGGGGAATTTATTTGAGCGAAACGCAACTGTACTACAGATTTGGATTTTGTGAATGAAACTGCTGTTGTGTCAGGTACGTTGAAATCCAGAGAATATAAGAAGTGGATGGTGGATTGAGCAGTGAATATAGCCACCTTAAGGAGTAGGGAATCCCTTTCATCACAAAATAAATAACAGATTTCCCAATGATTGAGAATACCTACGTTTTCAACCCTATATAGTAACCAATTTTATTATATCAAACGCATCTTCCTAAGGAATTTGACCATTTTATATCACGATAGTAAATTGTCATCTATATTACAGTTAGGATGTAGGGTGGTTCCTAAGAAGGGGAGGGATTTGGAGAGTATTCTATCCCCAAGTGTATATATATGGAGAAAAATGTCCATAATCCAGCATGGTTAAATTATAGGGTAATGTACAGATGTAGGGACAGCCGGTGCAGAATATGCAAATAAGTAGATGTAGGTGAAGTTTTTGTCAACAACCGTACTGGTAAAAAATATCGGGTGGGTATGTATATTAATTGCAATACGTCCCACGTACTCAACATGGCTACATGCAGTAGCTGCAATAAATATTACATAGGCTGTACCACAAGACCCCTTAAAACATGGATCTCTGAACATATTATTGGGGCTAATCCAAATTCAAAGAGTGTTCATTTGGGGTTTTCGGGGTTATCGCGACACTTTAGGAATTCCCATGCTGGTTATCTTAAAACCCTGAGGATTAAAAGTATAGAAAGGCTACCCTGACCATACAGAGGTGGTAATTGGGAGAAAGTGCTATATAACAAAGAAAAATTGTGGATCCTGCGGCTGGATGCGAGGATACCGCATGGTCTGAACTATAGGTCAGACCTATTGTATTTTTATTAATATGGAGGATTATTATTATTATTATTTATTTATATAGCGCCATTATATTCCATGGCGCTTTACATGCTAAAAGGGCAGACTAGGACAAGTAACATAGTAACAATACAAGTAACAATAAATGTTGACAATTCGGTTGTACAGATACAAGAGGGGAGAAATCCTGTCCACGAAGGCTCACAGTCTACGAGGGGCGGGTGGGGATACAGTGGGAGGGGGAAATTCCAGTCGTTAGGCGGTGTGGTGGACCGGGTCTTATTGCAGGTGGTAGGCTTGGCTTCTTTTGAAGGTTCCCAGGGTAGGAGAATATCTGATGTGTTGGGGCAGAGAGTTCCAGAGTATAGGTGAAGCACGGGAGAAATCCTGTATGCGGTTGTGCGAAGAGGAGATGAGGGGGGAGTAGAGGAGAAGCTCTTGGGAGGATCGCAGGTTGCGTGAGGGTAGGTATCGGGAGACCATGTCAGAGATGTATGGAGGGGACAGGTTGTGAATGGCTTTGTATGTCATGGTTAATGTTTTAAACCGAGATCTCTGGGAAGTAGGGAGCCAGTGAAGGGCTTGGCAGAGGGGGGAAACAGGGGAGTAGCGGGGAGACAGATGGATTAGGCGGGCAACAGAGTTCAAGATAGATTGGAGAGGTGCAAGGGAGGTATTTGGGAGGCTGGTGAGCAGGAGGTTGCAGTAATCGAGGCGGGAGATGATGAGAGCGTGAATAAGGGTTTTAGCAGTGTCGCGGTCAAGGAAAGTGCAAATCCTATAGATGTTTTTGAGCTGGAGTCGGCAGGAGGTGGCGAGGGCCTGGATGTGGGGCTTGAAGGAGAGGGAAGAGTCAAGGATAACCCCGAGGCACTTGGCATGGGGGACTGGAGAGAGAGAGCAGTCGTTGATGACGATGGATAGGTCAGGTAGTGAGGGGGAGCATCTTGGGGGGAAGACTATGAACTCGGTTTTGTCCATGTTCAGCTTAAGGAAGCGAGCAGAGAAGAAGGATGAGATGGCGGACAGGCAGTGTGGAATTCTGGATAGAAGGGAGGCGATGTCAGGACCAGACAGGTAGATTTGGGTGTCGTCGGCGTAGAGGTGATATTGGAGGCCATGGGACTCAATAAGTTGCCCTAGGCCGAGAGTGTAGATTGAGAACAGTAATGGTCCAAGAACCGAGCCCTGGGGGACCCCGACAGATAGGGGGTAGGGCGAGGAGGATGTGTGGGAGTGGGTGATTCTGAAGGTGCGGTCCGTTAAGTATGAGAAGATCCAAGAGAGGGCAAAGTCCGTGATGCCAAGAGATTCCAGGATCTGTAGTAGAAGGGAGTGGTCAACAGTGTCGAAGGCGGCGGACAGGTCGAGGAGAAGGAAAACAGAGTAGTGGCGCTTGCTTTTGGCAGTCAGTAGGTCATTTGTGACTTTGGTCAGGGCTGTTTCAGTGGAGTGGAGGGGTCGGAAGCCAGATTGCAGGTGGTCAAAGAGGGAGCAGGAGGAGAGGTGAGAAGACAGCTCAGAATGGACATGCTGTTCAAGTAGTTTAGAGGCGAAAGGGAGGAGAGATATAGGGCGGTAGTTGGAGACAGTTGTGGGATCGAGGGAGGGTTTTTTGAGGATGGGTGTGATCAAGGCGTGTTTGAAGGCTGAGGGGAAGGTGCCAGTGGTAAGTGATAGGTTGAAAAGATGAGGTGGGATGGGAGCGGGTCGTGGGCGCTGGTGGTGAGGTATGATTTTGACAGGAGGGAGGAGAGCTGGTCTTCAGTTATGGGGGGGAAGCAGTTGATGGAAGTAGAGGGCAGTATAGATGAGAGGGGACGCTGTGGGGACAGTGGATCAAAGCTGTCTCTGATTCTGTCAATCTTTTCTTTGAAGAAGGAGGCAAAGTCTTCTGCAGAGATAAGGGGAGAGGGGGGGGAGCAGGCGGGCGGAGTAAGGAATTGAAGGTTTTGAAAAGTTGCTTGGGATTGTTGGACAGGGAGGTTATTAGGGATAAGAAGAAGGTTTGTTTGGCGGTGGCAAGTGCAGTCCTAAAGGTGATGAGGGACTGTTTGAACAGCGCAAAATGCTCAGTGGAACGTGATTTTTTCCATCGCCTCTCGGCGACCCTGGATGCCCGTTTCAGGTCTTAGTGAGGGTGGTGTGCCAGGGTTTCCTATTAGTGCGTGGAGAGTGATATGTGAGGGGGGCTGCTAGGTCGAGGGCCTTGGTTAATGTGGTGTTGTAGAGGGTGGTGGCAGTGTCTGTGTCACGTACAGATGTTATGTTGGCGAGAGGGTGGAGGGATTCTGAGAGTGAGTGTAGATCAATGTGTTTTAGGTTTCTGCGGGGATGATCAAGTTTGCGGAGAGGAGGTGAGGTAGTAGGGGAGGTGAGGGAGGAGAAGGTCAGCAGATTGTGGTCAGACAGGGAGAGGGTTGAGTTTGTGAGATTAGTAAGGGAGCAAAGACGGGTAAAGATTAGATCCAGCGTGTGGCCATCTTTGTGGGTGGCAGAGGAGGACCATTGGGAGAGCTCGAAGGAGGAGGTCAGGAAAAGAAGTTGAGAGGCGGTTTGGTGGGCAGTGTCAATGGGGATATTGAAATCGCCCATAATGAAGGTGGGGATGTCAGTAGAGAGGAAATGAAGTAGCCAGGTGGTAAAGTGGTCGAGGAAGGTGGGGATGGATCCAGGTGGGTGGTAGATGACGGCTAGCTGGAGGTTACAGGGGGAGAAGATGTGGACAGAGTGGGCTTCGAAAGATGGGAGAGTAGCAGAGGGGGGTAATGAAATAAGGGCAAAGGAGCAGGTGTCGGATAGGAGTATGCCGACACCTCCGCCATGTTTGTCAGAGGGGCGGGGTGTGTGGGAAAAATTGAATCCGCCGTAGGATAGTGCAGCAGGGGAGGCCGTGTCGGAGGGGGTGAGCCAGGTCTCTGTAATGCCAAGGAATGAGAGTTTATTAGAAATAAAGAGTTCATGAATGTCTGTGAGCTTATTACAGACTGAGCGGGCGTTCCAGAGTGCGCCTGGCAGGGAGATTAGAGGAGCAGGGGCTGGGAGGATGGGTGTAAGGTTGGTCAGGTTGCAAGGGTGGGTGATGGTGGGGTTATGAGAGTTGGTGATGGGACGTGGGGGTGGGGTGTAGGTGGCTGTGGGGATGTGGTGTGGGGGGCTGGGATTAGGGGAAATGTTGCCAGCGAGTAGGAGGAGCAGGGAGAGGGTTAGCAGGTGGGAGCATGAGAGTTTACATGGTGGCCGTGCCTGATTGGAGATGGAGGATTGAAAGTGCATGAATAGTTCAGAGGAGTGGGTGAGGTGGTTAGGTAGGATGGAGGGTGAGAGAAGTACTTTGTTGCTGGGTGGAGGGATGAGCGGGGGGTAGCAGGAAGGGGAGAAGGATGGGAGTGAGAGTGCAAAGGAGGGGATACATTGTGGATGGTGAGCGGGGGATGGGAGTAGCATGGGTCAGATGCAGCGGGAAGGAGAGCTGTAGTGGTGGGTGAGTGGTCAGTAGTGATGAGTAGTCTGGGGTTTACATAGTGAATACATAATTGCAGTACAAGTGAACAAATTGCATATCTATTTGTTTGTCTTGCATGACTTACCCATTTCCTGCCCCGTTTAACTGCCCGGTGTAACTGCACTTCTACAGTTGGCACTTATGCAGTTGGCATGATTGCAAGACCCCGCATGATTGCACCCCTTTAGGTGGTTCTACATATATAGTGAGTTTCTACTTAGATCTGGGTCTATTACACTTGTTAGTCAATCAATCAAAGAAACTCAGGACAGCAGAAGGTAATAAATGCAAGACAAATAAACAAGAGTTCCTGGCCATCATGGGTCATAAACAATTTTAAACCAAAGATGACCTCTGAACATCCCACATCACACACAGTAAGATGATTTCAGTATATTACATTATTAAAATACAAGTATATTGTTGATTGAAGTGATTTATTCACATACCTCTCTTGTGAAGAGAGACAGGCAGGAAAGATGAGGGAATTGAAGTGATAGATTCATATACCTCTCTTGTGAAGAGAGACAGGCAGGAAAGATGAGTGAATTGAAGTGATAGATTCATATACCTCTCTTGTGAAGAGAGACAGACAGGAAAGATGAGCGAATTGAAGTGATAGATTCATATACCTCTCTTGTGAAGAGAGACAGGCAGGATAGATGAGTGAATTGAAGTGATAGATTCATATACCTCTCTTGTGAAGAGAGACAGGCAGAAAAGATGAGTGAATTGAAGTGATAGATTCATATACCTGTATGAAGCGAGAAGAGATGACCATTAGATTCTTGCCCGGTGTAACTGCACTTCTACAGTTGGCACTTATGCAGTTGGCATGATTGCAAGACCCCACATGATAATTACTTACCGTATTTTTCCTTTTATAAGACGCACTTTTTTTCCTCCAAGTTTTGGAGGAAAGTGGGGGTGTGTCTTACAAAAGGAATATAACATTCTAGCATCCTCAGTTACTTGGGAGGGGGGGACAGCAGTGAAGTGGGGACAGAAGTGACAGGGAATGGTCCCTGCTGAAGAGTCAGGCGGCAGGAGCACCACGTGACCCCGGCTCATTATCTACTTAGATATTCACTTCACTTGCTCCCAGTCTCCACCCACCTCTCTGCACTGAAGACAGCGAGGAGAGGTGAGAGCACAGGGAGCAGGAGAAGCTGCTTAGCCGGCACACATGGTCTCTCTCCAGCTTCCTGCAGTGGCTGGGGAGACTGTGTGCTGGAGATAGTGAGAACGGAGGAGCGGGGCACAGCTGCTGTAAGTGAATCAGCACTGAGCTTTGTGCTGATTCACTGCCATGTAGTCAGGGGCAGAGCAGGGAGATCGGTACCTTATCACAGTGTGGTGCTCTCTGTAATGTGTCCTGCTGAGCCCTGCACTGTGCAGAAATCCAGGAAGCTCGGTCTGCAGTTGAGGAGCTTCTGTGTATGGAGAGCAGGGCTGGAGCCTGCATAACACCAGTGTACAGCTCCTGTATCTACATCCTGCATCTACAGGTCAAGCTCTGCTGTGGTGACTTGTAATTAGGAGACAGGGCTGGAGCATTATATTTCAGCACAGTGTATAGACCCCCTCCCTGGCCCTCCCTCATACAGTACATCACATCAGAACTTGATCTGCAGACTATCGCCACTTTCTTGATTTCAGCAGGGTGATGGCAAAGCAGGATACATTAAAGTGAGTGCACATGTATATGTAACATAACCACTAATAAATTTAACACTGTCAATACTGTGTTTAACTAGAACGTCTAGTTAGCATGCTATAGGATCTACAGTACATGCTGGGAGTTATAGTTCTTAAAGGGGTTGCCACTACATGAACAAATCCCATCTCATTCACTTTTTTGGCCCTTGTATAATTAAGGCTGCCTTCACACTTGTGTCCCCTCTGCGGCGTCCAGCGGAGGGGGACCGCAAGCTGAGCGCAGGCACTGCAAGTCCCTATGTTTAACATGGGGACGTGGGTGCCTGTGCTCGGGTGCAGATTGGCGTGCGCACCCATTCACTGCAATGTATGATTTGTACGCAGGCGGATGCATGCGCACAAATCATACAGTCTCGTCCGCACTAGGAACACATGTCGCATTCAGGGTGTGGACGAGAGTGTGTGATTTGTGCGCAAGTATATGCATGCGTACAAATCATACATGGCGGTGAATGGGTGCCATGCCAATCTGCCCCTGAGCGCAGGCACCCGCGTCCCCATGTTAAACATAGGGACTTGCGGTGCCTGCACTCAGCTTGCGGTCCCCCTCCACAGGAAGCAGCGGAGGGGAACGCTAGTGTGAAGCCAGCCTAAAAAAGACCATACTTACCCACGATGCTGCAGCGGTTCCAACATTGTCAGAAGTTGTATAGTCATCTCCCATGTGACATTGATATGAGACTCAGCCCTCCGACCAGTCAGTGCTGGTGTCTGTCTCCCCGCCATCAGACACTGGAGCAAGAAGTCGTTGGTGTTGCTCACATGCTGCTCCTGCATCCAAAGGAGACAGATGCCAGCGCTGACTGGTCGCAGGGCCTGACTGTCATATCAAAGTCATTTTTTGCTTCAAATATTTTTTTCCCTATTTTCCACCTCCAAAATCTGGATGCGTCTTATAATCCGGTGCGTCTTATAAAGCGAAAAATACGGTATATGGATTTATACAAACAGGATTGGAGAAGGAGTATTTTTTATTTTGGAATTTATTGGAATTGTCATCACTTAGAGGGAGTTATGTGAAGGAATAAGTATAAATTCATCAGTTTCTAAATCGTTGTATGGGATAATATAATGCGGTTATTTTCGGATCTTCTATCTAAACAACTTTATATGTTAATAGATTGGAAATTATTTACAAACTTAGTGTTAGAAAGATTTAATATTGATTATGAATACCATTCTCTGATCTATTATGGGTACAGTAGCTGGTTCTGCATATATTTGTGAACTGTATTGTATAATTTATTGTTTATTTAATCAAAATAAGAATAAATAAAATCTATTGGAATTTAATATTAACATATATAGAATTAACATATATAGAATGAGTTCCGTTGAAATAATGTTACAAAATAAAATAAAACAAAACAAATATTGAATATGACGGAAATATTGGACATGGATACCATTTTTTGATATGGAACAAGGAAAATATAAAATATGTGTCATTCATTATATATGCTTTATACAGAATCTGGTATCGGTATTTTATTAATTTATTAACTTATTCTTAACCGTATATGTCCTGTTCACCAATATTGTTTTCTCATGTTCATATATTCATGTTTATGTTTATGAATTTAACATCTTTATAGTGGTGACAATTAATTAATATTTTTCCATTGTGGATGTTTATTACCAACCTGAATATATATTAACCAACTTTGCAGCCTTGAGGAAAAATATTAATTGTATACATTTATCACACATGCCGGGGGGAGGTGTTTTTAATTTTATATATATTCTGTGTTTCATTTGTAATTGTACTGACGACTAAGTGGGCTAGTCCCACAAAACGGTGTCCAGAGCTCCTTATGGAGGCTATGTGATTATTATAGAAAAAGAATAAAAAAATATCGCATGTGGCACTGGATTTTTCTACATCTTCCTGCTGCTGCCCACGGTCTCGGCACTGTCGTCACTCTTCCTCCTCAGCGGCTTGCCTTTGTGCCCAGTAGTCGTGCCTGCTCTCAACCCTGTTCTCCGTCTGGGCCGCAATCGAACACCCCTTGGTTAGGCTTTCGTAGGAAGCCCATTGCGCCCTACTGCCCTCAGCCTCCAGGATCTCTGATGAACTATCGCTGCTCTCCTGCTCGGCTGCTGCACCCTCTTGCTCTGGCTGGGGTTCTGGTTCAGGCGGGTTTGGTATGGCAGCTGGTGGCTCCTCTGTTGGCGGTGGTGTTATTGGCCGACTCTGGCTTGGTGGTTCTTCTGCTGGTGCTGCTTCTGGTGGTTCGGGAGGCTCTAGTACCAGTACTTTTAGTGCCGCTTTCTGCAACTGGGACTGCTTCCAAGTGTTAATGGCCCACAACTGCGCACTGTTTAGCAATTGGCACAGTTCTTTCATAGCCTCCTTAAAGTCGTCAGACCTGGTGAACTGTACCCAGTCTATAGGTTCCCCAGTAGCATTGGGAGTTTTCTCGCATTCTTGTCCACCAGCCAGGGTGTCCTAACCAGTAGCAGGGGTCGTGGCTGTTGGGAGCAAGGAGGCCTGCCCCCCACCCACTCCCCGTCCAGCACACGGCTCTTTGCCAGAGCGGCACAGCCTGAGCCGCAAGCAGACTGTCAGAGATTATGATGATATCACACAACACAGGCTGGCTGCAGCAGCACAGCCTGTAAACACACACACAACAGCAGTGTGCCGGCCACCTGCTGAGACAGTGCAGGGGACCACCTTGGCCTGCCCACTCTCCCTCTTGTGAGTGAGTGTTAGTCAGTGGTATAGTGTGCATATATTAATGTGTGGGGGCCCGGACCACCCATACCCTCCCACCCCAGTCCTCAGGCCTCACTGGCACTTCAAATAGGGCTGCCCAGACCCACTCACTACAGCCAGGGCCCGGCCCCCCACAACTGCACATCCACCCACCACTAGCAGAAGAAGACGTACTTACATCAAGAAGACACAGTCTGTGACACAGAAGCAGAATTTCTGTTACAGTCCAGAAGTCACAGAGAATCAAGGCTGGATGGTGGACATTGGAGCATGCCTGGGCTGGAGGAGGAGACGAGGACGGACCGGACACAGCCCCCATCACAACACGTGGTGCCGGGCCCGGTGGTCAGTCAGGAGGAGGAGGCCGACAGGCACCAGCACTAACTGGTAAGATTAAGGCAGCACAAATGGCCTATGGCCATAATGGCAGTGGCAGGGGGGACAGTCAGGGACAGGGCAGGGTGACGGTGGCTGGCTAGCTGGTGTATGGGGCCCCTGGCGCCGCCTGCTGAGGCAAGGTGGGGAGGTGGTGGACAGTCAGGGGCCAGGGCATGGTGATGGCGGGTAAGCTGGCTGGTATATGGGGCCCTGCCGGCATACCAGGGTGGGTGGCAGTCAGGTGCCAGGGCAGGGTGACAGCGGCTCAGCTGACTGGTATATGGGGCCCCATATACAGGGCTAGCCCACTGGACAGTGCTGACCCATTACAGAAGGGGCTAGCCTATTATATGGATTGTATACATGCCGCACAGTCTCCAATGTGTATACATCTCACAGCAGTCTTTACTGTGCATAAGTCTTGCAGCAGTCTCCAATGTGCATAGGTCCCGCAGCCATCTCCATTGTTCTTTTGTCCCGCACCCATCTTCATTGTGTATGTGGCCAGGCCAGCAGCAGTGTCCATTGTGTTGTGTACAGCCAGCAGCCGTCTCCATTGTGCATTTGTCCCGCAGCCATCTCCATTGGGTATACGGCCAGCAGCAGTCTCTATTGTGTATTCGCTATTGTTTATATAGCTATTGTGTATTCAGCCCATAGCAGTCTCAAGTGTGTGTGTGTGTAATATATAATAAAGAGAGAGCGTATTATCTATTGTGTACAGCCAGCAGCAGTCTCTATTGTGTATTCTCTACTGTCTGTATAGCCAGCAGCCATCTACATTGTCTATACGGCCCGCAGCCATCTCTATTGTGTATACAGCTAGCAGCCGTCTCTATTGTGTATGCTCTATTGTTTATACAGCTATTTTGTATTCAGCTCACAGCAGTCTCAAGTGTGTGTGTTACATATAATAGAGAGTGTTAAAAAAGGAAAAACAGCACAAAAATATAGAAAAAGTGGACTTTATTGCCCAATGGGGCAATAATGGCATTGCCACACATTGGGCAATAAAGTCCACTTTTTTCTATTTTTTGTGCTGTTTTTCCTTTTTTTACTCTACTGTAAGGAACCATCTGGATTGCTGGTTGGGAAAGCTTTGCGCTTAAATTGAGGTCATTTTTGGTGCTGGTCCAATTTTTCACTATAAATATAATATATGTTTGGGTGGAGGCAGAGCATGCGTGGAGTCAGAGGCGGTTGGACGCTGGGTGGAGCCTCAGGGAGGACCTAAAATTTTGGCAGTAAAGGGCCCCGAAATTACTAGTGTCAGCCCTGCATGCGGCCTTTGGGGCCGGTGGTCGCCACTAAAGAAAGTCTCACACACCACAGCTGCAGTTCTGTTACTTTTACTTGGGTGTTTCAGCATGGCAGCCGGGTACCTCCCTTGCCAACCTCCGGTTCAGCGTTGTCTCCAGAACCGGGTCAGTGCAGTAAAGCCTCGGTTGGTGCCCCTTTCTCTCTCACTAAGTGTTTCTGTCTCTGGTGGTTTCTCTCTCAGTGCTATAAGGAGTAGTTCTCTTCTGGGGAGAGCGTGACACTGCTCTGCCTCCAGGCTCTCAGCCCCTCTGCAGCACAGAGCTCAGGTACCGACAGCCACGAATGCTTATTTATGACCCCCTCCCGGGGCACTGCTCTCTAGTTCAGCCACTTTCCCCAAGTTGTGTCGGGTGTTCAGCCACAGCTCCTGTTAGAAGCCTGGGACTTCTGGTTCAACGGTTCGGGTATGAAGCATCTGCACCGTGTTCAAAGCCGGGTCCCTGTGTCATGCACCAGCCCCTGTCTCACCAGATACGGGCGCACAGGGATCTACGTCTCGTTCCGTACCCCAAGGGCTCCCATCTTCCTTCACACCTCTTGGTCTTTCCGTCCCGGGGCAAGTGTGGCCGAGCTCCAGCCCATGGGAGTCAGCACCACACCGCTCTTACGCTCCCGACTTTCACTCCACTCCTTTCTCAATGGTCTCTCCTCTCCAACTTCCTTGACTACACTTCCCTGTCCCCCTTTTGGAGTCTGGGTCCACCCTCTTGGTCCACCCAATATCCCAGGGACTGGTTGTGTGTTTGTGTGTGTTTGTTTTGGCTCAGCTGCACCATCCCAGCACCTGGAGAGCAGAGGCACAATGCTCCCTAATCACAGGAGTGCAGTAGCTCTGTTGGTGGCCTACCCGGTGGGGCGCCACAGATACATATAACACACTTGTACACATGCCAAAAATCTGCATTCTAAACATATGGAATAAAAGGAAATAAAGGGATTGCACATTTTCAAAAAGCAATATCCATAGTTTGATGTTTCATGAGTGTGAAAAGACCTATAAAAGATCTATATGACTATGTATGTGAAGCATATAATGGTCATATGCTATTTTTATATGAATTACTATCACAGAAGTGTGCAGGAGATGGCCTCGCACGCTGCTGACCATTTGCAATAATAAAGGTTTTCTTTAAAAATAATAATAATAAATAAATCATAATAATTAAATATTTATATATATTATATATATACACTGTGTTCCAAATTATTATGCAAATGTTCTTGTTTTCTGATTTTCCTAAATGGTCGGTGCAAATGACAGTCAGTGTAATAAAAAAGATTGAATTTTATTGAAGAAACCTCTGAATGATAACAGTATAATCTTCAAAATTAAAAAAAAAACTCTAAAAGCACTGTTCCAAATTATTAGGCACAGTAGAGTTTCTAAACTTTTGATATTTTTGAAAGAACTGAAAATGCTGATTTGTTGAACTTACAGCATTAGGAGGTCAGATTCACTGTAATTAAAAGCTACTTAACTCCAAAACATCCTAACAGGCCAAGTTACATGTTAACATAGGAACTCTTCTTTGATATCACTTTCACAATTCTTGCATCCAATGAACTTGTGAGTTTCTGGAGAGTTTCTGCTTGTATTTCTTTGCATGATGTCAGAATAGCCTCCCAGAGCTGCTGTTTTGATGTGAACTGCCTCCCACCCTCATAGATCTTTTGCTTCATTATACTCTTAAGGTTCTCTATAGGGTTGAGGTCAGGGGAAGATGGTGGCGACACCATGAGTTTATCTCCTTGTATGCCCATAGCAGCCAATGGCACAGAGGTATTCTTTGTAGCATGAGATGGTGCATTGACATGCATGAGGATGATTTTGCTCCTAAAGGCACGTTTTTGCTTTTGTACCATGGAAGAAAGTTCTCAGTTGGAAACTCTATATATGTTGCAGAGGTCATTTTCACACCTTCAGGAATCTTGAAGGGGCCTACTAGCAGTTTCACAATGATTCCAGTCCAAAACATGACTCCTCCACCTCCTTGCTGACGTCGCAGCCTTGTTGGGACATGGTGGCATCCACCAACCATCCACTACTCTATTCATCTGGACCATCCAGGGTTGCTCGGCACTCATCAGTAAACAAGACTGTTTGAAAATTAGTCTTCATGTATATCTGGACCCACTGCAACTGTTTCTGCTTGTGAGCACTGTTTAGGGGTGGCCGAATAGTAGGTTTATGCATCACAGCAAGCCTTTGAAGCATCCTACACCTTGAGGTTCGAGGGACTCCAGAGGCACCAGCAGCTTCAAATATCTGTTTGTTGGTTTGTAACGGCTTTTTAGCAGCTGCTCTCTTAATCTGATTAACTTGCCTGACAGAAACCTTCCTCATTCTGCCTTTATCTACATGAACACATCTGTGCTCAGAATCAGCCACAAATCTCTTCACAATACGATAATCACGCTTAAGTTTTCGTGCAATATCAAATGTTTTCATCCCTTGTCCAAGGCATTGCACTATTTGTTGCTTTTGGGCAGCAGAGACATCCTTTTTCTTTCCCATGTTACTTGAAAACTGTGGCCTGTGTAATATTGTGGAACACCCAGTTTTCCTTTTATTGGGCTCACCTGCCAAACTAATTATCACAGATATCTGAGATTGATTTCAATGATCCAAAGAACCCTGAGACACAATACCATCAATGGGTTTCATTGAAAAAAAATAAAACTAAAACCCTATGACACTTAAAACCAATTTGCATAATAATTTGGAACACAGTGTATATATATATATATATGATATATATATATATATTTATATATATACTAGCTGTACTACCCGGCTACACCCGGGTTAATAAATAACTGATGTTAGCTATAACAAAATTGAATTTGAATATGTCATATTAATGACCTGTAGGAAAATAGAAGCTGAGCTGTGATTGGTTGCTATAGGCAGCCTGATAAATCTCCAGCCAACAGTAAACCCTCCCCTCGGCCGGGCAGCATATGTTATCTCACACATACACATAATAGACAGCTCATGTGACTGACATCAGCCTTAATTCCCTATATGGCACATGTGTTGCACATTGGCTGTTTTTAATCAGATATTTATTTTTGGAAATTAAAGATAGCACACGTATGAGGCGAGTTGTGTGAGGCGATTTGTGCACATATGTGTCTGTCTGTGTGGTGTGTGTGTGTCCCTGGGGTGTGTGTGTCCCTGGGGTACGTGTGTGTGTGTCCCTGTGGGGTGAGTGCATGTGTCCCTATAGGGTGTGTATGTGTGTGTCCCTTTGGGGGGGTCTGTGTGGTGTGTGTGTATCTGTGCTGTGTGTGTCTCTTTTTGGTGTGTGTGTGTCCCTGTGGGGTGAGTGCATGTGTCCTTATAGGGTGTGTATGTGTGTGTGTCCCTGTGGGGGGGTCTGTGTGGTGTGTGTGTCTCTTTGTGGTGTGTGTGTGTCCCTGTGGGGTGAGTGCATGTGTCGCTATAGGGTGTGTGTGTGTGTCCATGGGGTGTGTGTGTCTCTGTGTTGTGTGTGTCTCTTTGTGGTGTGTGTTCGGGTGCATGGTGAGTATCCAATGTTGGGGCTGCACATTAGCGACTATACACTTGCTATTACTCTTTGTGTGCGTGTGGTGTCTATACATGTCCCCATGCGTGGTGAATATCTCCTTTTGCGGCCCCACCTTAGTGACTATATGCTGGTATATGCTGTTAGTCTTTGGCGCTGTCATTAAGCCCCTCTCATTCACAACTGTCAACTTGTAACTGTCACTTTTTCCCCATTATGTAGATAGGGGCAAAATTGTTTGGTGAATTGGAAGGCGCGGGGTTAAAATTTCACCTCACAACATAACCTATGATGCTCTCAGGGTCCAGACGTGTGACTGGGCAAAATTTTGTGGCTGTAGCTGGCAGCTGTCGATTTTCCGCCCACACTTTTCCTTTCACTTTTTCCCCATTATGTAGATAGGGGCAAAATTGTTTGGTGAACTGGAACGCGCAGGGTTAAAATTTCGCCTCACAACATAGCCTATGACGCTCTCGAGGTCCAGACGTGTGACTGTGCAAATTTATGTGGCTGTAGTTGCAACGGTGTAGATGCCAATCCCGGATATACACACATACACACATACATACACACATTCAGCTTTATATATTAGATATATAAATGTTAATATATAAAACTCACCTAAACAGATGTTTAAATGACATTGTACACTTCATGGACTTCACAGCTGCTGCCATATTTGGCTCTGTTTCAAAAAATCACATCCAGCAGGTGTCAAAACAACTGCAATCTCCAGGAGGCTTACAAAAATATTTTAAAGCTGCAAAAAATTTTACAGCGTGACACAAGCCGGTGGCTGGGAACAATCCTAACTGTAGATGTTGTTCCCGGCCAGCGGGTCTTCTGGTGATCGTTTTGGTCCCAATCAATCAGGAAAGTTTTAGGGCCATTTTAAATTTCACATTCTTTTCTCGAACAAAGCCGCATCTGCTGATTTTTTGATAAATTGCTCAGGTTTCCAATAGTGAACCAAATCTGCAATGTTCATGCCGGATTTCAAATTGACAAACATGGTCAGGGAAAGTTTGTTCATCTCTAGTCACCACTGTGACTTGATGAAGTGTTCCCTCCAAGAATTGCCTCTATTCTTCAAAAGTTAATTTCACAGCAAGTAACTCACGATTCCCAATATACATTTTTCAGCAGACGTGTGATTCATGGACACATGTGCTTCCAGGAGAAGAGCATACTAAGTTAATTCTGATGGAGCGAATATCAGCACTATTGGTAGACTCCATTGAATTTGATAGGAATATATCATTTCTGTGCTCTTTGTAAGCTAAAATATTGTCGCATTTTTTATTTAATTTAAGAAGATACTGATTTTTGATATAGAAATCTATTTTTGATAGACTTCAGATTTACGAAATGGTTGCTACCTGTTGGAAGCGTTTGGCATAGTAACCCCAGGTTGAGAACCAGTGAGCGGGGGCACCCCTAAAAAGTAGTGTGATTAAAGCTCCGCAGTGAGGTAGGGTGAGTTGGGTTAGCTCATTAGATATAATAAGTGGTAGTCATCTTGGATTTTTTATCCTGTTTTTTCTTTGTTCTGGTGTATGTGTACACTGTATTTTGTGATGTCTGGTTTTTTATCTGTCTAAATAAAGGTTAAATTTTTTATACACTTCGGGATTAATTTATGAATATAATTTTGATTTTCTCCATACTTTTGTAATGAGGTGTGCAATTCAGACTGTATCATAGAAATGGATATGGAAATGAACTGTGCACAGTCCGCTGCTGCCCCCTTGTGGACAAGTGCTGAATTGACTGCAGAGTAAAAAACATTGATTACTGATCCCCTCCCACAACAGCCTTATGCTCAGGAGCAGAAAGGGCGGGAAGTCAGTCTAGGTCCAGAGCTGAGACAGAGAAGATCTGCCTGTGGATGTCTGTTTAAAGTGGACTACTTTGCTACACCTTGCCGGAAAAATCACCCCGCAGAAGCCCCTGTGACTGATCCTGGGCCACTGGACTTTGGTGCTGTGACTCTGGCCGCTCTGCAAAACCTTGCCCGCCGAGCACCCAAAGTGCATGTGCAGGGGCCGTGACCGACATAAGGGAGCCATTTGGCTGTTGTGATCTCCCTCCTGCTGCTCTGTGTGCCCTGAGACTGGGAGAGACATTAAAAGAAAAGTTCTGTTACCTGCGGAAGGAGACCAACGACGAAGACTGAGGAGTTCCCCAGGCCTGCTACGTGGGAGCGACATCTTCTTCTGTGATAAAACTGGTACGTGATTTTAGGGAAAGTTAGGGAAAGATATCTTCATTGTTGTGTTTTTTTCTTGCTGCGTACCCGGCAGAAGTGAAGATTCAGAGACTCTAATATATACAAGTGCGCATATAGTTCGGTTGACTGTGATATAAACATGTTTGCCAGTAAAGAAAGGTTATTATCGGTTAAACCTGAGTATGGGGATTCTGTTGAGAAAGATCATACACACACACCCGCGGCCTTACCACCGGTCGCTACATCTGGAGTAGTCGGCAGGATGTGTGATCAACAGAATCTCCTCCCGGTAGTAACTTATAACCAGACTTATACTACGGCATGCAGGTCCATATCCGGTGCCAGCAGTCCGAGCAGTGACACGGAAGAATTGAAGCAGATAGTAGCAGAGTTGCAGAGACAGATACTACAGCTACAGCTCATGCTAGACCAACAGGCGGACAGGCAAGCGAGACAGCAACCCAGCCGGCCTATGGGAAGGTGCTGGACATGCGGCGACCCCGCCATAGGGCAAACCGTTGTCCGCATCCTCCACCCGTGGTCCGATATACCAGAACCAGCAAGCCATGCCCCACAACAGCAGCCACCTTTAAACTAGACGCCCCCGCCAAAGCGGCTCGCTCGGCGGGGAGATCAGGGAAAAGGGTGTGAAGAGACAGAGCCAGACCGATAAGCAAGTACTGGCCACTCGGGTCCAGGGGACGGTGAAGTGGTTTAATGTCCGCGATGGGTATGGCTTCATCAACAGGAATGACACAAAGGATGACGTGTTTGTACATCAGACTGCCATAAAGCGTAACAATCCTCGTAAGTGCCTCCGCAGCGTTGGTGATGGGAGGTGGTACAGTTTGATGTTGTGAAGGGAGAGAGGGGTACAGAGGCCGCCGACGTCACTGGTCCTGGGGGTGTTCCCGTTCAAGGAAGCAGATTTGCCCCCAACCGGCGCCGCTACCTCCGGCGATCCTACTCTCCCCGGGTAGAAAATGTGACTGAGTTTATTGGAGATATTGTGAGCCCTGAACAAGGGAGCGAAGGTGAACGGGGGGATGATGGTTTCCCCCAACAGAGGTCCCTACTCCGCCGGAGATCAATCCCTGTGATATCAACGGCCATCACTGCCTTGGAGCCGATGGTTGTTGACAGGGACTGTCAACCTTTAAGTGGGGGGGTATGTAATGAGGTGTGCAATTCAGACTGTATCATAGAAATGGATATGGAAATGAACTGTGCACAGTCCGCTGCTGCCCCCTTGTGGACAAGTGCTGAATTGACTGCAGAGAAAAAAACATTGATTACTGATCCCCTCCCACAACAGCCTTATGCTCAGGAGCAGAAAGGGCGGGAAGTTAGTCTAGGTCCAGAGCTGAGACAGAGAAGATCTGCCTGTGGATGTCTGTTTAAAGTGGACTACTTTGCTACACCTTGCCGGAAAAATCACCCCGCAGAAGCCCCTGTGACTGATCCTGGGCCACTGGACTTTGGTGCTGTGACTCTGGCCGCTCTGCAAAACCTTGCCCGCCGAGCACCCAGAGTGCATGTGCAGGGGCCGTGACCGACATAAGGGAGCCATTTGGCTGTTGTGATCTCCCTCCTGCTGCTCTGTGTGCCCTGAGACTGGGAGAGACATTAAAAGAAAAGTTCTGTTACCTGCGGAAGGAGACCAACGACGAAGACTGAGGAGTTCCCCAGGCCTGCTACGTGGGAGCGACATCTTCTTCTGTGATAAGACTGGTACGTGATTTTAGGGAAAGTTAGGGAAAGATATCTTCATTGTTGTGTTTTTTTCTTGCTGCGTACCCGGCAGAAGTGAAGATTCAGAGACTCTAATATATACAAGTGCGCATATAGTTCGGTTGACTGTGATATAAACATGTTTGCCAGTAAAGAAACGTTATTATCGGTTAAACCTGAGTATGGGGATTCTGTTGAGAAAGATCATACACACACACCCACGGCTTTACCACCGGTCGCTACACTTTTATTTGAACATACAATTAAAAAATGGCACATGGCCACTGGTTAGGCTGGTTTCACATTGCGATTTTGTTAAATCTGTGTCACGCTGGGAGTGGGGAAGACACCCAGCGTAGGATAACGACGGGGGGGGGGATCAGGAGTCCCTAATGCTAAGGGCACAAGAAGGAGACGGTGACCCCTAGACTTACTAGGGCTGACCCTGTCTGCCCTTACGTCCCTATACAGTCTCCGCAACTGTCGCCGACCACGAACCTCGTCCCTCTCTGATCCTAGCACTACCTTATCTAAGGATCAGATGGAGAGGTGCACTAGACCCCTCCACTATTAACTAAAGACAAACACCAGGGAAGACAGACATTTGGGGAAAGGAAACACTTATCTTTCAGCAGACCACAGCAAGCTCACAACCTCAGCTTCTGCTGGAGCCAGGATAAAGAGTCCACAAGGAAATATCACCTGCACTGAGGAAAGGTAATGAACCTCCTTATAAAGGTGGAAGGAATCTGCTGGGTCCTAGTGACCTACAACATTGGTGGATAAAACCAGACCGAGCACAAGACCTCCACAGCCGTCTCCCTATAATAGAGAGATCTCATCACACCTTCTCTCCATCTACACAGAAGGTGAATGCCCCCTGAAAGAGACGGACCATCCTCCACCATTATGGCTGGTGGGCCAAACGCTGGGATCGTCTGCGCGTGGCCTCCACCCTGTCATCCGTGCCACCCGTGACAATCTGATGCTGTCCGATGAAAATCGGACAGCATCGGATCCGAATCAGCCCCCATGTTTTTCAGTGGGTATCGGATTGGATCAGATTTGCACTTAATGGCATCCGATTTGCCTCCGATCCGATTCTGTCTGATTTTTTTCAGAAGCCAAAATCGTAGACTTCTGCGATTTTGGTATCCGATTCAAAAATCAGATCGCATTGGATCCGATGCGATCCGATTAAAATAATATGGGAGTCTATGGGGATCGGATCCGACTTTCTGAATTGAGCATGTTCAATATCCTAGACCACTCCAAAACCTCCCACAGCCCTCCCCCAGCCATTTAAATCAGATCCGATAAAAAAATCGGATCAGATGGCATCCGATTTTGAGCATCCGATGCTGTCCGATTTTCATCGGACAGCATCGGATTTACCAAAAATTGCAATGTGAAACCAGCCTCAGTTAAAGCTTAAGGACCTTGAGATAATACAGCCCTCCAATTTCAGAAGCATCTACCTCCACAATGAACAGCCTTTGGAGGTTGGACGGAATAAGAACAGGAGTGAACATGAAATATTTTTTTCAATTAATTTTCCCAACTGCCTTGCATGACCAAACCCTCCGATCTGTCTCCTTATTTGTGAGATCAGTAAGAGGTTTGACGATCTAAGAAAAATCATTAATAAATTTACTGTGAGAAATAGTGAACCCCAGAAAACAGCAAAGCTTTAAGGTTGCCAGGTTAAAGCCAATCAATTATGGCCTGTACGTTTCCAGGATCCATCTTAAATTCCGTAGCTGACAAAATGAATCCCAGGAACCATATTTCTTGCAAAGAAAAGGTAAATTTTTCTAATTTAGCAAACCAAGAATTTTCTCTAAGCCTTTGTAAAACAAAATGGACATATTCATAATGTAAATCAAGGTTAGGTGAAAAAATTAGAATATCATCCAGATAAATCAGAATTATTATTATTCATTATTATATCACCATTTATTTCTTGGCGCTTTACATATGAAAAGGGGCATACATAGACAAGTACAATAAACATGAGCAATACAAGGCACACACAAGTAAAGAAGGAGAGGGGACCCTGGCTGCGAGGGCTCACAGTCTATAAAGGATGGGTAAGAATACACTAGGACAGACTAGAGCTGGTTGTGCGGTGGTTCAGTAGAATGAAGATCACTGCAGGTTGTAGGCTTGTCGGAAGAGGTGGGTCTTCAGGTTCCTTTTGAAGGTTTCCACAGTGGGCGAGTGTCTGATGTGTTGGGGTAGAGAGTTCCAGAGAGTTCCAGAATATGGGGAAAGCATGGGAGAAATCTTGTATGCGGTTGTGGGAAGAAGAGATAAGAGGGGAGTAGAGAAGGAGATCTTGAGAGGATCGAAAGTTGCATGTAGGTAAGTACCAGGAGACCATGTCACAGATGTATGGAGGAGACAGGTTGTGGATGGCTTTGTATGTCATAGCTACGATTTTTGAAAAAAAGAAGAGAGGAGAGAGGCGCCAATGAGAGAGCCTTTAGGGGGAAGGGAAGAGAGGTCACTCCAGGTGGTCTCTCAACTTACGAGGGTTGTGCTGTCCCTGCACAACCTCGGTATGGCATAGAAGAAGAAGCCACTGTGTGAGCGGTGATTCAGATGATTGCGCCCGCCCTCTGGTCACGTGGTGGCAGTCAGCTGGCCAGGCACTGATGCAGGGACAGGTCCTGGTGTGCAGATAGCACAGTTCCTGTGAAGCAGCTCTGAACACAATCTCCCTAAGGGAGATTAAATGATAAAAACCAGATGGATAGACTTTTCTGTGTTTTAGGAGCGCTTACACAGGGATTTAGAGAGTTTAAAGATAACTTAGCTTTTATTCACAATGCGTTTCAATGGCAGAACGCCATCTTCATCAGGTGAGGGTTAAAACAAACAAGGGGATTTACCTTATATAGATACTAGTCTACAGCCAATCACATCAAATTGGTGGTGCTGGGTGCTTTAACCCTTACTACACTTGACAACTATGTGCTTCAGAAGCTGTAAAATGATACATTAGAACAATTATATATAGAAGAAAAGTAATAAAATAATTAAATACTATAAAATACAATACATCATGGAATAATTGTTTTGCAAATACTCCATCAAGATGCAAATCTAAAAAGTTCTTTAAACAATCTTAAAGTTCTTTAAACCCTTCAGGACCCAGCCTATTTTGACCCTAAAGACCTTGGCATTTTTTGCAATTCTGACCAGTGTCCCTTTATGAGGTTATAACTCTGGAACGCTTCAACTAATCCTAGCGATTCTGAGATTGTTTTTCGTGACATATTGGGCTTCATGCTAGTATTACATTTAGGTCGATAATTTTTGCATTTATTTGTGAAAAATACATTTTGCAATTTTCAAATTTTGAATTTTTTTTCTGCTAAACCAAATAGTTATGTGACACAAAATAGTTATTAAATAATATTTCCCACATGTCTACTTCACATCAGCACAATTTTGGAAAAAAAAACAATTTGTTATGAAGTTATTAGGGTTCAAAGTTCATGAGCAATTTTTCATTTTTCAACCAAAATTTACAAAACCATTTTTTTAGTGACCACATCACATTTGAAGTCTCTTTGAGGGGTGTACATGACAGAAAACGCCCAAAAGTGACACAATTCCAAAAACTGCACCCCTCAAGCTACTCAAAACTACATTCAAGAAGATTATTAACCCTTCAGGTGCTTCACAGGAACTAAAGCAAAGTAGAAACAAAAAATGGATATTTTAATTTTTTTATCAAAATTGTTCTTTTAGCCTCAATTCTTTCATTTTCACATGAGCAACAGGATAAAATGGATCTTAAAATGTGTTGTGCAATTTCTCCCGAGTATATCGATTCCTCATATGTGGTCATAAACCACTGTTTGGGTGCACGGCAGGGCTCAGAATGGAAGGAGCACAATTTGAATTTTGGAGCTAATTTTACATTCAAAAAGTGAAATGGCGCTCCTTCCCTTCTGAGCCCTGTCGTACGCCCAAACAGTGGTTTATGACCGCATACGAGGTATCGATGTACTCAGGAGAAATTGCCCAACAAATTTTAGGATTAATTTTATCCTGTTTCCCATGTGAAAACAAAGAAAATTCAGGTTAAAAGAAAATTTTTGTGAAAAAAAGTACTTTTTCATTTTCACAGATTAATTTGTAAAGCACCTGGGGGATCTAAATGCTCACTACCCATCTAGATAAGTTCCCTCGGAGGGTCTAGTTTCCAAAATGGGGTCACTTGTAGAGGAGCTCCAATATTTAGGCACACAGGGCTCTCCAAATGCAACATGGTGTCCGCTAACAATTTGAGCTGATTTCAATTCAAATTTTTAGCGGACACCATGTCGTGTTTGGAGAGCCCATGTGTGCCGTGGAAAACATTGGAGCTTCCCACAAGTGACTCCATTTTGGAAACTAGACCCCCCAGGGAACATATCTAGATGCATAGTGAGCACTTTAAAACCCCAGGTGCTTCACAAATTGATCCGTAAAAATGAAAAAGTACTTTTTTTCCACAAATTATTAATTTTTCATTAATTTGTGAAGCACCTTGGGGTTCAATATGCTCACTACCCATCTAGATAAGTTCCCTGGGGAGGGTCTAGTTTCCAAAATGGGGTCACTTGTAGGGGAGCTCCAATGTTTAGGCACACAGGGGCTCACCAAATGCGACATGGTGTCAGCTAACAATTTGAGCTGATTTCCATTCAAATTGTTAGCGGACACCATGTTGCGTTTGGAGAGCACCTGTGTGCCTAAACATTGGAGCTCCCCCACAAGTGAACCCATTTTGGAAATTAGACTTCCCAGGGAACTTATGTAGATGGGTGTTGAGCATTTTGAACGCCCAGGTGCTTCACAAATTGATCTGTATAAATGAAAAAGTACTTTTTTCCACAAATTTTTTTTTTCATTAATTTGTGACGCACCTGGGGATCCAATATGCTCACTACCCATCTAGATAAGTTCCCTGGGGGGTCTAGTTTCCAAAATGGGGTCACTTGTGGGGGAGCTCCAATGTTTAGGCACACAGGGGCTCTCCAAACACGACATGGTGTCCGCTAACAATTTCAGCTGATTTTCCATTCAAATTGTTAGCGAACGCATCCATGCAAGCATCCAAATCATCCACTCATGCACACATCACTCACGCACACATCTACGCACGCTGACATCCATGCATGCACACATCCACACATGCACACATCCATGCATGCTGACATCCACGCACACTGACATCTGCGCACACTGACATCCATACACGCACACATCCACGCACGCACACATCCATCCATTCACCCATCCATCTATTCATTCATTCATACTTACCCACTGATGAGGAGGAGGAGTCCATGAAAGGAGGAGGGGCCACACCGGAGATGCAGAGAAGGCCGACGAGCGGGTGCACCGGCGCGTGCAGCCCACCGGAATAGGTGAGCGGGGCTAGGGGTGGGGGGCTAGGCAGGGAGGGGAGAGAGGTAGCAGGGGAAGGGGGGGATGAGCAGGGGGAGAGGGGGCTTTGCAGTCTGACTGGCGGGCTCACGAGCCCGCCGGTCAGATGCATTACAAAAGGAGGAGGGCGGGTGGATGGCGGGGACGCAGGGGGGGCAAGCCGGATACAGGGGGGCGCTGGAGGGAGGGGGGACAAGACACATGGGGGCCGGAGGAGGAAGGGGGCGGGTGCGCAGGAAGGGATGACCGGCGGGTGCACCGGCGGTGCAGCCGCCGGCAGATAAATGTGATCGGGGGGGCAGATGGGAGAGAAGGGGGGGCCCTAATGTTTCCTGGGCTGGAGGGGGGTTTAGTAGGGTAGAGCACCCGCCGATCCGCCCCTCCAGATCTGATTGGAGAGCTCCAATCAGATCTGGGAGGGGGGAATCGCTCTGATTTCTCTGATCTGCAGTTTCAGTTTTAAACTGCAGATCAGATAGGCCCTGGGCACAGGGGGGTTAATCCATCCACCGTGGGGATAATTCACCCCCCGTGGGGTTAACTACAGGTTGTTACCTTGCAGTAGCAACGGTGACACCTGAGTTACCCTGCTCACATGCGCCGCAGGAGCCCGATCATTGCATGGCCCACCCCCTGGGCCATAGGTCGTGAACACACTGACTTTTATGGCCCAAACGGTGGGCCAAGAGTCGGGAAGGGGTTACGGCAATCTTTACAATATGGACTAAAATGCATACACCAAGTGTATCTGCATAAAATTCTAAAAAACGCAAACATATGTACCGTATATGTACAATTACAAGTAATATATACACAACCACATGCATATGTACACACAAATGAGCGTGCGCCCATCTTATATTCTTTATACATATGCTGCTATTGGCATCTGACTATGAGGATTCAAGACTATTTATGAAGATATGAAAATATTTGCCTACTCTCAACATGACTGAAAAGGGCCATTGAATATGCATTTTCATCACATAACCTGGGGATGTCATTGCCCATACAGAAACACATTATTTGGCCACATTTTCAATGGAGAGATTTAAACCCTCTGGATATAATGTGCCCAATTTATATATCCAGTAACTCTCTTTTTTAATAAGAGCATTATAACGATCCTGTATATTGGTGGGGATCCAATCTATTATATGCAACTTTAAGATCCTGGAATCCTTTTGAAGATATAGGCAGTAATGTTTGGAGATGCTATGCTGCATGAATCCATTTTTGATATTATGACGGTGTTTATTCATCCTTGCAAGTACACACTGAATTGTGCGTCCCACATATTGTAAATTGCAAGGACACGAAAGCAAATAGACCACATGTGATGATTGGCAATCTAAATGGAATCTTATTTTAAAGGTCTCATCGGTGGTATGGGACTGAAAATCTGAAGCGCCTGATAAAATCATTCTACAGCATAGACATCTCACTAAATTGCACATATAGCAACCTGGATTTTTCCTCGTTGCCATTTCTTCTCTCTTTACTACATTTTTCAATTCTGTCGTACTGCGAGATACCATATTTTTCAAACTTTTGTTTCTCCTATAAGGAATGAGAGGTTTGTCAGGTATAAGTTTTTTCAGGATAGGGTCGGCTTTCGGGATAAACCAGTATTTATCCATTAATTTTTTGATTCCCAATCTGGATTGGTTAAAAGTGGTAATCAGCCTTACTTCATTTAATTTATCCTCATCATTGGTTTGTTTTGCTGTAATTTTCCCCAAACATGCATCTTGAGATAATACTCTCGTTTTAGAGTATGCATCAGCAAGGATCTTGTTAGGATAGCCCTTCTGTTTGAACCTTTTTTTTTAGAATTCTCGATTCTTTATTAAAATCTACATCATTGGAGCATTCTTCCTGATCCTCCAGTACAGTATATATTATTTGTAATTGTACATATACATATGTTTCTGTTTTTTATAATTTTATGCAGATGTGTATACACACTTGGTGTATGCATTTTAGTCCATATTGTAAAGATTGCCTTAAAGAACTTTAAGATTGTTTAAAGAACTTTTTAGATTTGCATCTTGATGGAGTATTTTTGACACAATTATTCCATGATGTATTGTATTTTATAGTATTTAATTATTTTATTATTTTTTTTCTATATATAATTGTACTAATGTATCATTTTACAGCTTCTGAAGCACATAGTTGTCAAGTATAGCAAGGGTTAAAGCACCCAGCACCACCAATTTGATGTGATTGGCTGTAGACTAGTATCTATATAAGGTAAATCCCCTTGTTTGTTTTAACCCTCCCCTGATGAAGATGGCGTTCCGTCATTGAAACGCATTGTGAATAAAAGCTTAGGATAGATTGGAGTGGTGCAAAAGTGCTAGAGGGGAGGCCGGAGAGTAGGAGGTTGCAATAGTCAATGTGGAAGATGATTAGTGTTGCACCCTACGGTTCGGTTGCCACAGGAACACCTGGAGCAGGGAAGGATTTCCACATCAGGTAAGCTTGTGCACAACACCTTCCACCTCAGACCTGAAGTGGGCGCTCAACTTGCCGACTTCAGGCAAGGTCACCTACAAAGTCAGGCCTGGGGGCGGAGTTAGGCAGTTCAGTATGGTGCAGCACTGAGGAAGACATCCTTGTGGAAGGTGCCACGCTAGGCCCGTGCCAGTGAGAGAGCCTGACCAGTGTGAGGGACACAATAGTGAAGATCGGAGGCGAGGCGAGAGGCGAGTTAGCCAGGGGGAGTGGAGCCATACTGGTTCACCCTAGCAGAGAAACATTGCACGGGTCCAGTCAGCCCAGCAGTAAAGACCGGAGGTGAGGGAGACTTCAAGTCTCCTGGTGGAGCAGCACTTGAGGCACAGCTACCCAGCAGAGCCAGGGACTCCAGCGAATACAGCGGTGCCCTGCAGCAGGGCTCTCACGGCCTTCCATACAAGTGAGGACACAGGAAAGGGTCAAGATCTAGCTTCAGACAGCCCAGGACTAAGGCTGGCTTCACACTTGCAGATGCATCTGCAGCGTTTTGCAGATGCATCTGCAAGTATCAGCATGCAGACCACGGCCGTGGTGTGAATGCTCTCATTGATTCCTATATGTGAGCCGTAAGCAGGCGTATGCCTGCTTACAGATCACACTCTCCCGCCCGCACTATGGACGCGAGATGTTGTGTCCAAGGTGCGGGGCGGGAGTGTGTGATCTGTCAGCAGGCATACGCCTGCTTACGGCTCACATATAGGAATCAATGAGAGCATTCAGACCGCGGTGCGCCCTATTATAAACATAGGGACCGCGGTCTGCATGCTGATACTTGCAGATGCATCTGCAAAACGCTGCAGATGCATCTGCAAGTGTGAAGCCAGCCTTAAGCACACTCACAACGTAACAGGGAGGCCTCATAACTCATCGGATGTGGAGATCCCGAACTGCTCCCAGCCTACCCGGATTGTACGCTGGACTTCATCAGCAAAGGTAGGGAAACAACAACCCTGTGTGTGACAGTTATTGCGGCCCCTGGTCCTGCTCCTATCATAGACTGTCTGCAACCCTTCACTTCCACTTCTGCCCCAGGGATCCTGGGCCACCTACAGGGAACGTAATCATCCTGCTGCTTCACCATCACCTCGGAGGTCTGTCCCGCAGAGTCGGTAACATTACCGGAACCGTAGGTGGCATCACAAATCATCTTTTATTTTATTCCTATTGACTATTTTTTACCCTTTTCAGCGACCACCAGGGCCACAGGATCGGACACAGGCCCTAGTGACAATCCCCCGTGAACTACAACGCCCAGAACCGGGTACCCCAAGGTCCTGGGGCGGGTCAATTAGGGCATGCAGAAGTGTTTTTGCAGTTTCGTGGTCAAAGAATGTACGGATGCAGAAAATATTTTTAGTTCAATCTTCAGGAGGAGGCAAGGGCTTGGATATGTGTCTTGAAAGAGAGGGCAGAATCAAGGATCACCCTGAGGCATGTGGGACTGGGGAAAGTGAGCAGCCATTGACTTTGGTGGATAGGTCTGATGGAGCGGTAGAATGAGATGAAGGCAAGATGATGATTTCTGTTTTGTCCATGTTCAATTTTAGAAAGTGAGCAGAAAAGAAAGATGAAAGCTACACATGTTTAACTCTAAAATGCTGCTGCGTTTCAAAGAAGAGCATAGTTTACAGTAATAGGGACCGAGCTGGAAGGAAAACTAGTGAGACAGGCAGGTTCCTTTCAGTTTCTTATCCCCTAACCCTCTTACAGTGACTGATGGGTTCTCCTTCAGTGCTCTTGTAGTGAGATACCTATTTTTCACTGTTGGTGGGGAGATGCTGCTGGGGATTTTGTCTGTCCAACTTTTCTTCCTTTAAACGTTTTTTCTCTGAAATACTGGCACCTCTCAGATTCCTTTTAAGGCATCATTTTTTTTACTGACATGAAAAAGACAGTTTCTCATGTAATTTTTGTTTTGCATTTCTGTATTTTCTTATAAGGTAATTTTTTTAAATTTTAGATTGGCGGTTGATGGACCATATGGATCAGCTGCAACTAATGTATTCGACTATCATGTTAGTGTATGCATTGCAGCAGGAATTGGAGTGACACCATTTTCATCTGTGCTAAAATCTATATGGTATAAATATTGCTCTTCATATCATAATACAGGACTGAAAAAGGTAAAAGATTATTTTATTAAGAAATAGATTTCAATTCATAACTCTATAAAAGCTATTCAGTAACATCTTCCAACAAAGGTGAGACATCAAATTACACGACTGTGATTAAGGCTACGTTCCAACCATAAGCTTTTGGTGAGTACAGATGATCTGGCTAGACTTTAAAAAAACAAACTCTGGTTTGGAACTGGACTTGACCCAAAATTGAGTTTTAAGTGCTATAAAATGGTGGAAGTAGAGGCTAGGCGGCTGAAAAGGAAGAAAAATGGGTAATAAAGCAAGACAATTATAATTACTGAGTTCTGCGCCACCGTCTCACTGCTTCCAGTGTGTTAAAAATAATAAATATTCCTGCTTCCTGCTTCCCCATCCATCCACTTTGATAGTGTTTGTGCTTGGTTGCAGTCAGGCTGCACCACTATCCTCTGTGACGATGTCTGTGATTGGTTGTCTTACACAATAGTGTAATAATACACAATTGGAAAAAATGGCATCGAGTCTCTCGTATTTTGATACCTAGCGCAGATAAAGCAAACAGCTTCAGCCAACAACCCGTAGCTCTGTGTTTTATCTTGGCTGGGTATCAAAAGAAGGGGGAACCTACCGTATATACTCGTGTATAAGCTGAGTTTTTTAGCCCAAAAATTGGACTGAAAAGTCCCCCCCTCGGCTTATACACGGGTCAATACGATAACTCAGGCTGGAGGAGGCGGGGGGAGGCTGCTGTATGAGCGCCCCATCATGTGGGGCCGCTCATTATATATGCACTGCTTCCCCTGTCAATCAGCGGCAAGGGGAAGCAGTGCATATATGCCCCCAAATGCTGGCACTCGTCCCCCTCCGTTATAAGCCCCCCCTCCGGCTGCTTAAGTAACCATCCCTGTATGTTCCGTCCTCGGCAGCATCTGGGGTCATGTGACCGGCCGGTCGCATGACATCATCGCTACTGGCCGGGGACCCCGGATGCAGCAGAGGACGGGAGCATGGAGGACCGGCGCGGAGCAGAAGACCAGGGATGGTAACTTAAGCAGCCGGGGGAATATGCTTATAACGGAGGGGGACTAGTGCCAGCATTTGGGGGCATATATGACTCACTGCTGGGGCCTGTATATACCTGTGGGGCTGCTGTATACCACTGGGGCTGCTGTATACCTCTGGGGCTGCTATATACCTCTGGGGCTGTTATATACCTCTGGGGCTGCTGTATACACCTCTGGGGCTGCTGTATACACCTCTGGGGCTGCTGTATAACTCTGGGGCTGCTGTATACCTCTGGGGCTGCTGTATACACCTCTGGGGCTGCTGTATACCACTGGGGCTGCTGTATACACCTCTGGGGCTGCTGTATACTTCTGGGGCTGCTGTATACACCTCTGGGGCTGCTGTATACCTCTGGGGCTGCTGTATACCTCTGGGGCTGCTGTATACACCTCTGGGGCTGCTGTATACCTCTGGGGCTGCTGTATACACCTCTGGGGCTGCTGTATACACCTCTGGGGCTGCTGTATACCTCTGGGGCTGCTGTATAACTCTGGGGCTGCTGTATACCTCTGGGGCTGCTGTATACACCTCTGGGGCTGCTGTATACCTCTGGGGCTGCTGTATACCACTGGGGAGGCTGCTGTATATACCACTGAGGAGGCTTCTGTATATACCACTGGGGAGGCTGCTGTATACTACCACTGGGGAGGCTGCTGTATACTACCACTGGGGAGGCTGCTGTATACTACCACTGGGGAGGCTGCTGTATACTACCACTGGGGAGGCCTGTATACCACTGGGGGGGGCCTGTATACCACACTGCTGGGGGCTGTATACCTGTGCTGGGGTCCACCCTCGGCTTATACACGAGTCAATAGGTTTTCCCAGGTTTTGGGGCAAAAGTAGGGGGGTCGGCTTATACACGGGTCGGCTTATACACGAGTATATACGGTATGTGTTTTTTTTAATTATTTAAATATAAAAAAAAAAAAAACGGCATGGGGTTCACCCCAATACCCAGCCGAGATAAAGCAGACAGCTGGGGGCTAAACGTTTCAGATGCAAAGTCCTTTTTCAAAGCTCTCTCTGTGTAATACATATTGGTTATGAAAAGAATTTCCAAAAACTTTTTGACAGAGTATATTTCATTAAATCTTTTTGTCCCATGGCGTTTGGCTTAAAACTCGCAGTGTCATGGCGGCATCTGGCGATGTTCACAATGCACACACTCCACCCTATGGTTTCTCTGATGCTTCTGAGCTCCACAGGAAGGCATGGGCATCGACCAGCATTTTTCTCATTAGTGATCGGGCTAGCAAGAGTTAATCTCTTTATGACTCCTGATTAGGCTGGAGACACACTATGCCAGATGCATGCAACATACTTGCATGTGTCTTGCATCACTCACCTGGAATGACCCCTGCCCCTCTGAAAGGGAGCATGTCAGCTGCTTGTGTTTCTATGGAGTTGGCGTGCTTCTCTACAGAGAGCTGTTCTGAGTAAGTCATGCAAAACTCATGCAAGTATCTCGCATACATCCGTGTCTCTGCCCTTGCTTTTAGGATCACATGTAAAGGGAAACCTATCACAGTTTCTCCCTGCCTTTTTAAGATGGTGGAATCTTTCTCATGCTGACTATAGCTTTTGCAATACTGGCCCATGTGATTGTGATTATCCAGTTGCTGGTGATCTATTGAAATGCTGTTTGGTGTACTGTGAAACTCCTCTTGTATGGTTTCCCTCCCTTCTTTTTATTTCCTCCTTTGCACATATTGTCTTATATCTATGTGTGTATTGCTTTGAGAATCTTTTTTTTCCCCGTTATGTTTGTGTGGGGATTTACCACTTCTGTCCCATCCCCCCTAGGTGGGAAAGAGGGGGTATTAGACCAGGGCTGGCCGAGAGCAGGGCAAGAGTAGCTGCTTAGACATCCTCACCATCAGAAGTAACTCTTGGATAAGGGACACCTAAGGACCCCCTAGCCTGAGGGTCAGTCTAGTAGATCCAGTTCCCCTGCTATTCCTTACTACCCTGTGACTCTTTGCTTAGAAAAAAACAATTGTATAAGAAAACACATACTAGGTCATTTTTGTAGTTAATATAAGAGAGCATTCTAGTATCCAAATGTTAGATCCAGATCCCTTCTCTAGCCAAAACCTTTTTTGCCCAGTTCCACAGCAGTAACTGCAAAATCATTGCGAATACATGAATAATGTATCCCCCATGACGATGCATGTTATCGAAATGTAATAATTTTACTAAAACAATTTAAATATATATATATACTGTGTGCAGAGTTATTAGGCAAGTTGTATTTTAGAGGATTATTTTTATTATTGATGAACAACTATGTTCTCAATCAACCCAAAAGACTCATAAATATCAAAGCTTAATATTTTTGGAAGTTGGAGTGTTTTTTTTTTTAAGATCTGGCTATCTTAGGAGGATATCTGTTTGTGCAGGTAACTATTACTGTGCAGAATTATTAGGCAACTTAATAAAAACCAAATATATTCCCATCTCACTTGTTTGTTTTCACCAGGTAAACTAATATAACTGCACAAAATTTAGAAAAAAACATTTCTGGCATGCAAAAACAAAACACAAAAACATTAGTGACCAATATAGCCACCTTTCTTTATGATGACACTCAACCGTCTTCCATCCATAGATTCTGTCAGTTGCTTGATCTGTTTAAGATCAACATTGTATGCAGCACCCACCACAGCCTCCCAGACACTGTTCCCAGAGGTGTACTGTTTTCCCTCCCTGTAGATCTCACATTTTAGGAGGGACCACAGGTTCTCTATGGGATTCAGATCAGGTGAACAATGGGGCCATGTCATTATTTTTTCTTCTTTTAGACCTTTACTGGCCAGCCATGCTGTGGAGTAGTTGGATGCATGTGATGGAGCATAGTCCTGCATGAAAATCATCTTTTTCTTGAATGATACTGACTTCTTCCTTACCACTGCTTGATGAAGTTGTCTTCCAAAAACTGGCAGTAGGTCCGGGAGTTGAGCTTCACACCATCTTCCACCTGAAAAGGACCTACACGTTCATCTTTGATGATACCAGCCTATACCAGTACCCCTCCTCCACCTTGCTTGCGTCTGAGTCGGAGTGGAGCTCTCTGCCCTTTACTGATCCAGCCTCTGGCCCATCCATCTGGCCCATCAAGAGTCACTCTCATTTCATCAGTCCATAAAACCTTTGAAAATCAGACTTAAGATATTTCTTGGCCCAGTCTTGACACTTTATCTTATGTTTCTTGTTCAAAGATGGTTGTTTTTCAGCCTTCCTTACCTTGGCCATGTCCCTGAGTATAGAACACCTTGTGCTTTTTGAAACTCCAGTAGCGTTGAAATATGGCAAAACTGGTAGCAAATGGCACCTTGGAAGCTTCACGCTTGATTTTTATTATCATTATTATTATTATTATTATTATTATTATTATTATATATTTATATAGCACCATTGGTTCCATGGCGCTTTACATATGTAAGGGCAGACGAGAACAAGAACATAAAAAATAATGACAATTAAATCATACAGGTACAGTAGGGCAGATATTTTCCTCAATTCATGGGCAGTTATTTTGCGCTTTTTTTGCCCAACACGCTTCTTGCAACCCCGTTGGCTATGTGCCATGAAACACTTGATTGTCCGGTGATCACGCTTCAAAAGTTTGGCAATTTCAAGACTGCTGCATCCCTCTGCAAGACATCTCACAATTTTGGACTTTTCAGAGCCTGTCAAATCTCTCTTCTGACCCATTTTGCCTAAGGAAAGGCATTTGCCTAATTATTAAGCACACATTATATAGGGTATTGATGTCATTACACCACACCCCTCCTCATTACAGAGATGCACATCACCTGATTTACTTAATCGTGAGCTAGTAGTAATAATATTTATTTATTTACTTATATAGCAACATTAATTCCGAAGTGCTTTACTTATATCACCAACACTGTTCTCATTGGGGCTCACACTCTAAATTCCACATCAGTATGTCTTAAGGTACCGTTACACGGGCCGACTTTGTTATCAACATCGTTCAAAAGTGATGTTTTGAACGATGTTGAAACGACATCGTTATTGAGTCGTTGAGTGTAAATGAGCAATTCAACAATGATTGTTGTTCCAGTCGGAGTTGACAGGTTTATCAACTGTGTTGATAAACCTGTCAACTTCAACTCAAACAACCTGCTGCCTCGGTCCGTGTGAAGCGTGGAACGATCTCCCAGCGGCACAGCCTATGCTGGGAGATGGTAACCATGGTACACATCGGGTTACTAAGTGCCGCGCAGTGTTTAGTAACCTGATGTGTACCTTAGATACCAGCGTTCCCGCTAGTCCGGATCACTGGTGAGTCTGCCTGTGTGACAGCTCACCAGCGATCTGAACGATGTTGTTAGCCATCGCGCGTGCATGAGATCGATAACAACATTGTTCACTAAATTGAACCGTGTAACGGTACTTTTAGGAATATGGGAGGAAATCAGAGTACAAAAACAGTACCCCAGTACTGTAATGCTAACTAGAGAAGAGCAAATTTTTCTGAACAATGGTTGTCAACTTCAAATTTGGCACGAACATTGACACTTCGATTTGTGATCAGAAACCTGAACGATTTACTAAAAAATTGGCAAACTCGGCTTTGCTCAGGAAATTCTTTGAACCTTTAAAATGGACCTAAAATTTTCCTTAAAGGTTTTGGGCCAAAATGCTCACTGGAAGACCCAGTGGCTGTGGACTCAGCTAACCTAAGGTTAGCAGAGTTCACAGCCATCAGGTCTGCCAGTTTCTTTCAACATGGTGAATTAAAAGGAGCTTTAAAAGAAAGTTTTTAAGCTTCCTTGAGTTTCCAGGTGTTGGGACACCTGCAGGTTGTTAAGGTACCGTAACACGCGGCAATTTTGCTAGCAATTTCACTGGCAATTTGCTGGTTGCAGTGAAATCATGGACACATTGTTACATTTGTACACAGCCACAAAATGGAGCAATGTGTCCATGATTTCACTGCAACCAGCAAATTGCCAGTGAAATTGCTAGCAAAATTGACGCGTGTGACGGTACCTTTAACGTTCAGAAGAGTGCCAGTTGTGCCTTCATCTGTAAAATTCAGGAACCTTAAAATCTCCTTTAAACGTCCATTTAAAGAGCTTTTAATGTGCGGGTCGTGCAACCTATGTAATATTTTTTACATATTATACATTCTGCCATGTACAGTACATAAGTGGTGTTACAATTTATGTATGTATGATTTTGTATGTCTTTCCAGTCTGAAAATTACTAAATGGATTAGATTTCACAATATATATATATACACATATTGCATCTCACTCCACCGCATTTGGAAGTGCCTTTGTTTTTTAGCCATACTTTATCAGAAGTAGCCCTGCAAAAATAGCTGGGAGACAGAAAACTACCCAAATTTCTGGATCTCTGTGCCATGGATCTCCAGAGTTTTTTTAAGGATATCATCTTGATATAAAATGGGCAAGTTTTCCTTGATAATCCCGACTATATTGCGGTAATTGGTGCTGTAAGGGGTGGTAAATGTAGGGGTATTGGTAACTTTGGGGATATCATTAGAATCATTTTTCCACAGATCCTCACGTTTTTTATTTTTTACTATAGTACTTGCTCGCATGATCATCCACCTTTTGTAACCTCTCAATACCAGGCGGTCACAGATAACCATTCGCTGTTTTTCATATTCTTGAGATGTAGCACAATTCCTTTGGACATAGTTAATTTACCCACAGACAAGGTAAATTATAATAACGTGACTGGCGTGACAGCTAGTGGCCATCAGTAATGTGTTTGCACTAATAGGTTTGCGGTATAAAGATGTAAAAATCCGCTTAGTGGGAATATCTCCAGTTAGATTCAAATCCAGAAACGGAACAGAAACTCCTTAGGAACCCAGTGTAAATTTCAGATTGAAAAAATTGTCATTTAGATATTTTAAAAAATCATTCAAATCTGATTCTAGTGAGATACCAGACGACCTGGCCCAGATAAAGACCAGGTCATCTATGTATCTCCTATGCCAAATGATTCTGGACAAAAAAGGGTTATCCAGGGTATATAGAAATTTCTGTTCCAAGTGATGCATTTATAAATTTGCCAATGAGGACGAGACTTTGGCCCCCATTAGACATCCGCAGCATTGTACATAGTAATCACCATCGAATTTGAAATAATTCCTGGTTAACAAAAAATGGACAGACATGATGAGAAATTTGTATCACTGTCATATACATTGTGTCTGTGTAAAATGTATGACAAAGCTGCCAAAGCAGATATCCTCGAAATTACCAATAACCCTACGTTTACCACCCCTTACAGCACCGATTACCGCAATATAGTTGGGATTATCAAGAAAGACTTCCCCATTTTATATCAAGATGACATCATTAAAATAATTCTGGATGGAGGTTGGAGATTCGTGGCACGGAGATGGAGAAATTTGGGTAGTTTTCCCAGCTATTTTTGCAGTGCTACTTCTGACCCAGATGGCTAACACACAAAGGCACTTTCAAGTGCAGTGGAGTGAAATGCAATCTGTGTAAATATATTGTGAAATCGGATTTATTTAGTCATTTTCAGTCTGGAAAGACATACAAAAATCATGCATACATACATAAATTGTAACACCACTTATGTAGTGTACATGGCAGAATGTATAATCTGTACAAAATATTACATAGGTTGCACGACAAGCACATTAAAAAAGCGCATGGCCGAACACATTTCTGTTGCAGATTCCCAGTCATCTGCAGGTGGATCCACATCTGGTTTATCAAGGCGTTAGGGTGAAAGGTGTGGAACGTGTCCCCAGACTGCTTCACGGTGGGGATTGGGAGTGAGCCCTACACAACAAGGAAGCTTATTGGATACTGCCGCTGGACGCCAGATATCCTATGGGAATAAATTATAACAAGGATCTCATGTGTTTTTATTAAATTTTCTTGTTGATTATGTAAATTTGTGCTACTCACTTGTTATATATATATATATATATATACATACATATATATGTTTCCTCCATGTTTTTTCATGATGAATTGTGAAAACAGCTTGGGCTTTCTGGAAACTTGTTTGAATATTTGATATAGTATAGCTCTCTGTTTCCCTGTTTTTATCATATTTCTCTCCCATGTTTCCTTTCCTTCCCTTGGGTTTTAACTAATGTCGGTGTCTTCAGCTTCCTTAATTGTGATTTATTGCAGGTGAGGGTTTCTTTTCAGGGGTTGTATTTAGGTAGTGAATGTTGTACCTTCATTATGCCTATGAATAAGACTACAGTCGAAACATGTCGGGCATTGCCAACATGGTTTATGGTGCATATCTGTAACGTTTTAATGGGAACTGAAAAAAGAAACCTTTGATGTTATGAAGATCTGTGTCTGGAGTCCGGAATCTCCTTTTTTTCAGCTGTCATCAAACCCTGGATTGAAAATGTTCAGACCTTTAAAAGACCCATACTTCCCATATCCTGTAAGGAAATGACCAGTTACATTACAGTTACATTTCATTACACAGACTGCATGAATAGCTGCAGTTGTGAGACCAGTGACGTCAGAGAGTTCCCACAGTACATCAGCTGTGACCTCAGATGAACTGTCGGCCATTGCTGCTCATACAGCTGGCTGTGTGAGTGAGCGACTTATATTGAGCAGACACTGTAGGAAGCAGTCCTACTTTGGCAGCAGCATTACCGGACATGGCCACCCACTAGCATGCAGCTCTATAGAATACATGCAGCTTCATGCTCCTCTCCAAAGAGCGGGCAGCCATTCCGGGTGATGCTAATGCATGAGACCACAATCTAATGTCTCCGCTCACTACAATGTAGATGAGCTTCTTCGAGGGACATCGTGCTGTGGGTTACCATCGGAGGGTATGTTTGGGGTTCATAAATGGGTAGAAGAGGATTGTGTGTGTATGTTCTTTTTCAAATAAAGAATTTTTCTCTGTCTGTGTTTTTTAACTATTTACTCACCAGATTTTGTAATGGGTGGATCTCATAGTGGCCTCACATTACAAATCTAGGGCTTGATGGCAGCTGTCATTTCTCAGACATCATTAACCCTTTCTATTACCTCACTTGCCACTACACCAGGGTATCTTGAAGGGCCAGGTAAAGCACCCCGATATTCTTCTAATGAATGCACCATATTCTGTCGTGGCCGTGGGCTGCTATTCTTGCCCTATGGGGGCAATAACTATGAGTCTCCCCAGGGTGAGAATATCAACCACCAGCCATGTACTTTACTTTGTCTAGTATGAAAATTGGCGGGGCCCACACAATAATTTTTTCAATTGTTTATTTATTTTTATACTGCACTTCAGGACCCAGTCAGCTATTGTTCATGGCAATCACCCATAGATGTTGGCAGAAAGGGTGGGCAGGGCAAAGTCTGACTTTAACCAATCAGTGAATATGTATTAGGTTAATGAGTAGGCACAAAAGCGGGGTGATAGTGGTGTTGAAGCTAATGGCTGTGCCAAAACTTAGGCTCCACTGAATAATGGGTTGAGCTGTGTTTTGCAGCTTTTGGGCCCCTTTGAAGGTGTATCTTATGCCTTTTACTTTGCTTTCCATTGAATTCAATGCAGTTCGGAGGATTGGCGAACTGTTTGCCAAACTATTCGGTGACCTTCTGGAAGTTCGGTGAACTGAACTAAACTTCAAAAGGTTTGCTCATCTTTAATGCTAACCACTGAGCCACCTTGCTCCCCAAGTATGACAAAACGTGCAATTGCAGCAATATTCCTGGAGAAATACTTACTTTTCTGGAACCACTGCAAGGGTGCCAAGACTGTCAGCCATGACTGTATACACCATGTATTTGAACTGCAAAAAACAGATTTTTTTCAAAATTATCACTTTTATTAAAGCAAGATGATGCAATACAGTTAGAAATGTTTTAAAAGCAATTCAATAAAAAAATAAAAAGGTTATATAGCACAATCTAAAATAACGCAATATGATATATAATGTAATTTTAACGAATATAATATACTCTACTACAGTGATGGCGAACTCCAGGCCTCGAGTGCCACCAACAGTGCAGGTTTTCAGGATTTCCTTATATTGCACAGGTGATAATATAATCACCTGCACTGGTAATGATTCCAACCTTTGTGCAATGCTGAGGAAATCCTGAAAACCTGCACTGTTGGTGGCACTCGAGGCCTGGAGTTCGCCATCACTGCTCTACTATGTCATCCAAGCACAGTCCAATGATTTCCATGCACCCATAGATTTACATTGTTCTGCACTTATTTTCTCATGTCAGTTCGACGAGAAAACACTGATCAGCACTGCACCATAGAATAACATTGGTCTGAGTACTATTAGATAAAACATCAGCTAGTGCTTGTCTGAGTTATACAGTGGTGTGAATGAGCCTTAAAAATAATAATTTTTCATGCCATCAGATGTGCTTCACACAATTAAAGTATACACTCATTATTTAAATTTGAAGTCTATTCTCATTTGACTGTAATCTAGTCTGGATGGTAGAACATGATTTAATTTCGCAAAATTTCCATACTTCTACATTTTAGGTATATTTTTATTGGCTTTGTCGGGACACTCATTCATTTGAATGGTTTGCTGATCTTCTTATCTCCCTGGAAGAACAAATGTCAGAGCAAGGCAAAACAGACTTTCTTAGTTATCATCTTTTCCTCACTGGCTGGGATGAAAACCAGGTAAAGTACAATATTCTATGAAAAACTGAAGTGTAATAATAATAACACCAATAATAATAACAATACATTACAATTGACAACTTAACAAAAAAGTAAAACTTTTAAGAAATAAAGGGACAATAGTTGAGAGGTCGGTTTCCATAGTTTGCAATACCAATAAAAGGAGCAGAGTGACATAATGAGTACAAAGTGCTAATTTTCTTTCCAGACGTGTCTGTTTCCATTGAGGCAGGGGCAGATGAGTGCATATTCCATCTGAGTGCAATTCAACAAAACTTTGTGTCACACTCGGGGCCAAAATTAGCCTATCAGACCACTCACATGTCAGATGTTTTCCTTTGTAATCACATGCCCTAGTTTAATACTCGGTACATGCACGTCAATGCAAGTCAATGAGTCCATGGAAATCAGCAGACTGCACTCTACCAACATCTGAGTGTTTTTCCACGTTCGATTTCTGTGGACTGCTAGAATAAAAAAGATGAAGGATTTGGCTCACACTATGCTGACATGAATCAGAATGTACGGTAATTGGCACAATCAACCTGATTCCCTCAGATGAGAGAATTTACGGTCACTTGCCCCATACTTTTAAAATAATCATTATGCATAACATTTCCCACGTTAGAGCAGTTTGCTCTGCAAAGGAAATCAGGGTGTCATATGAAGTCAAGTTACAGTCATATGAAAAAGTTTGGGCACCTCTCTTAATCTTACTCATTTTTATTTGTTTAAAATTGGGTTTTTGCAACAGCTATTTCAGTGTGATATATGTAATAACTGATGGACACAGTAATATTTCAGCATTAAAATGAGGTTTATTGTACTAACCAAAAATGTGAAATATGCATTTTTCAAAATTTGACAGGTGCAAAAGTATGGGCACCTCAACAGAAAAGTGACATTAATATTTAGTAGATCCACCTTTTGCAAAAATAACAGCCTCTAGTCGCTTCCTGTAGCTGTTAATGAGTTCCTGGATACTGGATGAAGGTATTTTTGACCATTCCTTTTTACAAAACAATTCCAGTTCAGGTAAGTTTGATGGTCGCCGAGCATGGACAGCCCGCTTCAAAACATCCCACAGATGTTCAATGATATTCAGGACTGGGGACTGGAATGGCCATTCCAGAACATTGTAATTGTTCCTCTGCATGAATGCCTGAGTAGATTTGGTGTGGTGTTTTGGATCATTGTCTTGCTGAAAGATCCATCCCTGGCGTAACTTCAACTTTGACACTGATTCTTGAACATTATTCTCAAGAATCTGCTGATACTGAGTGGAATCCATGCGACCCTCAACTTTAACAAGATTCCCGGTGCCGTCATTGGCCACACAGCCCCAAAGCATGATGGACTCTACCCCAAATTTGACAGTGGGTAGCAGGTGTTTTTCTTGGAATGCTGTGTTTTTGTGGCGCCATGCATAACGCCTTGTTGTATGACCAAACAACTCAATGTTTGTTTCATCAGTTCACAGGATCTTCTTCCAAAATAAAACTGGCTTGTCCAAATGTGCATTTGCATACCTCAGGCAACTCTGTTTGTGGCGTGCATGCAGAAACGGCTTCTTTCGCATCACTCTCCCATACAGCTTCTCCTTGTGCAGTGTGCGCTGTATTGTTGACCGATGCACAGTGACACCATCTGCAGCAAGATGATGCTGTAGGTCTTTGGAGGTGGTCTATGGATTGTTCTTGACTGTTCTCACCATTCTTCTTCTCTGCCTTTCTGATATTTTTGTTGGCCTGCCACTTCTGGCCTTTACAAGAACTGTCCCTGTGGTCTTCCATTTCCTTACTATGTTCCTCACAGTGGAAACTGACAGGTTAAATCTCTGAGACAACTTTTTGTATCCTTCCCCTGAACAACTATGTTGAACAATCTTTTTTTTCAGATCATTTGAGAGCTGTTTTGAGGAGCCCATGATGCCACTCATTAGAGAAGATGCAACTAAGTGAACAACTTGCAAGTGGACACCTGAAATAGCTTTTCTCATGATTGGATACACTGGGCTATGATGTACAAAGCTCAATGAGGTTACCAAACCAATTTAGTGCTTCAGTAAGTCAGTAAAAAGTAGTTAGGAGTATTCAAATCATGAAAATCAGAAGGGTGCCCATACTTTTGCACCTGTCAAATTTTGAAATAATGCATATTTCACATTTTTGGTTAGTGCAATAAACCTCATTTCTATCCTGAAATATTACATATATCACACTGAAATAGCTGTTGCAAAAACCCAATTTTAAACGAAAAAAAATGAGTAAGATTAAGAGGGGTGCCCAAACTTTTTCATATGACTGTATATAAAGTAGAAGAAATTGCACTGGATCATTGTGAATTTTGCACCGATATTTGTTTTCATACTGTACCAACCAGGACCCAGTCTCGAGACACCATCTTCTGACCGTTGCTTCTGACTGGCTGGAAGTCAGACGCTATGTCACAAGCTCTCAATGCATATCTATGAGAGCCAGAATGAGCATAAATTAGGCTCTTAAAGAGATTGATTGAAAAGTGACCTCCACCGCGCTCCATGAAACAGTGGAGCTGCCAGCTAGTGGCTTTTCACCGAAGACCGACCGGAGCACCACTGAAAGAGCATGAAGGTGATAGAAGGTGAGTATCAGACAGGGCTCACAAGACTTAGAATTAAAGCACCACTACAGTGGCAATAAAAAAATGATATAGTGGAGCTTTAAACATGTAAAGCACAAGGATGACAATATTCATATGGGTTTTTGAGGGCATTTTTGTCACAAAACTGCAAGCAAATTCTTATAGCAAGCAAAAAATGTCACTGTACTCCAAAATTAAGAATATTTACATAAAGACACACAAAAAAACATATAAAAAGTCAAATCTTTATTAAATAATATAAAACATACAATTAAAAGAGAGAAAACAAAACCAGCGTGAGAAACAAGTAATCCTGGCCACAAAAAATTATTTAGAATCTTATATGTATACGATATTATATACTACAACAGTAAGGCCGGGTTCACACCACGGCCTAATCAGGTCCGGGTTTGTCTGGTCTAAACCAACCCCGGACCTGATCAGGCCCAAGTACTAAAAAAAATAAATATAAAATACCTCCACTGCCTATTCTCAAATATGAAAGTCCCAAATACATAAATACAAATATTAGGCTAAATATATACCAAATAGCACTGTGCAAAATGCCAAACACATTTGTATAAATATATATACATATAGTGAATTAATATGTCAACCTATATACAGGATCTAGGACTATCTAAGTGGAACAAGGCATGAAAAATCAACAAAAATAAAGGGCAAAAAAAAAATCACAACCAATGAGAGGAAGCTGTGAGGGTACCTTTACACGCGGCTACATTTCTAGGGTGGCTACAGGTAACCTACTGGTTGCAGTGAAATCATGGAGAGATTATTCCATTTGTACACAGCAACAAGATAGAACCTTGTCTCCATGATTTCACTGCAACCAGTAAGTTACCTGTAGCCACCCTAGAAATGTAACCGTGTGTAAAGGTACCCTTACAGTGTACAGCGGATACATCCTGCAGTGACTCCTCCTAATTACCAGAGGGACTCCTGCCAGCAAGTATAAAAGGTCTGGTCTGGGCGCATCAAGGAAAGAGTGATGTTAGAGTCAGTGGCATGTGAACTTGTGGCAGGAAACTTTCGTTCCGCTGGTTGTTCCTGGTGGCCTTAGTAGAGACTGTGTTGATTCTTTGGTTTTGGAAGGAGCCTCCTTCAAAAAGAAGCAGTTAATGAGCTACCAGAGGAAGGATTGTGTGGCGCCCCACTGGTCGGGACGCCACACAGGGGTTCTGCACCTGTATAAGAGTGTGTAGTATCGCTGTGACTAGTGAATTGGGATGTTGCATAAAGGACCCTCACAACAGTCATTCAAACACACGCTAGACTATTGGAACATGGGTGGATCCGCTGCAGGGAGGACCCAGTCCCATGGGAGGAGCTTAAGAGGGTAGAAAAGTGTGTGGGTGGGAGAACAGAGAGGAGAATGAGAACAGTGAGTCAGTGGAGAGCTCCGGTGGGGAGTGAGGGGTTCAGGACAGCGGAGAAGCCGTCGGGACAGAGGGAGATCCTAGGGGCACCAGGGAGTGTGGTGCGCCCGAATCCGAACCCGGTATGACTAACGACCAGAGGGATCTTGTCCCAGAAGAGAAGACCGGCTCTGAACATGGTGTGGGTGTTTATCCCTGAGCCATTAAACTAGAGGCCCGAGCTTCTAGAGGAAGTCGCAACCGAACACCTGGCACATCCCTAAAAAGTCATACCGAATAGGGTCAGGGGGACCCGGAGAAGAATCCTCCACAGAGGGCCCGTGAGAGCCAGCTCGAGGCTTTGCGTGCCAGAGCACTTCAAGGGAGACAGGAGAGAGGACAGTGAGGGAATGGCAAGGAACGGCAGGCGCACCACCGAGGGTTGTGAGTCATCCCGGTTCACTGGTGACTACCCAGGTCAGAAAGACCTGAAAGACTGTACCATCTGTGACCTGTCTGAAGTACTGCCAGTAAACCCGTGCAGAGTTAAAGACTGTGTGACGTACTTTATTTGCCTGTGCCTGGAGAGCCACACACTTGCTGCATTGAGAAGACAGGTAACAAGGCTGTGTGGTGAGCTGCCTCCCTGTGTAAAAACTGTTCACAACTGCCCCGGGGATCCCTCTCCACCTACAGGGAGCATAACTATCTTGCTGCTCCACGATAACCCTGGAGGACTGTCCGGCAGCGCCGGTAACATTACCGGAACCATAGGTGGTGTCACGAAACATATTGCTATGTACTGCAGAAACAGCTTGGTCCCAGACAGCCCTCCACCAGTGTTAAAATCCCAGCCGCTGCTGTGTGGGGGCAATCAGCAGTGGCACCTCTCCCACAAGACCCTCAATGAGAGGAAGACTATCTCTATAAATGTAGCTGTGTGCTGGAATCAGAGTTTGAGGGGCAGAATGTGAACTGTATGGAGGACACGTGGTCGGAGTGCACTATTATGCCTCTCAAGGTGTTTGAGCATTTTATTTAGCCATTTGGTGGCCTCTGAGGACAGTTGAGAAATACACCTTACCACCAACAACAACAGCCAGCTAGTCATGATGGGGATTGTTTGGATGCGGGTGAAGCTTTTCAGCCAGGACATGGGCCAGTAGGAAGTTGGGCTTGGATAATAAGCTGTATGTTGTATGCCCATGAGTGACCCTAATACTGGACCCGTGCTACCTACCACCGCCCAATGTAGAGGATGCTGCATTGGCTGTTTCTGAGCTGTGACCTTTAGAAGAGTGCTGTTCTGGGAGGTTGAGTGGGCCTGGTTAGGGTACCACCACAAAACCCAATTGTATTCATGCCTAGTCAGGACCAACTCCTGATATTCATGCCTAGGCTGAATGGACTTGAAGTATTGCTCAAACCTGCCCCAGAGAAGTCTTCATTCACCAAATCATATGTGGCTCATGCACTGGTAATCTTGAGGGATAGTCGAGTGCTGGTCAGGTGCAGAAGTCTCCGTACCTGCAGAAAAGGTGACAGAAGGAGCTGGATTCAAGTTGTGCAAAGAGTAGCAGTTGGCCCTGACTTGTGCGGGGGAACTGATGGACCCCGGTAATCCCACTGAAGATTGAAATCGTTGCGTGATTATGGACCAGATTGATGTGAATCTGGAGAAATTGCCCTCCGCTCAGCTGGGACAGTTGGAAGGTGTATTGTGGGAGTTTCAGGGGACCTTTTTGCAGCATGCAGAAGATTTTTGCTGCTCTTTAATAATCGAGTATGAGAATCCCACAAGGGATAACCCATCCGGGAGCGTTATGAGCAAAGTCCTGCAAAGCTGTACCAAGTGGTGAAAGGCATATTGTCTAGTCTGCTCCATAATCAGGTGATACGTGCGAGTCAGAGTCCGTGGGCAGTGCCAGTGGTTCTTATGCGAGAGAAGAACGAGGATCTCCAATTCTACATAGACTATCAAAGATTGAACACTCACACTGTGTGCGATGCATACCCACTACCTCAAATAGAAAAGATTCTCTCTGTGCTGGGCGATACCAATTACTTCTCGATGTTGGATTTGGCCATTGGCTTTTGGTAGGTACCAATGGCAAAGAACGACTGTGCTAAGACCTTGTTAACTTTACCCATGGGACTCTTTGAGTTCATCTGGAAGCCCTTTGGACTCATAAATGTCGTGGGGACCTTTCAAAGGCTAATAGAACACAAGTTGGGAAACTTGAACTTTGAATCAGTTTTAATTTATCTGGATGATATTGTGGTGTTTGGAAAGTTGTTCGAGGGCCATCTGATCTTTAAGATCTTCAATGACTCAGCAATCACGGCCTGAAGGTCAAGCCCATAAAGTGCCAATTATTGCGGGACCGGATCAAGTACCTTCGCCGTGTAGTGACACCAGCGGAAATACTACCAGTGGCCAGCAAAGTGGCAGCTGTGCAAAAAATGGCCCTGTTCCATTTGTTGCAGAAAGTAAGAGACTTTCTAGGCTTAGCCAAGTTGTACTGATGGTTTGTGCACGAATTTTTCCATTTAATGGGCCCCTTAAATGAACTTTTGAGAGGGCTGCTCGATAATGAACTTGAGGACTCTGAAAACCCTGAACTCCACCAGTTACCTATGTTCCAGAGTATGGTGTACTCAAGTGGTGTGGCATTTGGGATGCCCTGTGTTCTTGGTAAAACCACTGCAGACTGGAAAGGGGATCAGGACAATTGTCAGGACCTAAGGCTAGTGAAAGCTTGGGTTCACTGTGGGGTCTGACCTTGGCTAGAGTAAAAAGGCCAAACTGTCAATGGAAAGTGAAAAACTGCTATGGCAGTGGGACAAATTGTGCATAGAACAAGTCTTGTTTTATCACAAGGTGAACTTACACCCTGAGCTACAGAAACGATACTAGCTTGTAATACCCATATCCCTTAAGCCTGAGGTTGCCCGTGAGGTCTATGAAAAAAGTGTCACCTCGAGAATTAGAAAACACTTCAGTAGTTGAAGAATGTCATATACTGCCATGATTTGAGGAACTTGGTGCCTGTGGTGTGCTAAGAGTGTCAAGCATGCAGGTTAGGTAAGAGCCTCAAGAAGACCATTAAGACCTCAGCACCAATAGAAGTTCTCATGAGCAAAGTTGTACAAATTGGGTACTCTACATTTAGTTACTGCCTGATGATGTCTGACCACTTCACCAAGTATGTGGTGGCATTACCAACCAAAGATCAAACTGCTATAGCTGCCACTGAATTGGCATGTCTACACTTTATTCGGGTGTTTGGGTGTCCACAGATGATACTTTCAGATCAGGGAGTATGTTTCCAGGGTGTTCTGATGAAAGAATTGAATTGGCTGTATGGCATCGAACAATCCAGGACAATGCCCTATCATCCGCAGGGTAATGAGGCTTGTGAATGTTTGAACTGAACTTTGTTACAGATTTTAAGAACACTAGAAGGTGTGCAGCGGGCTTGCTGGCCCGAGTATCTCCTTGAACTGATGTGTGCGTACAACAACAGAGTGCATAGCACTAACGAGTACTCCCCGCACATGTTAATGTTTGAGAGGCCAGGTAGGGACATTGTAAATCTGAGTGAGTATGCCAGACCCCTCTGCTAATCCTCCTGGACCATGTCCGAATGGGTTTGTGAAAAACAATGTTAGTTAAGGGTGGTACATCAGGCGGTGGGCGATCGACTAAACCAAGTAACTCACCGTGACACACGACTGGTACAAATCGAACAATTCCCTCCAGGCATAGAGTGCTGGTAAAGGTCAAATGGCAGTCTGGCTGTCACATCCCTATAATCTGATCCTATGACTTCTGCTTCTGCCACCAGGCACCACTGTGTTCATTCTGAAGGTGGGACTGGGGATAGAGCAGCCTGAATGTGTGGATGTGTTTTGATGACTGCCCAGCTAATTAGAAAGTACTACAGCCTGTTTGTATCTTTTCATTGTTGCTGCTATTTGCCAGAAATATTCCCTGGTTCACTATCCTGCTTAGTATTATTGATTTTCCAGTATCACCTCTGCCTGTTTTTGTACTATATTATACTATACTATACTATACTGTACTATATTATACTATATATTATACTATATTGTACCTGGCGATTTTGTCATTTTCTGACTTCTTGGCTTTGACCCTGCTTGGCAAATTTTCCATTCCTGGACTGCAACCCATCTATATGCAGCAACCCCTTGGACCTTGCAGTAAGGCCAGATCCCTGTATAAGTTGCAGCTAGGATGTATGTTATACTGGAAAGTTGAGTGAACGCAATATGTACTGAAATGGTGAGTGGATCCTGAAATCCCTGAGTATGAAGTAGAACCTATTGGAATGGGGGGCTAATCCTGAATCTCCATCATAATATGGTGCAGCGGTGTCAATTAAAGACCCGGTATCAAATTCCGAGATGTAAGATCCCATGCTCCAGTTGGTGGGCTCTCCTGTACCTTTCTGCCCTGCCTTGAAATTTTGCCATCGAGAGATGTTGTCGGCCCTGTGTTTCCTTTTATGGATGGTGAACAAGATCACTCACCTGTTCCGGCTGCTGTGCCGATGGGTGCGAATCTTCGGAAGGGATAATCCCCATTGGCTCATCCTGATGAAGTCACTGGTTAAAACTCCAACCCTTTTGTGGGCCTTGTGACCAGTCCTGGGAGGACAACCTGAACCACTGTTAGTGAGGCACCCTCAGGCTGTGGAGTACTCAGGCACCGGATCGCTGCTATTGTCGCTGTGGAGTCACGGGGGTTGGGATCCGGTCTTTTGGGCTGGGCTGGTCAGTTGAAAAGGGGGATATGTACAGGGGAGATTGTCATAACTGCATCCGTAGTATGTGGTCAGGGTGACCACCGCTGCCGTATTCCTGCCGGGGGATGGTGATGAGGGGCAGCGTAGATGGTAAGCCCTCCATGGGTAGGGCTGGGTGTCCCCGAGGCAGGTCTAATGGGGAGCTGCGTACTCTGGATGCTGCACCGGCTTTTCTCCTGCAGCTTCTCCAGCCAGCGCGCAGGGACAGCAAGGCGGCTCTGCAGGTAGAGGTCTCTGCAGCGGCGCAGTAAGGAACAGTCTCAGGCACTTTTGAGCTTACCGGGTTCTTTACTGTACAATTTCTTAGCAGACAAGTTACAGTTCAGAGTTCTCAGTCTTAGTTCTTACACCTATCCGGGGACCGGGGTTCTACTGCAGCTCAGACATTTCCTCGGTGTTGCTTCTCTCAAGTACTTTTCAGGCCCTGCTTGTCTCTCTCTCTGTCCTCGCTCACGGGTTCAGTCTGGCCATCACAGGCTCTTTAGTGATGCTTCCCTCTGCTTTAGGGTCACTAGCCCTAGTCCGATGTCTGTGTTCCTACTCCGTGGCGGTAGGTAGGTCGCGGGCCATAGAGTCCCCCACCATGAGGGTGTGTCTTGTGATTAGGGTCTTAGAGTCTCCCCGGTCACCTCTACAGAGCCAGCTCTCTGGCTTTCTTGGCCTAGCCCTTCTTTTTATGCATTTATCAACAACAATAACATTAGTACATTCTTCCCTTTATGGGAGGCTCAATCTTAAACGTTGCTAAACAAAAAACATTTCCTATCTTATGAAAATGCAAAAAGAGTCCAAAGTCTTAAAGTTCAAGTCCTCTGATCAAAGTTTCACTATAAAACCAATAGAGACGGGTTTGGTCTGGCCATCATGGGCTCTTTAGTGATGCTTCCCTCTGCTTTAGGGTCACTAGCCCTAGTCCGATGGCTGTGTTCCTACTCCGTGGCAGTAGGTAGGTCGCGGGCCATAGAGTCCCCGCACCACGCCGGTGTGTCTTGTGATTAGAGTCTTAGAGTCTCCCCGGTCACCTCTAAAAAGCTGGCTCTCTGGCTTTCATGGTCTAGCCCTCCAGTGAGCCAGGTGTGATTTGGGCTCACCAGGTTCCCTCTGTCTCTCTGGTTCTCAGCTCTGGCAGCTATATTAGTGATGGCTGCCAGGCCTGTTGTTCTCCCACTATTCTGTAGTGCTCAGCTGTAGGGTGTGTCTGCTTGCGGTGATTCCTCCCTTCCCTCTGTCTCTAGAGCGAGCTTTCTCCCTTGGATAACTGTCTCCAAGGTTCTGTGTCCTCCAAGGCACCTCTCCTTCTGGGAATCCATTCCTCCAACTTAGTGTTCCAGTGTTTTTAGTACTGTTCCTCCACCCACTTGTCCAGATCTGTCCTACTATCCACCCACACTTCTCTAAACTGCCGCCACCCCTTGACTAATATAGAGTTCTGGGTGTAGGGTCGATGTGTGTTGGTGTGTGTGTGTTTAAGTCAACTGTCTTCCTCATCTGGCTGCAGTTCACCCTGTGACCGCCCTGGTCGCAGGGGCGCCACATTAGCATGCCTCCTCAGTGGTATGTGCAGAATGACTTTGAGTGAGGAGATATATTAAGGATGCCAACCTCCAGTAGAGTGGCATGTGAGAGTTTACAGAGGATCCAGCCTGCAATAACCCCTTCTAGTCATCAGGGGGACTACTGAGCAGCAGGCATATAAGACCTAGCCACATCAAGGAAGGAGGGATGTTAGACCCAGTGGTGTGTGAACTTTTGTTCCACTGGTCCTCCCTGGCGGGCTTAATAGAGACTGTATGTTGATTCTTTGGTTCAAGAAGAAGTCTCCATTGAGAAGAAACAGTTAGGCTAGGGTCACACATAAGCCCTTGGTCCGTTTTTGGCTTCATTTATGTCATTTTTTTTTTTCTAAGTCCAAAAACTGATAGAAAAACGAATTGGATGTAATAAACACCCTGTCCGTTTTTTTCTGGACCTAAAAACATTGCTCTGTCCGTTTTTGAGCCAAAAACATTGCTAGCAACGTTTTTGGCATCAGTTAAAAACGCATGCGTTTTTTAACATGGGACCCTATGGGAAACGCATGCGTTAACGCATGGCACATTAAGGCACCTGCGTTAACGCATGCGTTAACGCATATGCGTTTTTAATGAAAAAAAAAGAAAAAATGACTAAGTCCAAAAACGTTCAGAGGTGCAGGAGGCTCAAAAAGCACCCTATAAAAAACGGATTGGTCATGGAAATCACTTCCAAAAACTGATTTCTATGTGTGACCCCAGCCTTAGTGTGCTACCAGAGGGAGCGTTACATCAAGGAGGATACGCCCGATACCCCTGGTGCTATTTTTCAAGATTCCAGATGATTGTACCCATTGAGTAGCCTGGTGGAGAAAGTTTGGCTTCTGGAGGAACCTGCTGGTTGGTTGGGCCTAGCATACACACTTTTTGGCAGGCAAAAGTATGGACATCTCGTTACAGGCATGGAGTTAGGCTTCAGCCAGATTTTCAGAGGCCTGTGTTGGACTAAAAGACTCTAAGCTATCAAAAGAAAGGTTCCCGGTTATCCCTCCTGCCAGGTTGTAAATATATGTGTAAGCATACATAGTTTTATTTTAAGGTTATGAATCAGAGCCCTACTCAAGAGACTCACCTTGTAGCGCATCCATAGGATTTACATTGGTCTGGTAGTAGTGTGACATCTTTGTTTTTCCAGTTTCCGATTTTCGCTAGATAAATTATTTTGTAAGTTCCTGACACATGAGAGAGACCTTGGAGTCAGCAGTTTGATCCGGTCCTCTGGGCTGGGTGTGTGAACCTTTCTTTTGGTAAAACTGGAGAGTGTATATACTTAATCATACCATATTCTCTCCCCCCCAATCACTTACATAAAGAACTTGTTGAATTAATTGTGAATGTAGAAGGAAAACCGGGCACTGACCTTATGTTGCTGCAGTTGAAATTGTGGCACAGAACCAGGTCCAACGTTGCTCAGCCATAGGACATAGTCATTTTTATCCATAAAGAAAAAAGAAGGCGGCACTCATTGGACCGGTGAAGACAGGTTTCTTTATTCCTGTCGCGGTATTACATCAGGTGGAGGGTGCACAGAGGCCACAGGTATTATGCTATACTGATGTGATTAGATCTACTATCTTATTATGCCACTGAGCATTCTATAGGTATTTTAATTGGACTGATGTGCACATACTATTTTATTTTTCCTCTGTGCTCTTCATGAAATCGTAGCTCTGTCACATTGGTTGTGATTTTTTTTGACATTTAGTTATGGTGACTTTTTATGCCTTGTTTCCTTGGATAGTCGTAGCTCCTGTACATAGGTATTAATCTACTATATTTATTTATACCAACATGTTTTTGCCATTTTGCATGGTGCTATTTGGTAAATATTTAGTTTAATATTTGTATTTATTCATGTATTTGGACCTTCATATCAGATTAGGCAGTGGAGGTATTTTTAAATGGTATTTTCTATTTATTTTTCTCTCTCAGTACTTACTATTGTAGTATATACAGGGTAGGCCATCTGTATGGATACACCTAAATAAAATGGGATTGGTTGGTGATATCAACTTCCTGTTTGTGGCACATTAGTATATGGGAGGGGGAAAACTTATCGAGATGAGTGGTGACCATGGCGGCCATTTTGAAGTCGGCCATTTGGGATCCAACTTTATTTATTTCAATGGGAAGGGGGATTCCTGTTCAATTTCATAAGAAAAACAATGGTGTGCTTGGTTTTAACGTGACTTTATTCTTTCATAAGTTATTTACAAGTTTATGACCACTTATAAAATGTGTTCAAAGTGCTGACCATTGTGTTGTATTGTCAATGCAACCCTCTTCTTCCATTCTTGACACACTGATAGCAACTTTGCAGAACAAAGGCTTCCAGTATCCATTGTTTCAGATGCTGCACATCTCATATCTTCAAAGCATAGACAATTGCCCGAATGGGCCACTTATGTGGATACACCTAAATAAAATGGGAATGAATGGTGATATCAACTTGAAATAGCTAATGAAAGAATAAAGTTACGTTAAAACCAAGCACACCATTGTTTTTCTTATGAAATTCTCAATAAGTTTGATGTGTCACATGACCCTCTTCCCATTGAAAAAAATAAAGATGGATCCAATATGGCCAACTTCAAAATGGCCACCATGGTCACCACCCATCTGGAAAAGTTTTCCCCCTCCCATATACTAATGTGCCACATATAGGAAGTTGATATCACCAACCATTCCCATTTTATTTAGGTGTATCTATATAATGGCCCACCCTCTTTATAAGATTATATAGTCTTTTTTTGTGGCCAGTCCCCCACACTGGTTTTGGTTTTCCTCAAGATTTAATTTTTTTATATTTTTCACTAAAAATTTGACCTTTTATATATTTTGTTGTGTCTTTTTGTTGATGTTCCTAATTTTGGAGCACATTAACATTTTTTTGGTTGCCATAGTAATGTTGATACTTTGATTGAGATTTTGATTATAAAGCAAATCCTTATGTCAGCAAAGTAACTGAGAATCCTGAAGTTTTGTGAACCTGTTGCTCTTTTCTTTTGCAGATTTGGTGCCGAGATAAATCGTCAGCATGTCAATTCTTGGAGTGTTTTTGCAGCATTTTTCCACCCCAAAACGTCTGAAAAATGTTTGCAAGAAATACACCAAATACGCATCAAAAACATGCGTAAAAAATATGCCTTATTTTTTGACCGGAGTTGTAGATTTGGTGTAGATATTTCTTCAACCAAATACTCAACGTGCGCACATACCATAACCATGGTAGATTGTAAAAAATGTCAATGTGAACGGAGCCTTATAAAGCATAAAATGGAAACTGTTGAAGGTAATACTTATTTACAGAATACAATAGGGTGACAATATTGTTTTCAATTTTCATACAATAAGTACTTGTGGAGTTTAGTAGAAACACATCCATTATCGGAGAGTACACATAATCAATCCCAGATATTATGGAAGAAGGGTTGCAGAAACTTTTGTGATTTAATCCTATTTATTTTATTAACAAATATTTTTTTTGTTGTGTCCTAGGCATCACACATAGCTTTACATTGCGACAATGACCTGGATGTTATAACAGGACTAAGGCATAAAACTAATTTTGGAAGACCCAACTGGAATAAGGAATTCAGATACATAGCACACAGACATACAGGGTAACAAAGTGTTTATTTACAGCAGAGCATATGTATACGAAGGCTGGATTCAGAATCGTGTATTGATAAGCAGGCCATTTACGTGTGCGTATTTCAGTCATGACGATCTGTGTGCCTGTCTGTGTGTTCATCTGAGTTGCTAATGGTGAGCTCTGTAAGGCTGTGAGTTCACGGTCCGAAGGACCTATGTGTTAGACGCAGCTCCTCTGGACCTGAGTGAAGCTGCAGGGAGACCGCAGCCGCCCTGTACTCACCATGTGTGGCGGGTGCAGGGCGTCTTCTCCCTGCAGTCACCCGATGGGAGCCGCTTCCGACTCCAGAGCATGAAATGAACATCGCTGCAGTCGGGTTAAGCATAACGAGGATGGGATTTCTTGAAATCCCATCTACTATGCTTATACTGTACTCTGCAGCGTTTTGGATGCAGCGGCAAGACGCTGCGTCCAAAACGCTGTGTATACTGATCGTGAGTATGCAGCCTTTTGCAGATACAGAGGTCTTTAACCCCTTTACCCCAGAGCATGGCGTATACCGTAATGACCAGGCCATTTTTTACAATTCTGACCAGTGTCACTTTATGAGGTAAGGTAAAATATATGTTTCTACTGTGTTTGCCAGTAGATAGAAAAAATATTAAAATCTGAGAGTGCTCAGTGGTTGCTACCTTTTAATGGCTAACTGAGAAGATGGTAAAAAATAGCAAGCTTTCGAGACAACTGAGGGCTCTTCTTCAAGCTGTATAAGACAAAATCTGGCACATCAGATTTTGTCCTATATTAGCTTGAAGAAAAGTCCTGAGTTGTCTTGAAAGCTTGCTATTTTTTACCATCTTCTCAGTTAGCCATTAAAAGGTATCAACCACTGAGCACTCTCAGATTTTAATATTTTACTTTATCTAATATATAATTGCCTTGTAATGTCTGGACATCGGGTTTGTACAGATGTGTCTGAATCCCACAATCCACCACACCAAAAGTAGGCCAACCGCCATATTAGAACACCCAAGTTATGGCTATTCCCATAAGGTGGCCACTAGTGGTGCTGCTGCCCGCTCTCCCCGCTGCTCCCTCCTCCACCCCTCCTTGCCGCTCCATTCTCACCCCTGCCTAGCATTACCATTGCGGGTTGAAGGCTCCAGAAAGAGAATCTGTGTGGATTGGGTCATGTGACAGGCCATGTGTGACATCACATCAGCCCGCCCTGTCACATGACCCGCTCCAAACAGATTCTCTTCCTGAAGCCTTCAGCCTGCAATGGTAACACTAGGTGGGGATGAGAACATAGCAGCGAGGGGAGACGAGCACAGGGGGAAGCAGAGCACAGGGGGAGACAAAAGGAACAAGGGAGGCAGAGTACAGGGGGAGGCAGAGGGCACAGGGGGAAGCAGGGCAGAGGGGGTGACAGAAGGCACAGGGCGAGAAAGAAGGCAAGGGGGAGACAGAAGGCTCTGGGGGAGACAGAGCATAGGGAAAGGCACAAATCACAGGGAGAGGCAGAGCACAGGGGAGACAGAAGGCACAGAGGGAGACAGAAGGCACAGAAGAGACAGAAAGCACAGGGGGAGACACAGGGGGAGAGACAGCACAGAGAGGAGAGTGCATAGGGGGGAGAGACGGCACAGAGAGGCGAGAGACAGCGCACAGAAACTGCCCTCCCACATCCAGTAAACTAATAATAGTCTATGAGAAGCATTTGCAATAATGACAGAAAGCACTAGAAACAATAAAAAACAAAAGAGAAACAGTAAACTAATAATATTCTATGGGAAGCATTTGCAACAATGACAGTCTATGGGGCTTTTCTCACACGTCACACAGAAAGCACTAGAAACAATATAGAAACAATAGAGAAACCATAAACTAATAACAGTCTATAGGAAGCATTTGCAATAATGACAGTATATGGAGCTGTTCACATGTTACACAGAAAAGAAATGTGTCCAAATCCCACAATCCACTGCGCCGGATGTAGGCCGTCCGCCATATTGGAACACCCAAGTTATGGTGCTGCCACCTGCTCTTCCTGCTGTTCGGTCTCCCTCCTCCTCCCCCCTTCTCTGCTTTGTTCTCACCCCCACCTAGCATTACCATTGCAGGTTGAAGGCTCCAGGAAGAGAATCTGTGTAGAGCTGGTCATGTGACAGAGCGGGCTGATGTGACATCATATCAGCCCGCCCCTTCACATGTCCTGCTCCACACAGATCCTCTTCTTAGAGCCTTCAGCCTTCAATGGTAATGTTAGGTGGGGGTGAGAACAGAGCGGTGAGGGGAGGCATAGCACTGGGGGAGACAGAAGGCACAGGGGGAGACAAAAGGCACAGGGGGAGGCAGAAGACACAGGGGGGCAGAAGGCACAGGGGGTGACAGAAGGCACAGGGGGAGGCAAAAGGCACGGGGGGACACAGAAGGCACAGGGGGAGGCAGAAAGCACAGGGGGAGGCAGAAAGCACAGGGGAGACAGAAGACTCTGGGGGAGACAGAAGGCACAGGGGGAGACAGAAGGCACAGGGGGAGACAGAAGCCACAGGAGGCATTATGACATTAAATAGTGATTGTACATTTTTTTTTTTTAAACACTTTTTTATTGGATTTTTCATTAATCAATTTTTCCAGTCAAGATTTGTCACTCAATATACATTGTCTTCAGCAATAGAAAGAAAAAAGAGCAGTTCAATCCAAAATTAAGCAATACAATGCATAACCAGTTTGCCCAACAATAACAGGTAGAAAACCCCTCCCACCCCAACCCTCCCTCCCGTCCACATTCTTGCCTACTCCATTTCTGAGATCAAATCAGCCACTATCAATATGTATTCAACTACGTGAGGGTAGAACCAATTTTTAGTCCCACGAGAGTATCTCCCAGGTCCTCTAAGCAGTACCACTGGGTGTTGCGAAATGGCATCACCAACTGGTCAATTTCAGGTCTAGAGAGGTTACTTAAAGCGAACCTGTCACCCCCCCCAGACATTAGAAGATGAGCTCCCCACCTCCTGCAGCACTAAGGCTGCACTCAGACAAGGTTTATATTGCATTTTGTATAACTATATTGACTGAAATATACACTTATATAATATGAGGCAGTTACCAGGACCGAAGACCGGGAGGCGGGGTTTCCAACGTCTGTGAGCCGCCCCCGTGCTGTCCATCATCCCTCTGTGTTGGGGATGGTGCGATTCCTCCACCCCCTCCTCGCTCTAACCGGCGCCTGCGCTTTGCTTTAGCCTGCCGGGCAAGCGCAGTGCGTGCTGCCCGACAGCGTCCTGGCCCCCTCGCACCTGCGCAGTACGCCGAGCCCGCAGTGAATTATTCAATATCCTCACTGCGGGGCGGCAAAACGGCGAATGCGCATTTGCTGTGCTGCAGGGGGCACCTCTGACTGCCTCTCTCCTCCCACTCATAAAGCCGGCTGTCAAACTAGAAAACCGGCACCGAGGAGAGAGAGAGGCAGGAAGAACAGGAGGAGCCACACACTCTGCCTGCTGGAAATGGGGAGAATGTAATCAACGTAACTATACCCTTCCTCACACACAATCCCTCTATCTATATCTATCTATCTATCTATCTATCATTTCTGTCTTTCATTCTATCTTTCCATCTATCTCTCTATCTGTCTACCTATCTATCTATCTCTCTATTTACCTTTCTGTCTGTCTATCCCTCTATCTGTCTGTCCATCCATCTATCCCTCTATCAATCTATCTATCCCTTCATCCATCCATCCATCTATCCCTCTCTTTCTATCTATTTCTCTATCTATCCATCTATCTTTCCATCTATCTATCTATCCCTCTATTTATCCCTCTTTCTATCTATCTATCCCTCTATCTGTCTGTCCATCCATCTATCCCTCTATCAATCTATCTATCCCTTCATCCATCCATCTATCCCTCTCTTTCTATCTATTTCTCTATCTATCTATCTATCCATCTATCTTTCCATCTATCTATCTATCCCTCTATTTATCCCTCTTTCTATCTATCTATCCCTCTATTTATCCCTCTCTATCTATCCCTCTATTTATCCCTCTTTCTATCTATCCCTCTATTTATCCCTCTCTATCTATCCCTCTATTTATCCCTCTCGCTATCTATCCCTCTATTTATCTATCTATCTATCTATCTATCTCTCTATTTACCTTTCTGTCTGTCTATCCCTCTATCTGTCTATCCCTCTATCTGTCTATCCCTCTATCTGTCTGTCCATCCATCTATCCCTCTATCAATCTATCTATCCCTTCATCCATCCATCCATCTATCCCTCTCTTTCTATCTATTTCTCTATCTATCTATCTATCTATCCATCTATCTTTCCATCTATCTATCTATCTATCTATCCCTCTATTTATCCCTCTTTCTATCTATCCCTCTATTTATCCCTCTTTCTATCTATCCCTCTATTTATCCCTCTTTCTATCTATCTATCCCTCTATTTATCCCTCTTTCTATCTATCCCTCTATTTATCCCTCTTTCTATCTATCTATCCCTCTATTTATCCCTCTTTCTATCTATCCCTCTATGTATCCCTCTTTCTATCTATCCCTCTATTTATCCCTCTTTCTATCTATCTATCCCTCTATTTATCCCTCTTTCTATCTATCTATCCCTCTATTTATCCCTCTTTCTATCTATCTATCCCTCTATTTATCCCTCTCTATCTATCCCTCTATTTATCCCTCTTTCTATCTATCCCTCTATTTATCCCTCTTTCTATCTATCTATCCCTCTATTTATCCCTCTCTCTATCTATCCCTCTATTTATCCCTCTTTCTATCTATCTATTTCTTTTTCTTTATGTCCATTCTTCTATCCATCTATCTATCTATCTATCTATCTATCTATCTATCTATCTATCTATCTCTCTGTCTATCCCTCTATCTGTCTATCCCTCTATCTGTCTATCCCTCTATCTGTCTATCCCTCTATCTGTCTATCCCTCTATCTGTCTATCCCTCTATCTGTCTGTCCCTCTATCTGTCTGTCCATCCATCTATCCCTCTATCAATCTATCTATCCCTTCATCCATCTATCCCTCTATCAATCTATCTATCCCTTCATCCATCCATCCATCTATCCCTTTCTTTCTATCTATTTCTCTGTCTATCTATCCCTTCATCCATCCATCCATTCATTCCTCTATCTATCTCTATCTGTCCATCCATCTATCTCTTAATCTATCTATCTGTCTATCTATCTATCTATTATCTATCCATTTATCCCTCTATCCATCTATCCCTCTATCCATCTATCCCTCTCTATCCCTCTCTATCCCTCTCTATCCCTCTCTATCCCTCTCTATCCCTCTCTATCTATCCCTCTCTATCTATCCCTCTCTATCTATCCCTCTAGCACAGCTTGTCTGGCTGACAGCAGGGTTCAGCTCAGGTCATAATGACCTGAGCTGAACCCTGACTGTTTAGTCAGTTCTCAGCTCTGCTACATCCCTGTGTGTCTATGCACAGGGATGAAGCAGAGCTGAGATTTCGTTTTGGACTACGTCGGACGGAAGAGGATTTTTTAAATAAAGATGGAGTCCCTAATTGTCTTCTGTTTTATTTCTAATAAAATTATTTTTCTCTGTGTTGTTTTTTTTTAATATTGATTACTAGAAATTCATGGCGGTCATGTCTAATATTGGCGTGACCGCCATAAATTTCGGGCTTAGGGCCAGCTGATAATACAAAGCTGGCCCTAACCCCTTTATTACCCAGTGAGCCACCCGCCACCAGGGCCACTGGAAGAGCGGGGTTCAGCGCCAGAAGATGGCGCTTCAATGAACGCGCCATCTTCTGGAGCGGCTGCGGGCTGCAATTTGCAGCGGGGGTGCCCAGAAAGCTTGGGCCTCCCTGCGCTGCAGATTCCAGCCCCCAGCTGCTTAGCTGTACCTGGCTGGACAAAGAAATTGCGCGGAGCCCCATGCATTTTTTTTTTATTATTTCATGAAATTCATGAACTACTAAAAAAAGGGGGCTCGCCTATATTCTTGTGTCCGGCCAGGTACAAATAGGCACCTGGGGGTTGGTGGCAGCCCGTCGCTGCCTGCTGGATCCGGCTGGTTACAGAAATACGGCGAAGCACACGTCATTTTTTTTCCTGAAAAATCAATAAAACAATATAAATAAAAGGGACTGCATCTTTATTAACCCCTGGACCATGGTCCAGGGGTTAATAAAGATGCAGTCCCTTTTTTAGGATTGTTTTATTGATTTTTCAGAAAAAAAATGACGTGTGCTTCGCCGTATTTCTGTAACCAGCCGGATCCAGCAGGCAGCGACGGGCTGCCACCAACCCCCAGGTGCCTATTTGTACCTGGCCGGACACAAGAATATAGGCGAGCCCCCTTTTTTTAGTAGTTCATGAATTTCATGAAATAATAAAAAAAAAATGCATGGGGCTCCGCGCAATTTCTTTGTCCAGCCAGGTACAGCTAAGCAGCTGGGGACTGGAATCTGCAGCGCAGGGAGGCCCAAGCTTTCTGGGCACCCCCCGCTGCAAATTGCAGCCCGCAGCCGCCCCAGAAGATGGCGCGTTCATTGAGGCGCCATCTTCTGGCGCTGAACCCCGCTCTTCCAGTGGCCCTGGTGGCAGGTGGCTCACTGGGTAATAAAGGGGTTAGGGCCAGCTCTGTATTATCAGCTGGCCCTAAGCCCGAAATTTATGGCGGTCACGCCAATATTAGACATGACCGCCATGAATTTCCAGTAATCAATATAAAAAAAAAAACAACACAGAGAAAAATAATTTTATTAGAAATAAAACAGAAGACAATTAGGGACTCCATCTTTATTTAAAAAATCCTCTTCCGTCCGACGTAGTCCAAAACGAAATCTCAGCTCTGCTACATCCCTGTGCATAGACACACAGGGATGTAGCAGAGCTGAGAACTGACTAAACAGTCAGGGTTCAGCTCAGGTCATTATGACCTGAGCTGAACCCTGCTGTCAGCCAGACTAGCTGTGCTAGAGGGATAGATAGAGAGGGATAGATAGAGAGGGATAGATAGAGAGGGATAGATAGAGAGGGATAGATGGAAAGAGGGATAGATGGATAGAGGGATAAATGGATAGATAATAGATAGATAGATAGACAGATAGATAGATTAAGAGATAGATGGATGGACAGATAGAGATAGATAGAGGAATGAATGGATGGATGGATGAAGGGATAGATAGACAGAGAAATAGATAGAAAGAAAGGGATAGATGGATGGATGGATGAAGGGATAGATAGATTGATAGAGGGATAGATGGATGAAGGGATAGATAGATTGATAGAGGGATAGATGGATGGACAGACAGATAGAGGGATAGACAGATAGAGGGATAGACAGATAGAGGGATAGACAGATAGAGGGATAGACAGATAGAGGGATAGACAGATAGAGGGATAGACAGATAGAGGGATAGACAGAGAGATAGATAGATAGATAGATAGATGGATAGAAGAATGGACATAAAGAAAAAGAAATAGATAGATAGAAAGAGGGATAAATAGAGGGATAGATAGAGAGAGGGATAAATAGAGGGATAGATAGATAGAAAGAGGGATAAATAGAGGGATAGATAGAAAGAGGGATAAATAGAGGGATAGATAGAGAGGGATAAATAGAGGGATAGATAGATAGAAAGAGGGATAAATAGAGGTATAGATAGAAAGAGGGATAAATAGAGGGATAGATAGATAGAAAGAGGGATAAATAGAGGGATAGATAGAAAGAGGGATACATAGAGGGATAGATAGAAAGAGGGATAAATAGAGGGATAGATAGATAGAAAGAGGGATAAATAGAGGGATAGATAGAAAGAGGGATAAATAGAGGGATAGATAGATAGAAAGAGGGATAAATAGAGGGATAGATAGAAAGAGGGATAAATAGAGGGATAGATAGAAAGAGGGATAAATAGAGGGATAGATAGATAGATAGATGGAAAGATAGATGGATAGATAGATAGATAGAGAAATAGATAGAAAGAGAGGGATAGATGGATGGATGGATGAAGGGATAGATAGATTGATAGAGGGATAGATGGATGGACAGACAGATAGAGGGATAGACAGATAGAGGGATAGACAGATAGAGGGATAGACAGACAGAAAGGTAAATAGAGAGATAGATAGATAGATAAATAGAGGGATAGATAGCGAGAGGGATAAATAGAGGGATAGATAGAGAGGGATAAATAGAGGGATAGATAGAAAGAGGGATAAATAGAGGGATAGATAGAGAGGGATAAATAGAGGGATAGATAGATAGAAAGAGGGATAAATAGAGGGATAGATAGAAAGAGGGATACATAGAGGGATAGATAGAAAGAGGGATAAATAGAGGGATAGATAGAGAGGGATAAATAGAGGGATAGATAGAAAGAGGGATAAATAGAGGGATAGATAGAAAGAGGGATAAATAGAGGGATAGATAGATAGAAAGAGGGATAAATAGAGGGATAGATAGATAGATGGAAAGATAGATGGATAGATAGATAGATAGAGAAATAGATAGAAAGAGAGGATAGATGGATGGATGAAGGGATAGATAGATTGATAGAGGGATAGATGGATGGACAGACAGATAGAGGGATAGATAGATAGAAAGAGGGATAAATAGAGGGATAGATAGATAGATGGAAAGATAGATGGATAGATAGAGAAATAGATAGAAAGAGAGGGATAGATGGATGGATGGATGAAGGGATAGATAGATTGATAGACAGATAGAGGGATAGACAGACAGAAAGGTAAATAGAGAGATAGATAGATAGGTAGACAGATAGAGAGATAGATGGAAAGATAGAATGAAAGACAGAAATGATAGATAGATAGATATAGATAGAGGGATTGTGTGTGAGGAAGGGTATAGTTACGTTGATTACATTCTCCCCATTTCCAGCAGGCATAGTGTGTGGCTCCTCCTGTTCTTCCTGCCTCTCTCTCTCCTCGGTGCCGGTTTTCTAGTTTGACAGCCGGCTTTATGAGTGGGAGGAGAGAGGCAGTCAGAGGTGCCCCCTGCAGCACAGCAAATGCGCAGGCGCCGTTTTGCCGCCCCGCAGTGAGGATATTGAATAATTCACTGCGGGCTCGGCGTACTGCGCAGGTGCGAGGGGGCCAGGACGCTGTCGGGCAGCACGCACTGCGCTTGCCCGGCAGGCTAAAGCAAAGCGCAGGCGCCGGTTAGAGCGAGGAGGGGGTGGAGGAATCGCACCATCCCCAACACAGAGGGATGATGGACAGCACGGGGGCGGCTCACAGACGTTGGAAACCCCGCCTCCCGGTCTTCGGTCCTGGTAACTGCCTCATATTATATAAGTGTATATTTCAGTCAATATAGTTATACAAAATGCAATATAAACCTTGTCTGAGTGCAGCCTTAGTGCTGCAGGAGGTGGGGAGCTCATCTTCTAATGTCTGGGGGGGTGACAGGTTCGCTTTAAGATAAAATCTCTCCATGTGGAAAAGAACTTCTTCACCTTGTTCTCCTTATCCGTTTCTGCCTCCAATTTCTCCAGCCCCATTGTATACTTCAAGTTTACAATCAAACTAGATAAACCAGGTACTTGCACATCTAACCATTGGCGTAGTATGAGTCGTTTAAACTGGAGAGACGCAGTATGTAAAAATGTACGCTTCCCCTTAGGAATAGAGTGACCTGAGAAGTCATGAAATACCCATATCTTAGTATTCAGCGGCAAGTCCACTCCCATTAATCCCCCCATCCATCTCTGAACCTCTTTCCATTTATCTTGCACCTGGGCACATTCCCATATCCCATGGAACATGTCAGTCCTGTGTCTGTCACATTTCGGGCACGTCAGTCGTCTATCTGGATTAGCAGGAGTAGCTGGGATGTTAAACCCCATGATGGCTCTGTGAATCATCCTATAGTGGGTGTCTCTCCACCGTTCATCCTTCACATGCTTACGTAGATCCCTCCAACCGTCCACTATTACGTCCCCCACGTCTTCATCCATCAGTCTCGTCTCCCAACCTTTAAATAGATGTGTGGGTCCTGAAGGAATCAAGTTACGTCTGAGCGCCCTATAGATAGAAGATATATTGGCCGCCGGTGCTTGCAGTGAAAGGAGATCGTCCAACACCGAGGGTTGACACTCCCCCCGACATCCCGAAGTCTTGAGAACAAGTGGTATTTTATCTGGGCAAACTGCAGGATGTGAGAGGAGTTTAAATGCCAAGTCTCTAGCACCTCTTTGGCCGTCATCCATCTTTGGTCCGAAGTCTTAATCAAATCCTGAAGCGTGGTTACCCCTCTCTCCTTCCATGTCGCAAATAGGGCATTTTCCCTTCCCTGTGGGAAATCCGGATTATCCCAAAGCGGTGTATATCTCGATGTCCTCCACGATAATCCCAGTTTACATCGTACTGCCTTCCATGCTGCCCTAGTGTCTTTGAATAGAACCGATTGTTTGACAGACAAACCCAGAACCCCCCCCGGGGCCTGTAGTACTGCTCCTAAACTCCAGGGTGCACACCATTGCGTCTCCAACTCATAATCTGAGTATAGACTCGTACCTCTTAGCCAATCCACCGCGTGTCGTAGGACACAAGCCAAATTGTATCCCCGTATGTTGGGGAACGTGAGACCCCCTTCTTCCTTAGAAAACATCAATGTGCGTAGTTTTATTCTACTTCTTCTCCCCCTCCACAGAAACCTAGAGAAGGCCCTATTGAGTCTATTTACGTCTGTGTGTCGCAGCAGAAGCGGGATCGTCTGCAAAGGGTATAGCAGACGTGGAAAACTAATCATCTTGACAAGGTGGACTCTGCCTAACAGAGACAACGGGAGAGTCTTCCACCTATCCAGCTCCTGCTCGATTTTCGCTATAATGGGAGGAAAATTCAGACGATAAATATCTCTAGCATCTTTACTCAATAATATACCCAAATATTTAATTTCCTTGGTGGCCACTTTTATTCCCCTGTAACTGCCTTGTCGCCAGTCATCCTGTAAAATCCGTCTGCCATCCTTCGTCAGAGGCAAAATCTCGCATTTCGCTAAATTCAGTCGAAATCCCGAGATTTTATGAAACACCTCAAACTTCTCCAACACCTCCCCTAGATCTTCAACAGGGTTCGCCATGTATAATATAATATCATCAGCGAATAAGTTTGATTTCAAAATTGTATTGCCCACCTTAATGCCTGTGTGACTCCCAGGCCCATTCAAATATCTAGAGAGGGGCTCAATAGCCAGATTAAAAAGCAGCGGCGACAAAGGGCATCCCTGGCGTGTTCCTCTCTCCAACTTAATAGAGTCTGACAAGAACCCCGGAGTATGCACCCGTGCCCTAGGGTTGTCATATAATACTCCCAGAAAGTTTCTGAAACTCCCTGAAAACCCCATCCTATCAAGGACGTGCTCCAGCCATGGCCACCCCACACTATCAAAAGCCTTCTCTGCATCAAGAATGACCATGGCTGGAGCTCCCCCCCCTGCCGATGGTCCAGGCGAACCGCCTCTAAAACCATAATAGCTTTACGTACATTTGCAACGGCCGCCTTCCCCCTGACAAAACCACATTGCTCCTTACCTAGCCAAGGCGGCAGCAACCCAGCCAAGCTGTCCGCCAGAATCTTGGAAAGTATCTTCAAATCCTGGTTAATCAGGGAGATTGGGCGGAATGCTGCTGGGTCGTCCGAAGGCCTTCCTCCCTTAGTGAGTAGATTAATATAGGCCGTGTTTAATTGTTCGGGGATCACCTTACCATTCAAGAAGTCATTATACATATCCCTTAAATGTGGAGTTATTTGGTCTGTCAGAATTTTATATAAGCTGGCTCCAAACCCGTCCGGACCCGGTGCTTTGTGAATATTTAATTTTTTAATAGTCTCCTTTATTCCTCCTCAGTAAGCACTGGCAATGCAACTTCCTCCAACCATTGTTGACCCAGAGTTGAATCACATGGTCGTTTGCTATAAAGAGACGCATAGTATGTCCCCAGAGCATCATTAATCTCCTTTGGGTTGGAGGTATTTACTCCACTTGCATCTCTGATAGATGTTATCTGTGTTGCAGAACTTCTTCCCTTTGCCAAATGGGCCAACAAACTCCCTGCCTTGTCCCCATACTTATGTAACTCCGCATTCCGCGCAGATTTGCCCATTACCTTCGCGCCCACGCATCAAACCTCCCTTTCGCTTCCAGCCACCTTTGCCTATTTACTGTAGTTGGGGATTGTTGGTATCTTTGATATTCCTCCCGCACCTGTCCACTCGTTGCCACGTAGGAAGCATGCATTTTTTTTTAAGTGACATTGCATATGCCATCACCCTCCCTCTCAGCACTGCCTTGGCCGTCTCCCAAAACAGAATAGAATCCAAGGTCTCCGGCGGGTTGCAGATTTTATAGTCCGTCCACCATTCTCCCATAAGACGGGTGAAGTCTTTGTCTGTCTTTAAGTAGTGCGGAAAGCGCCAAATCAAGTCTGTGCCTCTCGGGAAGGTCTCACCCAAAGTCACCATCACTGGGCTATGATCAGAAATCACTAGATCCATAATGTCCGTCTCCACCACCTTTGTCAGCACATCACTGCTAACCAGTAATAAGTCAATTCTAGACCATGAACCGTGTGGGTGCGAAAAATGAGTATACTGGCGATCCACCGGGTGCTGTAGACGCCAAGCATCATGTAAACCCAAATCTTCCACCAAACCCCGTAAGGGTCCCACCCGCAGGCCTCCCGATCCCTCCCTTCCCTCTCCCCTCAATCTCGATCTATCCTCCGCCACCTCAAGGACCTCGTTCATGTCTCCTCCCACTACCAGTGTGTTCAAGCCTGTCTTTATCACCTCCGCTCCCACATTGGCAAAAAAAGAAGCCCTATCATCATTAGGTGCGTATATATTGTGAATATTCAGAGTCCCACTCGGATTCTCTAGAACCACCTGTACATGTCTCCCCTCAGTATCATGACAGCATTGCAACAGCTTATGAGGGAAACCCTTGCTCACCAAGGTGATAACTCCTGCATGTCGACCCACCGCCCCTGACCCATAGACCTCCCCTACCCATAGCTTATTCATCCGAAACATATCATGTTGAAGCAAATGGGTCTCCTGCAAAAGAGCTATATCAGCCCGTAGCCTCCGAAGGTGTCGGAGCACCATCAGTCACTTCTCCGGGGACCTGAGTCCCTTAATATTCCAAGAGATGATTCTAACCATTATTTACATATATGCAGCTCCCATGACATGTCAGACACCTCGGAGGCCACGTACCCCCTCCCAAGTAGTGAATCCCATCAAGATAAATGGAGTAGCTGATCCAAGGACTCAGAATTTTTCGTCCATAAACTTCCAAACCTCCCAACCCCGCTTTAAAGAGACCCACCCTCCAACTAAACATTTCTAACAGTAATATAACCATATAGTCCTTCAAGACTTCATCAACCCAACCCGCCCCTTCCCTCCCCCTCCATCTAAACATATACCAGCTCATCTCCGTACTTCCTTTTTTTCCAGCACGGATACCTCCTTTTCCCACCAGCCAAGCCCTTGCATAGGTATTATGTATATCAGCCCCCATTCAATCGGCCAGAACTCTATGTAAAAGTCAATAAATCAGACTCCCAGCAACATCAAGTCCATTTGACGGGAACCTGAGAAAGCAAGAAAGAGAAGAAAAAAAAAAAAAAAGAGGGGAGGAATCGTCCTCCATTATCAATGTCCACGGGCAGACAACTTTTTCAACAGCAATCAGTCATAACTCCATCCTCAAGGCGGCGTCTCAACCAGAGTCGATGAACCTCCTCTTGGAGATCTACTGCCATCTCTTCCATTAGTCGGCGAGTAGCGCGGTGACCTCATAAACGCCTTCATAGCCGCATCCGGATCTCGCCATCTTTTAAATGTACCATCCTCGCTTCTTGTTCTGAGAACCGCTGGGTATTGAAGCTGAAACTGTACACCTCTTCGATACAGCATGCCACATACATCACTGAAAGCTCGCCTCTGCTTCGCCACCAAGGCTGAAAAGTCTTCATGCAGAACCACTTTGTGTCCCAGTATTTCTAGTGGGCGCCTTCTGGCTCTGAATGCTCGTAAGAGTTTATCTTTGTCCTTAAAGTCGAGGTATTTGGCTATAGCCTGTCTTGGTCCTCTAGGCTGCTGATTACTCCGGTTGCCCCTTTCATCAGTAGAAGTCCCTTGTACAGATCCTCTTGGTGGCCCCAACCTGTGTGCTCTTTCCACTTTACACAGGCCCTCTATGCCCAGGGCAGCAGGCAAGTCCCTCTCAAATACAGTGTCCAGTTGCTGAAAAGAGACAGATTCAGGCAGCCCAGTGATGCGTAAATTGCTTCTTCTTGATCTATTCTCCAAATCCTCCAATTTATCAGCCATCCAGGCATTTCTTTTCTGTGCCTCCTCCAACTCCTGCTCCCTCACATTTAGTCTGTCCTCCAGGTCGGACACCCTTTGTTCAAGGAGATCCAACCTGCCCGCATGCCTGGCTGTCGCTTCCCTTATGTCCTCCAGAGCTTCACTCACTGCCTCTTTCACTGCGGTTGTAAGATCAGCCCTCAGTGATTCAAGTACCTCCCTGGTGCTTATGGTGCTGTCCTGTTGCTGGTTCGATCTCTGCACCTTAGTGTCCATCCTGGGGCTCCCTCCTTTTGCTTTCCCCAGCATACCTCTTGCGTTCCCGTGGTCCCCGCGCTCTGTCCTCTGGGGCTGCGGCAGTTCCTGTGTCCCGCGCACTTTTCTCTGTGTCGCAGCCGACTTGGCGGGCACCGCCATCTTGCTCCTTCCCGCCTCCAGATCAAGCGGGCGTGTGGCTGAGTGCTGACCGCCTCCCGCGCTCCGCAACCACCGCTCCACTGTGCCGGGTTGCTCCGGGAGTCACTGTGGGTCTCCCTAGGCTGTCAGCGCGACCTCGGGAGGCTGTAATGCCGGTCTAAGGCTGGCTGGTGCCGGGAGCGTCCTCACTCCCATGTACCCGTGATGGCGCCGGAACCGGAAGTCGTGATTGTACATTTTTAAGAAGCAATAGCCATACTATAGGGTTTCATTAGTGTAAACAGAGCTATAAAATTAGAGATGTGAATATATAATAGTCATAATCTATTTGTTCATATATTGCTTTTAAATAAATGTATAACAGATGATCTCTCATGCTGGTGACCATCTGCAATTATAAAGGTTTGCTCTCCAATAAAATAATAATAATAATAAAAATAATGAAAAAAAAATCACAACTTCCCTTAAAAATATAAAGCTCTCTTAAACTGATGTTTTAAGGACATTGTAAGTTTCCTGGACTTCCTAGCTACTGCCACATCTGGCACTGTTTTCACAATGAAGACCCTGAAGGTTTAAAAACACCTGCAAACTCCAGGAAACTTAAAGAAATTCCAAAAAATCCTATAGCTTAATACAAGCTCGTAGACCTGATGGCTGGAGACACTCCTAAGGGCCCTTTCACATCAGCGGTAATTTGAAATCGCGGCAGATGCGGTGAAAAAACCTCGTCTGCCACGATTGCCGCATAGCCGCCGCATAACCGCTGCACTTGCGGCGCGGTTGCGGTAATCGCCATAGTAAGTATAGGGGGACTTGCGGCAGGTGCGGCAAGTGCGGTTTTGCACTTGCAGCAGGTGCGGCTGCAAAAAAAACTGCAGTCAGCCGCGTTTTTTTTTCGCGGCCGCACCTGCCGCAAGTGCAAAACCGCACTTGCCGCACCTGCCGCAAGTCCCCCTATACTTACTATGGCGATTACCGCAACCGCGCCGCAAGTGCAGCGGTTATGCGGCGGCTATGCGGCAATCGCGGCAGATGCGGTTTTTTCACCGCATCTGCCGCAATTTCAAATTACCTCTGATGTGAAAGGGCCCTAATAGTAGGTTAGGTGTTGTCCCCAGCCACCGAGTCTTCCGGTGGGTGTTTCAGCCCCAAATATACAGGTAAAGTTTTAGGGCCATTTCAAATGAATTTTGTCAAAAAAATTGTGCTCGCCGACTTTCGGTGCACGTGTTCGTGTTTGCGATCACCAAACTGAATTGACCGGGTTCTTGCTGAATTTGAAATTGGAGAAAATGTTCGAGCAAAATTCGTTCATCACTATTGACCAGTGATCAGGTACTGATCAATGCTCGGTGGGAGGAGGGGAGGATGGGTAGGGGTTTGGGGAAAGGGAAGAAGGGGGGAAAAGAGGAGCTAAAAAGGACAGAATTTTTTTTTTCGTTCTTCTTTCTTCCTTTATCAGCAGGAGCAGCAGGCAGGTACAAGAAGCTGGAAAAGTGTTGTCACAAGTGAAAATTGCATGTGGCACCACAAGTCCCAGCCAGATCAGCAGTAGAATATCACAGTGACCACTCTTCTCACTTCTCTAACTGGAAAGAGGTTAAGGAGGGTGGCGCTGGGAGGTCAGACTGCTGATCAGCAGCCCTGATTGGGTGGTTTGGAATCGCACCAATCAGGGCTGGAGGCTGGCAATCTGCAGTTTTCTAATTCAGCCTATCATGAACAGTTTTCATCATAGCTGAACATCAAGAATTCAAGCAATTTAATTGTCTGAATCCTTGAAATGCTGTGATTGACTGTTCAGAATCAGTCGTCAGCGGTCGTCATCAACTCCCCCCATACGACGATGCCAGGTACACTGCTTCTGGATTGAACAGGAATTTTCAAGTGATCGCTGTGAAAGCAGCCGCAGCGATCGCTTGAAAGCATGACGTACAAGATACGTCCAATGTTGGGAATGCAAATGTCTCCTGGACTTAAGGCCACTTTACACACACAGATATCTGTGACCAACTTCTGAACAGATCTCTGGTTGCAGTGAAATCATGGACACATAGTTCCATTTTGTGGCTGTGTACAATGGAGCAATGTGTCCATGATTTCACTGCAACCAGAGATCTGTCCAGAAGTTGGACACAGATATCTGTGTGTGTAAAGTGGCCTTTATCCAGTACGTCCAATGTTGCAAACAGGTTAATAGACCCCCAGCTGTTATAGCAAACCTTCGGCGACCCGTGATCACGTCACAGGTGCGCTGATGGTTGCATTGAATGATGCTCCCCTATTCCGGTGTGCTTTTAATACTGCTATCAGAGTTTAATAGCTGTATTTTCCAGTTTAACAAATGCAGGCAGTCCTGTGAGCAACCTGTGGTTGTTAAAAGCAGGTCATGGCTATAAAACTCAGCATTACCTGTTGTGTATGGGGCTAAATCACCCCCGTGAATCCGCTCCATACACAGACTTCTGACTTAGGCTGTACATGTACAGATGAGGGTAAGGGGTGAAACTACTACTCAACTTTTATGAAGGCAGTGACACCAAGTATGTTTATTCTTTTAATGTATTTTATAAATTGGAAAATGAGTGTGATTGAAACTTGTATATGACTCACCGTGGCCGGCGGACTCCGGTTGATACAGGCGATTCTTCTCCTTCCTTGTCACGGGTGGACCGCGCCTGCCGGTAGTGGGGCCCGGTGTAGTGCAGATCAAAATTTAGGACGTCTTACGGGAACAGATTAAAAGGGGTTTTAATTTGTTTTCTTCGTGACGCCACCTATGAGTAGGTTCGGTAAGGGCTACCGACGCTGCGGAACCTCCCGGGGTGATGGACAGCAGCAAGATGTTACGCTCCCCACAGGCTGAGCGGTGATCCCCGGGGGCTGGAGCTGCTCAAGATGTTGTGCGGCAGCTGCGGTTACCTTTAGTTCATGACGGACAGTTCATAAGGAGACACGGACACAGATAGTCTCTGCAACGGTTCTTTACTGTAACCAGCAGGCAGTACATGGCTTACAGTGGTTGAGTAGAAGACCGGGTGGACTTAGCAGTGATAGTGCTCCTCAGAGATCCGCAGTGTACCTCCTTTCTACCTCCTTAGCTTCTCTTTTTGTTGCCAGCGTCGCCCAGGAATACCAGGTCGGGTACGGGGAGGCTGCTTCAATGCCCTATCCATGATGTACGTTCTGGATTCTTTGGGGAGCCTTGGGTCCCTCAGTGGGTACACCGCTGGTTAGACGACTGGGAACTGGCTGGTGGTGGGGTGCTCCTGTAAAGCTGCTCCTCCACGGGGCTGGTTCGCGTGGCAGAGGTGAACTGCTGCCAGCTTCGGTACCAGTGAACCGGCTGTGAGTGTGGGCACGGGAGTCTTTTGGGAACCCGTGTGGAAATGCCCAATCCCGGTAGTTAAGGCCTCAGGTGCGGACACCCGACCGGTGACGGCCCAGGGGCCCGCACGGAGTGCGGAGCCCCCGCTCCTCTCCAAGTTCTGTGTTCTAGGCTCGAGATTCTTGACTTCTCTTCTAGACTACTGTGTGTTCTACTTCACTACCCTAACACTCCACCCACCAGGACCTAGGATTGGTCCCCTGTTCTAGGTGTTGTATGTTGGGTTGGATCTCAGAGTTAACTATTGCACTGCTTTGTCAAGAGAATATTGCGGCTGCAATACTCCCTTGTGACGCACTCGTTGCGGGGCGCCACACTCCCCCTTGGTTAAATCAGCTTGTCCCCAAGCGTCAAACTACTCACATTACAGAGGTTTTTGCATTTTTATACATATATATGACACACTTTTATTAAAATAGAAAAACAGGTAAAGGTATGCTTTGGTGATATAAGCAAAGAAACAGGTAATCACTTTGTGCGGACCCGGCGTGCGGTCGGCTGTACTTTAACTAGAGTCCAGGCTGTAGCCGCAAGATCACACAGTCAATGATTAACGGGAACAGAGTCATTGATGAAGTTCAAGTTTTAAAGTCACTGGCTCTGAGGGTGATGGCGCACCCGGATAGCGAACCACCCATCTGCACAAGCATAGCGCTCGTAGGTGAGTATGTCGCCCCGGTATAGGTCGCGATCGGGATGTCCTCTTGGCAAGTTTGACTCAACGTCCCGGCGCCCCACAAACACCTCCTCATTCAAACCCACCTCCCGAGCGAACCCCCACCCGGTGTTTAAGTTAAAGGTGGAAATTCTACCTTCACGGCGGAGTTCATCAGGCAGCGGCGGCTGGCGGCGAGCCTCGGCACGGGCCTCCATGTTGGCGCGTTCTCGGGCTTGCCACTCCTCTCGTCGTCTCTGGCGTACATCTCCGTCGTTACGGCTCGGGGTGTAAAGATGAGTAACGGAGCTGGTGGTTTGGCGGGAAGCTTGAACTTGGCGGGCTGTCTGTATCGGAACCCGGTAGAACGGCTCAGGGGAAGGTGTCGGCAGTGCACCCGACCAGTGTACCCGAGCTATGTGCCCGGAAGGAAGTTCTTTGTTGTCTCCCCAAGCGAACCCGGTGTCGAAATCCTCAGCGGTGCTGTGGGTCTCGTCGTCATCCTCTCCGACCTCTTCCTCGATGACCACATCAGGCTGCTCGATGATGAGAGATGTTGAAGCTTGTTCCGTTGTACAACAGGGCGGTGGTGCTGCGGATCCTTCCGTAGGGACGTCCTGCAGAGCTTCCAGGCTGCCTGCCTCTTCATCTGTTTCCGCAGGTAGAGATGTTTCAATCCCGGTTACCAGGTAGGCCTCGGCAATGGCAAGGGAAGCCTCCGGTACGGGGATAAAACAGGCGACTGTCTCTGTAGTGGTGAAACATGTCGCGGGTTCCTCAGTGGGAACCTGGTAGAGATCTAATTCTTCCATGGAGCGTGTTATGAGCTCCGGCTCAAGAACGGGATCGGTTGCGATATTGGTCGCTGGAACGGGTCGAGTTGCGGCCTCCACCGGAATGACACAGTCTATTGGCTCAGGTGACGGAGCAGGACAGGTGGTAGGCGACAATGAGGCGGTCGAGAAGCTGGTGACGTCGTCTGGGCTTGGAGAAGCTGTACCCGGTCGGCTCTGCTGCATCGCATGGTGTAGTCGTCTGCCTAGGGTCGCGCTCCAGCTACGGATCGTCCATTCCACTGTCTCTAGTAACCGCACCCGGAGGTCTTGTAGAGCCTCTAGCCAGAAGTCGGGACTGCCATCTATGGTAAGGGCAGGATCCGGACCCGGTTGGCTGATGGCTGCTCTGGCCTCCGCCTCGACCTCCCGCATCAGGTCTTGGAGTCTCATGCTGGCCATTCTTCTTTGGAGGGAAACCACACCCGATCAACCGGTAAGACGTTCTGGTTGAGCTGGTCAAGGATTCCGTCTGTGTGTCTATGTATGACACTCCCATCTCCTCTGGGCTTTTGTAGTCCAATCGTGGGAAAAGTCTTTGGGATCCGCCCCCATGGTTGATTCGAGCAATCAGGGCGGACAAAGAGTTTGGCGCCTTTCGTCCTTAGCCCTCCCACAGTGAGGGGGGGGTTGACTCACTCTTGGGCTTCACGTGGCGGCTTCTTGTGGCGGGAACGCCATCTTGGGCGCCATCTTGACCCAATGGTGTAAAGGCGGGAAAGTTCTTTTAGGGACGAACAAAGTCCAATTGTAGACAATAAAGTCCAGTTTAAGCACAATATACCCGTTGGGTAACGGGCCTGCTCGTATCCTGTTCGTGACGCCATTTTCTGACTCACCGTGGCCGGCGGACTCCGGTTGATACAGGCGATTCTTCTCCTTCCTTGTCACGGGTGGACCGCGCCTGCCGGTAGTGGGGCCCGGTGTAGTGCAGATCAAAATTTAGGACGTCTTACGGGAACAGATTAAAAGGGGTTTTAATTTGTTTTCTTCGTGACGCCACCTATGAGTAGGTTCGGTAAGGGCTACCGACGCTGCGGAACCTCCCGGGGTGATGGACAGCAGCAAGATGTTACGCTCCCCACAGGCTGAGCGGTGATCCCCGGGGGCTGGAGCTGCTCAAGATGTTGTGCGGCAGCTGCGGTTACCTTTAGTTCATGACGGACAGTTCATAAGGAGACACGGACACAGATAGTCTCTGCAACGGTTCTTTACTGTAACCAGCAGGCAGTACATGGCTTACAGTGGTTGAGTAGAAGACCGGGTGGACTTAGCAGTGATAGTGCTCCTCAGAGATCCGCAGTGTACCTCCTTTCTACCTCCTTAGCTTCTCTTTTTGTTGCCAGCGTCGCCCAGGAATACCAGGTCGGGTACGGGGAGGCTGCTTCAATGCCCTATCCATGATGTACGTTCTGGATTCTTTGGGGAGCCTTGGGTCCCTCAGTGGGTACACCGCTGGTTAGACGACTGGGAACTGGCTGGTGGTGGGGTGCTCCTGTAAAGCTGCTCCTCCACGGGGCTGGTTCGCGTGGCAGAGGTGAACTGCTGCCAGCTTCGGTACCAGTGAACCGGCTGTGAGTGTGGGCACGGGAGTCTTTTGGGAACCCGTGTGGAAATGCCCAATCCCGGTAGTTAAGGCCTCAGGTGCGGACACCCGACCGGTGACGGCCCAGGGGCCCGCACGGAGTGCGGAGCCCCCGCTCCTCTCCAAGTTCTGTGTTCTAGGCTCGAGATTCTTGACTTCTCTTCTAGACTACTGTGTGTTCTACTTCACTACCCTAACACTCCACCCACCAGGACCTAGGATTGGTCCCCTGTTCTAGGTGTTGTATGTTGGGTTGGATCTCAGAGTTAACTATTGCACTGCTTTGTCAAGAGAATATTGCGGCTGCAATACTCCCTTGTGACGCACTCGTTGCGGGGCGCCACATATATTTTTCACATCAATGGTGGGCCTCATTCAGTTAAACGTGATTGAGTAGTCATATTACCCCTAATTTCCAGTGGGTCCCCTTCCCCACTGTGAGGAGACCCACTGAAAATTGGAGATGACACATTGGGGACATAGTGGGAGAGAAGGTCAACAGTAAGAGAAGAGATGGTAGAGGCCCACAGTATATTAGAAGATACATAGTAGAGTATGGGGCCCATAGTAAATTAGAGGAGACATAGTAAAGTAGGGGGCCTAAAGTAAATTAGAGGAGACATAGAGTAGGGGTCCTAAAGTAAATTAGAGGAGACGCAGTAGAGGAGGGGGCCACAGTAAATTAAAGAAGATATAGTAGATGAGGGGACTAGAAGTAAATTGGAGAATACATAGTTTAGGAGGGGGTCACAGTAAATTAGAGGAGATATAGTAGATGAGGGTGCCAGGAGTAAATTAGAGAATACATAGAAGAGGAGGGGCCACAGTAAATTAGATGAGATATAGTAGATGAGGGGGCCCAAAGTAAATTAGAGGAGACATAGTAGAGAAGCCTGATGAAGGATCATAGCAGGCTCTGAAACGCGTCGGATGGATCCAATAAATGTGAAGTAATTTGAAGCTATTGGCTACGTGTCTTCTATGGCAGCGCGGACCAGTAATTTCTTGGATAGTAGAGGAGGGGGCCACAGTAAATTAGAGGAGATATAGTAGATGAGGGGGCCAGGAGTAAATTAGAGAATACATAGTAGAGGAGGGAGCCACCTTTAAGTAGATGAGGTATAGTAGTTGAAGGGCCAGGAGAAAATTAGAGGAGACATAGTAGAGGAGGAGGCCACAGTAAATAAGAGGAGATATAGTAGACGAGGGGGCCAGGAGTAAATTAGAGGAGACATAGTAGATGAGGGGGCCCACAGTAAATTAGAGGATACATATTAGCTGAGAGGTCCACAGTAATTTAGAGGATACATAGTAGAGGAGGGAGCCCAGAGTAAATTAGAGGATACATATTGGCTGAAAGGTCCACAGTAATTTAGAGGTTACTTAGTAGAGGAGGGGGCCCACTATAAATTAGAGGATGAATAGTAGAGGAGGGGGCCCAGAGTAAATTAGAGGATACATAGTGGAGGAGGATGACCAGAGTAAATTAGAGGATATACAGTAGAGGAGGGGGCCCAGAGGAAATTTGGAAATTACACAGGTGGGGCCATAGAAAATTGTAGATGACACAGTGGGAGAGGGAGCACACAGTAAATTATAGGTGACATAGTGAGGAAGAGGGCTCACAGGAAACTAGAAATTTACTGTGGGCCCCCTTCTCCCTATGTTACTTTCAAATTGCGTAAGGGCTCCCACCCCTAATTGCCTCAAGGTCTCAGGGCACTTAATGGCAGTGGCTGGAGAACTAGTCAGGTATATATATTTCATGTACTTACATTATTGCACACACTGCAGCCATCAATATTTATTTGTTCCTCTGTACAACTACTATAAATTACAGATGATGCGTGGCCAGGCACTTAACCAATCACAGCACAGCTCCTTGTAAGAGCTGTGCTGTGAGGTCATACAAAAAAAAACTATCACTGATTGGTTGCACTGCATCCAATCCATATTAGCCTAAACCACTGCAGTACAGGGTTTGGAAACCCATGGAAGTGGAGCCTGAGACGCAGGGAATAGGTGACTGAGTCTACATCCTCTATCAGCATTTGTGTCCTATCAGCCTCGCAGTCAGCTTTGTCTGTGCTGGCTGGAGTGAGCATGGATACAACACTCTCTTAGCAGTGGTGTTCTTGATGTCAGCAATAGAAGCGAACAGCACAGGTGATGTAAAGACGCTGCAGTTAGCTTACTGGTGATGAGCAGCACAACCACTCAGTGGTGCCAGGTATAAAATAAAGCTTGAATGTAATCAGGGCAGTGCCAGCAAGTAATGTGAAGGGGCAGAAGCTGCTTTGCTGGGCAGAGGTGGGCCCATTAGTGGATCATCTGTATTCCATGTGGGCTAGACCAAACCTGGTGGTCACTAAGCGATTAACACTGCACTGCGTTGGATTATTAGTCACAGATTGATACTAATTTTACATCAGCGTTTCTCAGCATTCGTGGCAGATCCGGTAGTTTTGCTGCATCTGCCATGTAACTAATCACTTGCGGTAAGACTGCGTTCCGCCTAGTTCATTCCCTATTGGACTTACGTACATGTGTGGCACTTGCTGTTTTGCCACAATCTGGCCAATCTAGCCCTTGTGGCAACGGAAAAAAAAAGCTGCTAGCAAGTGCAAAACCGAATTAGGCCGAACGCAGTCTTCCCGAAAGTGAGCCATGACACGGCAAGTGCGTCAAAAGTGCCGAATCTGCCGTGAATGCTGAGAAACACTGATGTGAAAGAATCCTAACACTGCCATTTTAAATCTGCTTGAGCACTAAAAATAGAACACCACAACCTAGGAGCGTATCTGGGGTGGCTGATAGGACATCTGCTCCGGGTGCAGCAGGCAGAGGGGCGCCGTGGAACCTACTGCTGCAGCGCCCGAGGTCTTTCCCCTGTGCATCCCTTTGCAGCTCCCCCAAGCAGTGTGAGCCGGTTATTCTTTGCTCCCGTTGTCAAGGTGACAGCGGGAGCAGAGAATTTGCCGCGAACCGGCTCCTGCAATCAGTTGTGCGTGCATCCATCAGACCGCGCACAGTTGAAGCTGATTCCTGGCAGTTTCATGTCAGAGTGACGTAGACGCTGATGTTTTCACTGGACAGTGCCGCAGACAGGCACCGAAGATAAATGTAATTAGGGGAAGGAGGTGGGGGTATATAAGGAGCAAACAGGAGAGATTTAAGGAGCAAACAGGGTGTGTTTAAGGAGCAAACAGGGGGACTTAAGGAGCAAACGGGGGGGTTAAGGAGCAAATGGGGGGTATAAGGAGCAAACAGCAGGGTTTTGAGGAGCAAATGGGTGGGTTTAAGGAGCAAACAGAGGTATAAAGAACAAACGGGAGGTGTATTCTGGGGAGAGGGTGGAGGAGTGTACGTTGAGACAGGATGGGGAACAAACGGGGGATTTGAGGACACAGAATAAAGATCGAGGGGGGTGATGGTATGGACACAGTGTGTGGAGAACAGTATGGAAAGCAAAAGGGTAAATATGAGAATCCAGTTTAAATAGTGAGGGAAAATTACTGTGGCACAGTATGTGGTGAGAGGGGGAGATGGGGTAGAAACAGTATGAGGAGTGGTGGGGGATGGCAGTGGCATAATAAGTACAGTTAGGGGGGATGGGTGTGGACACAGTATGAGGAGAGAGGGAGATGGCTGTAACAATATGTGTAGTGAGATGGGGAGTTTATATTAGTGTGGATACAGCATAAGGAGCGAGGGGATATAGCTGCGGCACAGTATGTGGAGTGTGGGGGTTATATGGGTGTGGATAGGATACTGTATAAGGAGTGAGTGGAATGGCTGTGCACAGTATGTGGAGTGAAGGGGTTATATCGATGTGGATACTGTATAAGTTGTGAGGGGGGATGGCTGCGGGACAGTATGTGGAGTGGGAGGGGGATGGGTGTAGACACAGTATGTGGAGTGAGGGGATGGCTGCCGACATACTATGTGGAGTGAGGGGGGTAAAGTAGTGAAGAAACATTAGGGGATGAGAAAAATGGGGGCACAGAGTATAGAGTGAGTAATTTGGGGCTGTGTGAGGGAGGGACAACATGCGAGGACAGTGTGGGGCCACAGCCAGGAGGGGACAGTATGCAGAGGAGGAGGACTGTAATGAGGGAAAACAGTATAAACAGTGGGCAGTATACGGGGACACAGTGTGAAATAACAGTGTGATGAGAGAGCTCAGTATGAAAACGAAAGGGTAGTGTGGAGGGCATGTACCATAAGAGGGACAATGTGAAGAGGGGGTCCAGTATAAGAGAGGCACTGTGATGAGGGGGCAGTGTGAGAAAGATGCTCAGTATAGAGAGGCAGTGTAAAGGGCATGTGTTATTAGAGGAGGGGCACCGTGTAAATCATATTTTGTGCAGGAAACAATGAAAAGGAGCAATTATTTATTCAGTGTAGGGCAGATATTTTTACTCATGGGAATTTTGATCATTCTGATATTTTTAAGGATATTGTGTCGGGATGTGCTGCAGAAGGTCGGAGAAGATGGACGTCTCCAGAGATGAACTATGGTTGTGAAAAGTCATCATGGTGCCTGGAAAAAATGAAGAAAAGAAAAAGACGACCCTGATCAAAGACAAGGCACCTGGATGTAAATGATTATTTGTGATATTGACTAATTCTCATCAGTACTGTGGTTCCTGTATGGTCTGATGATGACTGTTAACAACAACTCCCAGCATCTCTTTACTATTGTTAAGGATGTAGTAGGAGTTGTAGGTTCATGCAGCACAAATGTGTATGGGTCTGACCAGACGTTACAATTGTTTTACCATGTACTGAAGGTGGTTCTGATGATTAATTTTGTTACTGATGACGGTTGTGATTTTTGTACTTCTGGTGGGTCTGGTTATGTATTTCTGTACTGATGATGGTTTTGACATTGTGTTTCTGTACGGATGGGGGTTATATGGATGTATTTCTTTACTGATGGGGGTTATATGTATGTATTTCTGCACTGATGAGGGTTTTGATGCTGTGTTTCAGCACTGATGAGGGTTCTTGTGATGTATTTCTGTACCTATGTTGGGTTTAGTGATGTATTTCCATATTGATGTGCATTATATGGATGCATTTCTGTACATCTGGTGGTTCTGGTGATGTATCCCTGTACTGTTGAGAGTTTTGATGCTGTGTTTCTGTATTGATCGGGTTCTTTTAATGTATTTATGTACCTCTGGGGGCTCTAGAGATGTATTTCTATACCTCTGCCGGGTCTGGTGATGTAGTTTTGTTATTGGTTCTGATCCTGTAGACATGTAGCAATCCATAACTGGTAATAATACATTAGACATGGCTATGTTAATTAAATGTTGTGCCATCTGACAATTTAAGGGTTACTATGTTTTTATTTGTTAGGAGCATTAAAGGAGTTTTCCCAAGTTTCTGATGAGTCTGCAGTCACTGTATCTGTCACTCTGTGACTGAAGACTTGTGAATTCTCACAGTGCGCACACTGTCAGGAATCTCTGGTGCTGGCGGTGAGAGTGGGAGGTCACGTAACCACAAGTATGAAATTTACATACATACAGTCACCTGCTGACTAGATATACGAGGCCTCACTAAATGAAAATTAATTGAGTGAGGGTGGTCACCTCTAGTCAGAATGTGACCAGAAGTATATAAATCTTATAGTTGTACTCACACGACTGTCCAATCTTGCCAGAGAATCCTGACAGTGTGTAGACCACTCACTGTAAGAATTCAGAGGTCTGCAGTCACCTAGAGAGACTACAGACTTTCATGTCAAACCTGGATGATCCCTTTAATTACAACATTAAAGGGAACCTGACCCCACCAAATCACCCCCGACCCTATGAATACCTGTCCCTGCACCATGAGAGATCATTATTAGTGGTCTGTTTCTGTAAAAAATGCATGGTGTAACATTGCCAAAATCAGCATTATGCACTTACATATCTGCGACTTCTTGTCCCTGAATAAGTCTCTCAGGGCATTCCCTGTGAGACTCTAAGCCCTCCTTAGCCACTCATTATCACGCCCCAATGGGCGTGATAAATAATCCCAGTCCTCCTCGCCCTGCTGTATGGGCATAGTGGCCAGTGTGCCGCTATTTGCGTCACATCCGGTCATGGTGACGTCTGTACACCCTTTGGGTGATAGATTGGGCATTTCTGAACTGTCAATGCGGCGATAACAAATATATATATAGTATATATATACAGTTAGGGCCAGAAATATTTGGACAGTGACACAAGTTTTGTTATTTTAGCTGTTTACAAAAACATGTTCAGAAATACAATTATATATATAATATGGGCTGAAAGTGCACATTCCCAGCTGCAATTTGAGAGTTTCCACATCCAAATCGGAGAAAGGGTTTAGGAATCATAGCTCTGTAATGCATAGCCTCCTCTTTTTCAAGGGACCAAAAGTAATTGGACAATGGACTCTAAGGGCTGCAGTTAACTCTGAAGGCGTCTCCCTCGTTAACCTGTAATCAATGAAGTAGTTAAAAGTTCAGGGGTGGATTCCAGGTGTGTGGTGTTGCATTTGGAAGCTGTTGCTGTGACCAGACAACATGCGGTCAAAGGAACTCTCAATTGAGGTGAAGCAGAACATCCTGAGGCTGAAAAAATCCATCAGAGAGATAGCAGACATGCTTGGAGTAGCAAAATCAACAGTTGGGTACATTCTGAGAAAAAAGGAATTGACTGGTGAGCTTGGGAACTCTAAAAGGCCTGGGCGTCCACGGATGACAACAGTGGTGGATGATCGCCGTATACTTTATTTGGTGAAGAAGAACCCGTTCACAACATCAACTGAAGTCCAGAACACTCTCAGTGAAGTAGGTGTATCTGTCTCTAAGTCAACAGTAAAGAGAAGACTCCATGACAGTAAATACAAAGGGTTCACATCTAGATGCAAACCATTCATCAATTCCAAAAATAGACAGGCCAGAGTTAAATTTGCAGAAAAACACCTCAAGAAGCCAGCTCAGTTCTGGAAAAGTATTCTATGGACAGATAAGACAAAGATCAACCTGTACCAGAATGATGGGAAGAAAAAAGTTTGGAGAAGAAAGGGAACGGCACATGATCCAAGGCACACCACATCCTCTGTAAAACATGGTGGAGGCAACGTGATGGCATGGGCATGCATGGCTTTCAATGGCACTGGGTCACTTGTGTTTATTGATGACATAACAGCAGACAAGAGTAGCCGGATGAATTCTGAAGTGTACCGGGATATACTTTCAGCCCATATTCAGCCAAATGCGGCGCTTCATAGTACAGATGGACAATGACCCCAAGCATACAGCCAAAGCTACCCAGGAGTTCATGAGTGCAAAAAAGTGGAACATTCTGCAATGGCCAAGTCAATCACCAGATCTTAACCCAATTGAGCATGCATTTCACTTGCTCAAATCCAGACTTAAGACGGAAAGACCCACAAACAAGCAAGACCTGAAGGCTGCGGCTGTAAAGGCCTGGCAAAGCATTAAGAAGGAGGAAACCCAGCGTTTGGTGATGTCCATGGGCTCCAGACTTAAGGCAGTGATTGCCTCCAAAGGATTCGCAACAAAATATTGAAAATAAAAATATTTTGTTTGGGTTATGTTTATTTGTCCAATGACTTTTGACCTCCTAAAATGTGGAGTGTTTGTAAAGAAATGTGTACAATTCCTACATTTTCTATCAGATATTTTTGTTCAACCCTTCAAATTAAACGTTACAATCTGCACTTGAATTCTGTTGTAGAGGTTTCATTTCAAATCCAAAGTGGTAGCATGCAGAGCCCAACTCGCCAAAATTGTGTCACTGTCCAAATATTTCTGGACCTAACTGTATATATATATATATATATATATATATATATATATATATATATATATATAATCCAAAAAAGGAAAAAGCAGCGCCAAATAGATGTCAAGTGAACCTTTATTGCCAACTAGATGGTAGCCCAATTCTAACGCATCGGATATTCTAGAATATAGAAATAGAGATTGCATGGGAAAGGCGGTGAGGGCTGAATTGGGAGGAACTTTGAAGAAGGAGTGGCGGGGAAAAGACGGCGTGGCAGGAGGGAGGAGGGAGGACAGAGCAGCAGGGGGGAGGAGAATGGAGGACAAAGGAGGTAGGGGCGGGGTGTGGGAGGATGTAGCAGCACAGGCAGGGGGAGGAAGGAGTGGCAGGGGGAGGATGGAGCACAGAGCGGCAGGGGAGAGGAGGATGGAGGACGAAGTGGCGGGGTGGGGGAGGACAGAGCAGCACAGGCAGGGGGAGGACGGAGGATGGAGTGGCGGACGTGAGGAGGACAAAGGAAGGAGGAGGAAGCGGCGGGGGAGGATGGAGTGGCAGGGGGAGGACAGAGCGGCAGGGGGAGGACAGAGCGGCAGGGGGAGGACAGAGTGGCAGGCGGAGGACAGAGCGGCCGGGGGAGGATGGAGCACAGAGCGGCGGGGGAGAGGAGGATGGAGGAGGAAGCGGAGGGGTGGGGGAGGCCGGAGCAGCACAGGCAGGGGGAGGACGGAGGATGGAGTAGCGGAGGGGAGGAGGACAAAGGAAGGAGGAGGAAGTGGTGGGGTGGGGGAGGATCGTGCGGCACAGGCAGGGGGAGGACGGAGCACAGAGTGGCAGGGGGAGGAGGACAGAGGACAAAGTAGTGGGTGGGGGAGGATGGAACAGCACAGGCAGGGGAGGACAGAGGATGGAGTGGGGGAGGACAAAGGAAGGAGGAGGAAGCGGTGGGGTGGGGGAGGATGGAGTGGCACAGACAGGGGGAGGATGGAGCACAGTGCTGCGGGAAAGAGGAGGACGGAAGACGAAGCAGCAGGGTGGGGGAGGCCAGAGCAGCACAGGCAGGGGAGGACGGAGGATGGAGTGGCGGAGAGGAGGAGGACAAAGGAAGGAGGAGGAGCGGTGGAGGAGGATGGAGCAGCACAAGCAGGGGGAGGACGGAGCACAGAGCGGTGGGAGTAGGAGAACAGAGGACAAAGCAGCGGGGTGGGGGAGGATGGAGCAGCAGAGGCAGGGGGAGAATGGAGTATGGAGTGGTGGAGGGGAGGAGGACAAAGGAAGGAGGAGGAAGCGGTGGGGTGGGGGAGGATGCAGCAGCACAGGCAGGGGGGAGGATGAAGCGGCAGGGGGAGGCCGGAGCACAGAGCCATGTGGGAGAGGAGGATGGAGGACGAAGTGGTGGGGTGAGGGAAGCCGGAGCAGCACAGGCAGGGGGAGGACGGAGCACAAAGCGGCAGGGGAGAGGAAGATGGAGGACAAAGTGGCGGGGTGAGGGAGGCCGGAGCAGCAGAGGCAGGGGGAGGATGGAGTGTCGGAGGGGAGGCGGACAAAGGAAGGAAGAAGAAGCGGTGGGGTGAGGGAGGATGGAGCACAGAGCGGCGGGGGAGGAGAACGGAGGACAAAGCGGTGGGGTGGGGGAGGACGGAGCAGCACAGGCAGGGGGAGCATGGAGTGGAGGAGGACAAATGAAGGAGGAGGAAGCAGTGGAGGAGGATGGAACGGCACAGGCAGGGGGAGGACGGAGCACAGAGCGGTGGGAGGAGGAGGATGGAGGACAAAGCGGCGGGGTGAGGGAGGATGGAGCACTGTACAGCAGCTCAGTGGTTAGCAGAGTATACAGGGGCTCAGTGGTTAGCAGAGTATATGGTGGCTGAGTGGTTAGCTCTGCGCGGTGGCTCAGTGGTTAGCACTGCGCGGTGGCTCAGTGGTTAGCACTGCACGGTGGCTCAGTGGTTAGCACTGCGCAGTGGCTCAGTGGTTAGCACTGCGCGGTGGCTCAGTGGTTAGCACTGCACGGTGGCTCAGTGGTTAGCACTGCACGGTGGCTCAGTGGTTAGCACTGCGTGGTGGCTCAGTGGTTAGCACTGCGCGGTGGCTCAGTGGTTAGCAAATTATGGTCGCTCAGTGTTTAGCACTGTACGGTGGCTCAGTGTTTAGCACTGTACGGTGGCTCAGTGGTTAGCACTGTATGGTGGCTCAGTGGTTAGCAGTGAGTGCAGTGGGCAGAGTGGTCAGCGCAGCAGCGCGGTGGGCAGAGTGGTCAGCACGGTGGGCAGGTGGCGGGGGGCAGGATGGAGCATGAGGGGCAGGATGGATGGCGGTGGGGGCGGGCTCGCACACCCACTCATAAAATAACAAGCCATTATGCTCACCTATCCTGTCTCTATCCAGCGCTGCCTGCCACAACAAGGTCCTTGTGCTTACAGGACCTGTGATGATGTGACAGAGCATCATCGGGTCACATGACCACAGTTACCGTGGTAAATGCAGTCATGTGACCCGATGATGCTCTGTCACATCATCACAGGTCCTGTAAGCAGACGGAGCTGGATAGAGAGAGGATAAGTGAGCATAAGGATTTGTTATTTTATGAGTGGGTGTGTGGCGGGCAGGGGTGGGAGACGGGAGGGTGTGGGGCGCAGGAGAGGCCGCCGATGGCGAGAGTGGGGCAGTATTATCCCCGCTCTCGCTAACAGTCGACCATCTTGGTTAGGGATACAGCCGGCTTCTGTCCGCATGTGACGTCATTTCGATGACATACTGGCGGAAGCTGGCTTAGGGTTTTATTAGAATAGTTGGCGTGTCGCCACACCATTGGCAATAAAGGTTCACTTGACATCTATTTGGTTCTGTTTTTTCCTTTTTTGGATTGTTTACATGGACACTTGACCAGTGTTGAGAAAGCGCTGCACAAGTCTGGTAATATCTGGTGCTGTTCTGTTTTTTTCATATATATATATACATATACAGGGTGGGCCATTTATATGGATGCACATCAATAAAATCATCACCTTCCTGTTTGTGGCACATTATATGGAAGGGGCAAAATTATTCCAGATGGGTGGTAACCATGGTGGCCATTTTAAAGTCGGTAATTTTATTTTTTTCAATGGGAAGAGGGTCATATGACACATCAAACCTATTGAGAATTTCATAAGAAAAACAATGTTGGCCTTGGTTTTAATGTAACTTTATTCTTTCATGAGTTATTTACAAGTTTATGACCACTTATAAAATGTGTTCAAAGTGCTGCCCATTGTGTTGGATTTTCAAAGCAACCCTCTTCTCCCGCTCTTGACACACTGATAGCAACACCGCAGAAGAAATGCTAGAACAGACTTCCAGTATCCGTTTGTTTCAGATGCTGCACATCTTGTATCTTCACAGCATAGACAATTGCCTTCAGATGAGTGATGAGGCAAACATTTTTGTGAATGATGAAGTTACCAAACAAACCACCGCTATTGGTCTGACACTAACCCACAGTGGATAGATCCCTCCAAGACTGTTGGAACACAAAAATTGATGGTATGGTGTGGTATATGTGGTGCAAAGATAGTGGGCCATACTTCATCAATGGAAACCTCAATGCCACTGGATATCTGAAATTGCTACATGATTCAGATATCCCAACCTGCATATATATATATGCAGGGCCGGCCTCAGGCTAAATTGCGCCCTGTGCAAAATACCCCTTTGGTGCCCCCAGACCATGTCACATGAGACATGCAGCCAATCAGTGGCAGCTTCACTCTTTCCTCACATAAAACTGACATCCCGAGGAAATCAGGGAACAACAGCAGCTCTCATTTATTCTGAAGCCGCCATCGGCGATCTGAGGCGGGCACGAGAAACGTGACCGTGCATGTCAGATCGCCACATATCGCCAGGCGAGATTGCGGTGTGTGCCGGTACCATAAGAGATTACGCTTCAAGGAACCATCTACTTATATAATCCGCAGTTGGGAATTCGGGCGTTGTCGCCGAATCCCAACATGCTTTGCGCGGGACTGCGAGTGATGACGCGCAGCGTCATCACGAGCCGCAGACCCGCACTACACTTGAAAAAAAAAAAAAATATGCTCACCTCTCCCCGAGCCCCCGCCGTCTCCCTCCAGGCTTCCTCCAGGATTCCGGTCGCTGCCGGTGGCTGCCGCAGGCTCCGAGTGTCTGCAGACCTCTTCTACTGCACTCCAGGACCTGTGGTGATGTCACAATCACGTGACACCAGCTTACTCCATGGTAACCTGGTGTCACGTGACTGTGACATCACCACAGGTCCTGAACTCCACTAGGACAGTGCGATCCCTCAGGCACAAGTGACAACAGCCAGGGGGAGCGCCAGGAGAAAACCGGCCGCCGCCACCATCACCCGATGCCTTCCTCAATGACTCGGCCCGCCGCGGCCGCCGCCACCATCACCCGACGCCTTCCTCAATGACGCAGCCCGCCGCAGCGGATCACGGTAGGATGGCGCCGCCGCCGCACTAGCATTGTATCCTGCAGCCCCCCCATGCCCTGCAGACTCATAACAACCCGCTCCTCCACCCTCCGCTCCTCAAGTAAGGTTACAGGTGCGCCGGCCCGCACCTCTGCCCCCACATCTGCCCCTGCTTTACCCACACTCAACCACACTCCTCACTCCTCTTAACCCCCTATCTCCTCACTCACCCACACTGCCCCTCCTCACTCCTCTTACCCCCCCACTATCTCCTCACTCCCCACACTATGCCCTCAGTCCCCACACTGCCCCTGCTCACTCCTCTTACCCCCCCACTATCTCCTCACTCCCCACACTATGCCCTCAGTCCCCACACTGCCCCTGCTCACTCCTCTTACCCCCCCCCCATGCCCTCACTCCCCACACTGCCCCTGTTCACTCCTCTTACCCCCCCCTATCTCCTCACTCCCCACACTATGCCCTCAGTCCCCACACTGCCCCTGCTCACTCCTCTTACCCCCCCCCCATGCCCTCACTCCCCACACTGCCCCTGTTCACTCCTCTTACCCCCCCTATCTCCTCACTCCCCACACTATGCCCTCAGTCCCCACACTGCCCCTGCTCACTCCTCTTACCCCCCCTATCTCCTCACTCCCCACACTGCCCCTGCTTCCCCCCCCCAATCACCCACACTGCCCCTGCTCATGCCCCCACTCTGTACCTGCTTACCCCTCTTACCTCCCCCACATGCCCCCACTCACCCACACCTCACTCACTCTGCTACCCACAGCGCCGCCTCTGGACTCTGCTGCCCACAGCGCCGCCTCTGGACTCTGCTGCCCACAGCGCCGCCTCTGGACTCTGCTGCCCACAGCGCCGCCTCTGGACTCTGCTGCCCACAGCGCCGCCTCTGGACTCTGCTGCCCACAGCGCCGCCTCTGGACTCTGCTGCCCACAGCGCCGCCTCTGGACTCTGCTGCCCACAGCGCCGCCTCTGGACTCTGCTGCCCACAGCGCCGCCTCTGGACTCTGCTGCCCACAGCGCCGCCTCTGGACTCTGCTGCCCACAGCGCCGCCTCTGGACTCTGCTGCCCACAGCGCCGCCTCTGGACTCTGCTGCCCACAGCGCCGCCTCTGGACTCTGCTGCCCACAGAGCCGCCTCTGGACTCTGCTGCCCACAGACCCACCTGTATACACACAATTCATTTCACCGCGCTACCGATGCAATTGCATCGGGCCTTTTTACTAGTTTAACAATAATGGGTTCATGTGAATATACTACTATGCATGTGTTTAAACACACAACACACCTTGCATTAAAATGATGCCCCTCAGCTCCATGAACATAATCATACACCCTTGATGGTAACAATGGCACATAAATGTTTATTAAAAAAAATAAACATTTAGGACCTGTGCCCCTGAATTTCTAGAAAAAAAATGACATAGAGCTCCGCCATATTTTTGGTCCAGCCAGGTACAACTTGGCAGCTACGGACTGCCACCAGCCCCCAGCTGCCTCGTCATACCTGGCTGGAACCAAAAATACAGCGAAGCCTATTTTTTTATTTCTAGAATTATTTCTAGAAAAAAAATGACATAGGGCTCCGCCATATTTCTGGTCCAGCCAGGTACAACTTGGCAGCTACGGACTGCCACCCACCCCCAGCTGCCTCGTCATACCTGGCTGGAACCAAAAATACAGCGAAGCCCTTTTTTTTTTTTAATTTCTAGAACTAATTCTAGAAAAAAAATTACGTGGGGCTCCGCCATATTTTTGGTCCAGCCAGGTACAACTAGGCAGCTGGGGGCTGGAATCCTCAGCATAGAGAGGCCCAAGCGTTCTGGGCCCCCATGCTGCGAATTGCAGCCCGCAGCCGCCCCAGAAAATGGCGCATTCATTGAAGCGCCATTTTCTGGCGCTGTACCCACGCTCTTCCAGTTGCCCTGGTGCCGGTGGCTAACTGGGTAATAAAGGGGTTAATGCCAGCTTTTTATTGGCAGCTGGCACTAAGCCCGAGATTCATAATATAGGGCCAATGTTAGACCCGCCATTAGGAATCTCTAGTACGGTAAATAGTCAATAAATACACACAGAGAAAAATCTTTTTATTTGAAAAAAAAACACAGACACAATTCGGACTCCATCTTTATTATAAAAAGATCCGACGTAGTCCACAACGAAGGTCCCACGACGCTCGATCGCCTCCGACATAGTCCACAATGAAGATCCCACGACGCTCGATCGCCACTGCTCAATCCAGAGACTGCAGCAAGGGATCAAGTGTCCTCTTCCTACAGCCTCTGGGGTCACCGTTATGGTGCACTGTATGGCAATGATCTGTCATACAATTCACCAAGACTATGATCCCAGAGACCACAACAAGAGGACACTTGATCCCTTATTGTAGTCTCTGGGATCAGCGTCATGGTGCACGGTATGGCAATGGTCTGTCATACCGTGCACAATGACGCTGATCCCAGAGACTACAAGAGAACACTTGATCCCTTGTTGTAGTCTCTGGGATCAGCGTTATGGTGCACAGTATGGCAATGATCTGTTATACCATGCACCCGACGCTGATCCCAGAGACTACAACAAGGGATCAAGTGTCCTCGTGTTGTAGTCTCTGGGATCAGCGTCATGGTGCACGGTATGGCAATGATCTGTCATACAATTCACCAAGACTATGATCCCAGAGACCACAACAAGAGGACACTTGATCCCTTGTTGTAGTCTCTGGGATCAGCGTCATGGTGCATGGTATGGCAATGATCTGTCATGCCGTGCACAATGACGCTGATCCCAGAGACTACAAGAGGACATTTGATCCCTTGTTGTAGTCTCTGGGATCAGCATCCGGTGCACGGTATGACAGATCATTGCCATACCATGCACCATGACGCTGATCCCAGAGACTACAACAAGGGATCAAGTGTCCTCTTGTTGTGGTCTCTGGGATCATAGTCTTGGTGAATTGTATGACAGATCATTGCCATACCGTGCACCATGACGCTGATCCCAGAGACTACAACAAGAGGACACTTGATCCCTTGTTGTAGTCTCTGGAGATCGTTTCCATGACGATTGGATACTCTAAGTGCTGTGATCCCTGAGATCACAGCACTTAGAGGGTTAACACAGCCAGGGCACAGCAATCACACAGATGCTGTGCCCTGGCTGTGACACCGCTCCTCTGCACACTCATCTCTATGCTGGGAGATGACTGTGCAGAGGAGCCGACAGAAGAAGGAGGACGCCGCAGGAAGAGGACAGCGCAGAGAAGACCCGGAGCAGACCGGAGGACAGAGGGAGAAGACCGAAGGAAAGAGGGAGAACAGAGGAGAAGAAAGAAGACAGGTGAGGAAGAAGAGGGAGCGGGAAGAGGAGAACGGGCGGAGGTGATCACCGCAGGCAGCGGCGATCACAGGAGGCATGGGGAGGGATCGCAGGGCAGGGGAGACCACAGGGGGGAGATCACCCACAGGGGGGAGCCCACAGGGGGGAGATCGGAGGGCAGGGGGCACATCGGCGGCCCTGGGCAGAGCGGAGGGCCAGGGAACGACGGCGCCCCCTTTGAAGCATGGCAGGCGGCGCCCTGTGCGACCGCACAACTCGCACAGCGGTAGGGCCGGCCCTGTATATATGTATAGAATATATAATTTTCATTAGGGCAAATGGGGGGGATTTGAACTTTTTAAATACTTTTTAAAATTTATTCTTTAACTTTTACTTTATTCTACATGTGTCATTAGGGTGCAGGCGCTCGCCAGGCATCTACAGGAGGTGAGTCATGAGAGTATTCAGGGTCCTTACAGGACTCCTGGCTGGCTTGGCAACACATCAAGGCCCCATTATGAGGCCGCCGATGCCAGTGAGGTTTAGCATGATCCCCGACGTGCTTCTGTAGATTGCGCTGTCAGTGATTGTTAGCATGACCCAAGGGTTAACAGCAGCAAACAGATCATCTGTTAACTCAGTGTTTCCCAACTCCAGTCCTCAAGGCACACCAACAGGTCATGTTTTCAGGATTTCCTTATCATTAGACAGATGATGGAACTATCCCCTGTGCAAGTGATTAAATTATCACCTATGCAATCCTAAGGAAATCCTGAAAACATGACCTGTTGGTGTGCCTTGAGGACTGGAGTTGGGAAACACTGTGTTAACTGCACATCCTGCTGATTAGATCCCCTGTCATGTGCAGGGAATGGTGCAATCTCAACATGTGATCTTGCAACAAATGGAGGGAGGCGACCAAGGATGTATCTCTACATGATTGGTCGTGAATGGATTAAAAACTAGTAAATCTCCTTGTCAATGGTTCAGATATACTAATAGATGTGGTCACTATAAATATAGCATAGAATATTAGAACTAAAATCAACTGCCAGCAGGAATATATAAGACCGAATGAGAAATTCAGCTTTTCCATTTCGATGTGTTGCACATTTTCAAGGTGTGGCTTTCTTGACATTATAAGAAGCTTTTGGACAGAAATACAATATAGAATTCACTCGCCCTCGAGAATAAAAATGGGTCATTGCAAAAAGATAGGTCATAATAAGACAACTCTTTTGAAAAATAAGTGAATATTGTTCGATTAGCTTTATTGATACATGATAATGTAAATCTAATAAATATTTTTCACTAAACTTAGATTTATTTCCTATTGTTTTTTTATGTTCCCACAGAAGTATTGGAGTATTCTTCTGTGGACCAAAACCTCTTTCCAAAATACTTAACAATATGTGCCGTTTGCATTCATCATCCGACCCAAGAGGAGTCCATTTCCATTATAACAAGGAGAGTTTTTAACTCTGTGCTAAAAAATGTTTTCATAGCAAAGACATTATTCTCCCAAATGTGTTAATTTGCATTATTGTACATGCACATTATGTGTCCTATGTCAACCATTTGCGAAAAAAAAACATATTCTGCAAAGATAAATGATTCAACTGTATAACTGTTCTATATTTTCTTTTGAAGAGAATCTATCAGCAAGTCTTTGCTATGATTTCTGAAGGCAGCGGGAGAAAGGGGCTTAGACACAGATTTCAGCAATTTGGTACTTATTAGGCTGTGTGTGCCTAATAAGTTTTATCACTAGGAGATTATAACTGCCCAGAGCACAGAGCTCGTGAGTCCTTGTGTGACCAGTCTTTCTGTTAAGCAGCTCACTGTTAATAGACAATGTACACACAAAGCTGTAATGTAAGCAGTGTTAGCTTTCTGAGCTTTGCTTCATGCTACATCTAAAAACTGCTGTACCTAGTTAATGAAGTGATAAATTGTTGGAATCAGGGTTTCTTTTTTCACATTATACTGCTCTCAGACGAGGTAGCAAAAACCTGGTTACAGATTCTTTTTACATCTTTTATAAATTCATCATTATATCCATGTAAATTAGCCATTTGTACAAATTTACATGTGGTCAGTATCCATTACACAGAACATATTTAGTTTATTTGTAGAGGAATTATTATTTTTTTAACATTATGATTTGTCTAGAATAAACGTCTGATGCAAAAGACAGTTTGCATGAGACATCTTGTTTACAACTGATTGTAATTAGTGATGGGCGCACCCCCCCAATGCTCGAGATCGGCTGGTTAGCCTTTTTGTAAAGTCCGAATCCGGGGCCAGATATAACTCGAACTTGCATCCGAAACCCGAGCTTGGACTTTACAGTTATAGGATGGCATGGGGGAGCTGTAAAACAAAGCAAATAGTTAATAAACATTATCAATATACTTACTGGGTCCCGGAGCAAGCATCCTGCAGTCCCATTGTCCTAGCCTCATCTACTTCCGTGGCCACTCATTAATTTTTGGGGATATTCACTGCACTGCTGAGAACTCAACAGTTATTGGCAATGTTCACCGTGATGTCAGGGGTCACCGAAATTCATCTCAGCTATGAACTCGATTGACCTCTGACTGTCACTGTCAGTCACAGCCTCCTTGTCGCTCTGGACAGGCGCTTGTCTGTTCAGAGCGATGAAGCAGATCTGAACCTGCTCTGCCTATGGAGTACACCGGATGGTAGGGTTTTTTGTAATTAAAGATGGAGTCCCTAAATGTGTTTTTTTGCTTTATTTCTAATAAAAAAAAACATTTTCTTTGTGTTGTGTTTTTTTTAATGTTTACTAGAAATTCATGGTGGCCATGCCTAATTTGGCTTAACCCCATGAATTTCGGGCTTTGTACCAGCTGAGAATACAAAGTTGGTATTAACCCCTTTTTATCTAGCATGCCATCCCCCACCAGGGCCAATGGAAGACCGGGTAAAGCACCTGGAAATGGCATTATGATGAATGCGCCCTTTCCATGGACGTCTGCAGACAGCGGTTTTTAGTGTGGGGGTCCCAGAATGTTTGGCTTTACCACGCTGAGAATACCAGTCCCCATCTTTCTGGTTTTATCTGTCTGGCAATCAAAATATGGTGGGAGCCTACACATTTTTTTTTTAATAATTTGTTTAAATAATTAGACAAAAAATATTGGGCTTCCCTGTATATTGATTGCCAACCAAGGTAAAGTCAGGCAGCTGGGAGTGGCAGCCCATAGCTGTGCACTTTATCTGAGCTGAGAATCAAAAATATGGCTACATAATTTTTTTAAATGATATGTATATTTTTACGCTATTATATGTGTGACAGACAATACAGCCAATCACAGACGCGGTGACAGAGAATGGGCATCTATGATTGGCTGTTGGAGTAACACAGAATCTGTCCTTACTTTCTAGATGGTTGAATGTATGGGCTGGTTTCAGGTTACTCCAGCAGCCAATCACAGATGCCCACACTATGTGACAAGATCTGTGATTGTAGAAAATATAAAATGGGTGGGGGACAAGAGGCGCAATAGTGCCCTATCACTAGTGACACTGTGAATCAGGGTGGTGTAATGAAGCCACTCACCTGGTGCAGTTGTGATCCCCACAACTGGTTTGAAAGCGTGAAGCAATCAAGAGCTGCTGCAAGACCTCCACCGACCACTAACCAGTGGTGAAATCCAGAAAGAAGATGGGAATGCAGGTGTGTCACGGTCCGCACTGCTCCAGGCTCAAAAACTCACCAAAGAGTCAAATTTTCCTTAAGCAGATTTCCAAGCTTTATTCTCCTTCCTCCTACGCGTTTCGGCACCTATCCTGGCAACTTCATCAGGGATATTACATCAAACAGTGACAGTGGGGTTTTTATAGCCCCAAGCTTAACAAGAAACAGGGTGTTGTCTGTGTATCTGTGATGTCATTTTCATCATCAAAATGGGAGGATCTTCTCATTTTGGCGCTATTTTTGTAAAAAACTTTACCAGCATCCAAAGTCACTAAGTAGAATGTGCATCATATTCATAAAATGACGACTTAAGTGTCCCTGATTGAAAAATTGCAAAATAATTCATGAAAATGCAAAAATCAGCGATCAAAAACTATTTCCCTGGTGAAAAGATGATAAATAAAAGGTCTTGTCCATTCCCTCATATGGGGCTAGAACCTGAGACATCCTCACCAAAGAGTATATATTCAGGTGGTTAGTGGTGCGCACCACCCGTTATTTTGATGACAAGGCTCATAATTTAGGGGATAAAATACTGGAAGAACAAAAATTGAAGGAAACAAATTATCACCAATAAATAGATAAAAGCTATGCAGGATATCGCTTAAAAAAACTGTAAAACCGTAGGAGTAAAGGAAAAATGTAAAAAACAAAATCGCATATAATTTAAGAAATTGACATTAATATATAAAAGAATTTTTATTAGTATATTAAAAAAAGTGTTAAAAAAAGAAAGATAAAGACAAGTGTATGTTACTGTATAACAAACTTAAAAAATGATGTATAAGAACAAATTGATAATACATAAAACAGAATCCCTGTATAAAACATCTATAAGGAAGGGAATTATGGTCAAAGCTGATCAAAAGTAATCATACTATATCAGCTTGAAAGTGGTTGATGAGAAAAAACAGGAGTCTATCATGCAGGCGCCTCAGGTTCTATTCCCATTCACAATGCTAAGTCCAAAGTATTTAATAATGATGTTAAAGTAATATATAAATTCTAACTTTTTGTAATAAATGTGGGTGATTCCATCTACAAGAGACTCATGAGGCATTGCTGTTACTCTTGAAACAAAGTTAGAGAATTATACTGCTGCATTCTATAAAGCAACCACAAGATGGCCCTAGGTATCACATATAGTGTGATTTGGGAGGCAGTAACCAAGACAACGGGTACCAATAACTAGGGTGCTCTATATTTCCGCCGCTAGAGGCAGTGTAGAGTGCTCTTTGTGATAAAGAGCTTAAAAAAAGATTTCTTACTGAGGAAAAGACAGTGTGGAGTGTTTATGCGCATAAAGTGAGGATGTGCATATGTGGATAAAGTGCAAAAGTGCCGTTTAAATTAGTGAATACATCAAAAAGGTTATTTTAATAGGGATGGGCGAATCTACTCGCTAGGACTCGTTACTCGGCGAGTAGTAAGGGACTCGCAGGACTCGGTACTCGGCGAGTTTCCCAGTGATTACTCGCACGAGTCCAATGCAAATCAATATCAATCCTAGTTTTGTCAGAAACGCTGACAGAACTAGAATTGCCATTGTTTGCATTAGACTCGTGGGAGTAATCACTGGCTACTGTGCCAGTGATAGCAGGGAAACTCGCAAAGTAACTGCTGTTTCTTTGCGAGCCGAGTCCAGCTGTCTTCTCTGTGCAGCTCCAGGGTCCTAGAGCCCACCTGCTCACAGACATGATGTAGCAGTGCTGAGATTGTTCTCAGTCTGCTCATTCCCTGTGCATAGACATCTATCTATTCACAGGGATGAGCAGAGAGGACATCGCGTTTTGGACTACGTCGGACGGAAGAGGATTTTTTTAATTAAAGATGGAGTCCCTAATGGCTTTTTTTTAATTTCAAATAAAAATTTTTCTCTGTGTTTTTTTAACCCTTTATTGGAGATTCTTAGTGGCTGGGTCAAATGTGGCCTGACATTAAGAATCTCGGGCTTAATACCAGCTTGTATAACAAAGCTGGTATTAACCCCTTTATTACCCAGCGTGCTACCGCCACCAGGGCCGCTGGAAGAGCGGGGTTCAGCGCCAGAGGATGGCGCTTCAATGAACGCGCCATCTTCTGGGGCGGCTGCGGGCTGCAATTTGCAGTGGGGGGTGCCCAGAAAGCTTGGGCATCCCTGCGCTGCGGATTCCAGCCCCCAGCTGCTTAGCTGTACCTGGCTAGACATAGAAATTGCGCGGAGCCCCACGCATTTTTTTAAAATTATTTCATGAATTTCAGAGTCAGAGTCTCAGAGTCAGAGTCAGAATCTCAGAATTTCATGAAATAATTTAAAAAAAATGCGTGGGGCTCCGCGCAATTTCTATGTCTAGCCAGGTACAGCTAAGCAGCTGGGGGCTGGAATCCGCAGCGCAGGGATGCCCAAGCTTTCTGGGCACCCCCCGCTGCAAATTGCAGCCCGCAGCCGCCCCAGACGATGGCGCGTTCATTGAAGCGCCATCCTCTGGCGCTGAACCCCGCTCTTCCAGCGGCCCTGGTAGCGGTGGCACGCTGGGTAATAAAGGGGTTAGGGCCAGCTTTGTATTATCAGCTGGCCCTAAGCCCGAAATTTATGGCGGTCACGCCAATATTAGACATGACCGCCATGAATTTCTATTAAATTGTTTTAAAAAAACACAACACAAAGAAAATTTTTTATTAGAAATAAAAAAAAAAGCCATTAGGGACTCCATCTTTAATTAAAAAAATCCTCTTCCGTCCGACGCAGTCCAAAACGCGATGTCCTCTCTGCTACATCCCCTGTGCATATATATAGATCTCTATGCACAGGGAATGAGCAGACTGAGAACAATCTCAGCTCTGCTACATCATCTCTGTGCACAGACATTCATGTCTGTACACAGGGAATGAGCAGACTGAGAACAATCTCAGCACTGCTACATCAGGCAGCAGGCGGGCTCTAGGACCCTGGAGCTGGGGCAGCCAGAACACAGAGAAGACAGGATCTTATCTGTGCGAGTCAGCAATTACTTACAAAGTAAACGAGCAATGCAAATAAATGGCAAAACTAGGATTGCTTCAGGCTGAAGCTTCCGAGACACATCTGCGATTTGTAAATCTCACACTACTCGCTATTACTCGCTTCCCCATTCATTAACATTGGACTCGCTAGACTCGCAACGAGTAGCGAGTCCTGGGCTCGGACTCGCTAGAGTCAAGCGATTCCGAGTAATTTAGGATTCGCCCATCACTATATTTTAACAAAAATATGAGTATTTTTATAGTTCAAGAGTTGTTGAGAAAAATAAAGTGTCATTTAGTGTCACTGAGAAAAGAAAATTCTTGTTGGAATCGTTGTATTATATACACATTGTTATATCATTATTAATCAGTGGATAAATATCCAGCAAGGATGTCAAAGGTATTATATTTAGAGAATTGCATTCTATACAAGGTGGAAATGAGGCTGGTACTCAGTATAGGAGGCAGTTGTCATGGTTACAGGTACCCAAAGACTCATGTATTCTAATTTACACATTTTTTTAATATACCGTATATACTCGTGTATAAGCCGACCCGTGTATAAGCCGACCCCCCTACTTTTGCCCCCAAAAACTGGGAAAACTTATTGACTCGCGTATAAGCCGAGGGTGGACTCCAGCACAGGTATACAACCCCCAGCAGTGAGGTATACAGCAGCCTCCCCAGTGGTAGTATACAGCAGCAGCCCCAGTGGTAGTATACAGCAGCCCCAGAGGTATATACAGCCCCATATGCAGCCCTAGATGTATATGCAGCCCCAGAGGTATATGCAGCCCCATATGCAGCCCCAGAGGTATATGCAGCCCCATATGCAGCCCCAGAGGTATATGCAGCCCCATATGCAGCCCCAGAGGTATATGCAGCCCCATATGCAGCCCCAGAGGTATATGCAGCCCCATATGCAGCCCCAGAGGTATATGCAGCCCCATATGCAGCCCCAGAGGTATATGCAGCCCCATATGCAGCCCCAGAGGTATATGCAGCCCCATATGCAGCCCCAGAGGTATATGCAGCCCCATATGCAGCCCCAGAGGTATATGCAGCCCCATATGCAGCCCCAGAGGTATATGCAGCCCCATATGCAGCCCCAGAGGTATATGCAGCCCCATATGCAGCCCCATAGGTATATGCAGTACCAGAGGTATATGCAGCCCCATATGCAGCCCCAGAGGTATATGCAGCCCCATATGCAGCCCCAGAGGTATATGCAGCCCCATATGCAGCCCCATAGGTATATGCAGCCCCAGAGGTATATGCAGCCCCATATGCAGCCCCAGAGGTATATGCAGCCCCATATGCAGCCCCAGAGGTATATACAGCAGCAGCAGCCCCAGCCCCAGGGCTGTATACAGCAGCAGCAGCCCCAGCCCCAGGGCTGTATACAGCAGCAGCCCCAGGGCTGTATACAGCCGCAGCCCCAGGGCTGTATACAGCCGCAGCCCCAGGGCTTTATACAGCAGCAGCCCCAGCCCTAGGGCTGTATACAGCAGCAGCAGCCCCAGTCCCAGGGCTGTATACAGCAGCAGCCCCAGGGCTGTATACAGCAGCAGCCCCAGGGCTGTATACAGCCGCAGCCCCAGGGCTGTATACAGCCGCAGCCCCAGGGCTTTATACAGCAGCAGCCCCAGGGCTGTATACAGCCGCAGCCCCAGGGCTGTATACAGCCGCAGCCCCGGAGGTATACAGGCCCCCCATCAAGTTCCAGGGCCCCCCCCACTTGCGCGCCAGCCTGTAAGGTAAATTCATACTTACCGGTGTCCAGTCGCGCCGCCCGCAGCTGCCGACATGACGATTCCGGGCTCCATTCAGCGTCTTCCCGCGGCTTCCTGTAGTCGCGGGCAATGACGTCATTGCCCGCGACTACAGGAAGCCGCGGGAAGACGCTGAATGGAGCCCGGAATCGTCATGTCGGCAGCTGCGGGCGGCGCGACTGGACACCGGTAAGTATGAATTTACCTTACAGGCTGGCGCGCAAGTGGGGGGGGGGCCCTGGAACTTGATGGGGGGCCTGTATACCTCCGGGGCTGCGGCTGTATTTTTTTTTTTTTTTCATATACCGTATATACTCGCGTATAAGCCGAGGGGGGACTTTTCAGCCCAAATTTTGGGCTGAAAAACTCGGCTTATACGCGAGTATATACGGTACTAATAAAAATTCTTTTATATATTAATGTCAATTTCTTAAATTATATGCGATTTTGTTTTTTACATTTTTCCTTTACTCCTACGGTTTTACTGTTTTTTTAAGAGATATCCTGCATAGCTTTTATCTTTTTATTGGTGATAATTTGTTTCCTTCAATTTTTTTCTTCCAGTATTTTATCCCCTAAATTACAAGCCTTGTCATCAAAATAATGGGTGGTGCGCACCACTAACCACCTGAATATATACTCTTTGGTGTGGATGTCTCAGGTTCTAGCCCCATATGAAGGAATGGACAAGACCTTTTATTTATCATCTTTTCACCAGGGAAATAGTTTTTGATCGCTGATTTTTGCATTTTCATGAATTATTTTGCAATTTTTCAAACAGGGTCACTTAAGTCGTCCTTTTATGAATATGATGCACATTCTACTTAGTGACTTTAGATGCTGGTAAAGTTTTTTACAAAAATAGCGCCAAAATGAGGAGATCCTCCCATTTTGATGATGAAAATGACATCACAGATACACAGACAACACCCTGTTTCTTGATAAGCTTGGGGCTATAAAAACCCCACTGTCACTGTTTGATGTAATATCCCTGATGAAGGTGCCAGGATAGGTGCCGAAACGCATAGGAGGAAGGAGAATAAAGCTTGGAAATCTGCTTAAGGAAAATTTGACTCTTTGGTGAGTTTTTGAGCCTGGAGCAGCGTGGACCGTGACACACCTGCATTCCCATCTTCTTTCAAGATCTGTGATTGGGCCCTTCACAGATTGACTGACATCATAGTAATGTAAAAATAAATAATTTTAAAAAATGACATAGGGCTGTGCGATATTTTTTGTTCTCAATGCAGACAAAGCGCAGGTGGCAATCAAAATACAAGTAAGCGCAATATATATTTTTTTATTATTTAAGTAAATAATTAAAAAAAGTGTGGGCTCCCACCACATTTTGATCGCCAGCCAGGTAAAGCCAGGCAGCTGGGGGCAGGGATTCTCAGCGTGGTAAGGCCCAAGTCTTCTGGGCTCCCCACACTAAAAACCGCAGCCCACAGCCTTCCCTGAAAATGACGCATTCATTGAAGCATCATTTCTAGGTGCTTTATACGGCTCTTCCAGCAACTCTGGTGGGGGGTGGCGCACTGGGTAATAATGGGGTTAAAACCAGCTTTGTATTCTCAGCTGGTACTAAGTCCAAAATTCATAATGTTAAGCCAAAATAGACCTGGCCACCATGAATTTCTAGAAAACAATAAAATAAAAAACACAATACAGAGAAAAAATGTTTTTTTTAGGAATAAAGCAAAACCCACATTTAGGGATTCCATCTGTATTACAAAAAAAACCTTCCCTCCAACATAATCAAGGTCTTCTTATCTTCTTCAGCTCTACATCTCTCTGCCAATTGACAGACACGTCTGCTGGCAGAGATGAACAGCCACGGAATGACAGCTGGGTGCTGTGTGAAATGTTATCAGGTTCACATGAACTCAGGTAACCCCAGCATCACCCAGCACCCCGAGCCAAGCTGTAAGTGCACAGTATAGACCCCGAATCTTACAGTTCATGTTCGCCCATCACTAATTGTAATACAACTTGTTATTCAAAAATAACTTTGGCACATTTTTGAATAATATTGACTTTTTTCTTCTGAGCACCGGTGAAGCAGAGTAGCGGACCTTACCTATCAGACTGTAATACAACGTGTGCTAATATTTTGTGACTATTGTCATGTTATTTCTTCAGTACTGCCAACTTTTTGAAACATAGAAGAGGATGTGGCTGAGAGAGGCTTCGCAAATTCATCATAATGTATGCCACAATAGTGGCAGACATTACAACAGAAATGTACGCTATATAAATTGCTAGTCTTGATAAATTAGTCACTGTATGTTGTTTCAAACTTTTTAATGTTAAATAAAGTGCACAGTAAAATGTTTAAAATAATACTTTGCATATTTTTTACCTTTTGATATATAAATCTCTTTTGTTTTTGAATTTCAATCTTTCCTAAAGCAAGAAATATCTTTTTTCTTATACACTCATGTCTGAAGTACAGATACATATATAATAAGTGTTATCAAATTTGACATTCTTATTTCATCATAGCTGTAGTAGCAGCACTATGTAATTGCCCTTGAGCACCAAAGGAAAATAAAACATAAGTAGTAATTTTAAGATAACTTCCTGCTTAAATGTCAAGATTCTGTATACAGTTTTTGTGCAAGAACTCCAGAAATTGACTTTATTCAAAGTCTGCTGTTAATCCCTTGAAATCCAGAACATTTTACCAAAACAAAAGCAGATCACATGAGAATACATACAGTATATATACAGTATATACATAAAAATGTGTGTGTATGTATATATATATATATATATATATATATATATAAAACTAGAAAACAATACTCTGCAGCACTCGGTTACTACCAATGATGTACATGTGCTAATAAGCTATATATATGAGAAAAAAGTTAAAAACTTACGTTTTTTCAAAAAACTCAAAATCTTATCTTTTTATTCTGAAGTTCTTGGTACACACATTGGCCAATGTCTGTTTGCTCGTCGACTGCGACAAAGTAACTTCAGGTCTGACGAGTCCTACTCTGATATCCCTATCCTCCTTGTCCACCCCCCACTTTTCAGTGGGCAGACCCCATCTCAACCCTAGATCACCTGCAGTCAACAAAGGTGCAAATTGCAGCAAGGAGCCAGCCACTCCATATGATACAAAACAGAAAAACAAAAACAAAAAAAAAAAATCAAATGTATCATATGGAGTGGCTGGCTCCTTGCTGCAATTTGCACCCTTGTTGACTGCAGGTGATCTAGGGTTGAGATGGCGTCTGCCCACTGAAAAGTGGGGGGTGGACAAGGAGGATAGGGATATCAGAGTAGGACTCGTCGGACCTGAAGTCACTTTGTCGCAGTCGACGAGCAAACAGACATTGGCCAATGTGTGTACCAAGAACTTCAGAATAAAAAGATAAGATTTTGAGTTTTTTGAAAAAACGTAAGTTTTTAACTTTTTTCTCATATATATATAGCTTATTAGCACATGTACATCATTGGTAGTAATCGAGTGCTGCAGAGTATTTTTTTCTAGTTATTTGATTCAGCAGCCCTGCTGGCACCGGTTCACATTAGTCTGTGAGTGCTATGCAGTTTTTTTTCTTTTATATATATATATATATATATATATGTGTGTGTGTGTGTACAGAGAAACAGAAAAAAATGCACAGCACTCACAGACACAATGTGAACTGGTGCCAGCAGGGATTCTGTGTCAAATAACTAGAAAAAAATTCTCTGCAGCACTCAGTTACTACCAATGATGCACAAATGCTGATAAGCAGTATATATTTGAGGAAAACATTTAAAAACGTACGTTTTTTTTAAAAAACTCAAAAATCTTCGCTTTTTATTTTCTTGGGGTTCTTGGTACAAACATTGGCCAATGTCCGTTTGCTCATCAGCCGCGACAAGGCGACCCCAGGTCTGATGAGTCCTAACGCTGACATCCCTGCCCTCCTTGTCCTCCCTATCCCACTTCTAAGTGGGCGGACACCATCTCAACCTAAGACCACCTGTGGGTGATGAGGGTGCAAAGTTGCAGTCATGGAGCCAGATTCTCCATTTGTTATACACAGAAACAGAAAAAACTGCACAGCACTCACAGACACAATGTGAACTGGTGCCAGCAGGGATTCTGGATCAAATAACTAGAAAAAAATTATTTGCAGCACTCAGTTACTACCAATGATGCACAAATGCTAATAAGCAATATATATATATATATATATATATATATATATATATATATATATATATATATATATATATATATATATATATATATGCTGCTTATTAGCATTTGTGCATCATTGGTAGTAACTGAGTGCTGCAGAGGATTAAAATCCTGCAGTGCCCGCAAAGTCCGGCTGCTCAAGAAAGCACCTATACAGGCCCATCTAAAGTTTGCCATTGAACACCTGATTCCGAGAGTATTTAAGAGACGGTGCTGTGGTCAGATGAGACATAAATTGAGCTTTTTGGCATTAACTCAACTTGACGTCTTTGGAGGAAGAGAAATGCTAAGAACACCATCACCACAGTCAAGCATGGTGGTGGAAGCATTATGTTTTGGGTGTGTTTCTATGATAAGGGCACAGGGCTACTTCACCACATCAATAAGACCATGCATGGAGCCATGTATTATAAAATCCCGAGTGATAATCTCCTTCCCTCTATCAGGACACTAAAAATGGGTCAAGGCTGGGTATTTTAGCACAATAATGACCCAAAACATATAGCCAAGGCAACAAAGAAGTAGTTAAAAAAGAACTATATTAAGGACATGGAGTGGCCTAGCAAGTCTCCAGACGTTAATCACTTAGAAAATGTATGGAGGGAGCTGAAGCTCCGAGTTGTCAAGGAACAGCCTCAATTAATGATTTAGAGATGATCTGTAAAGAGGAGTGGACCAAAATTCCTCCTGACATATGTGGAAACTTCATTATCAACTACAAAAATTGTCTGGCTGCTGTGCTTGTCAACAAGGGTCTTGTTTGCCGGAGGGATCAAATACTTATTTCTCCTTGCAAAGTGCAAATAACTTTCATATAATTTAGACAATGTGATATTCTGGATTTTATATTTGATATTCTATCTCTCATTGTTAAAATTAACCTACGCTTTAAATTATAGACTGTTCATGTCTTTGTTGGTGGGCAAATTTACTAAATCAGCAAGGGATCAAATACTTATTTCCCCACTGTATAGTACCATATATGTGCTCATACATCACCATCATATTCCACAGCACTTTAGTAGACATTATCATCATTCTCCCCATTGGGGCTTACAATCTAAATTCTTTATCAGTATGTCTATGGAATGTATGACGCATTGTGAGCTATATTTTATTTAACTGAATACAATAGTTAATCATAAATGATAAGTGATCTGTGCACCAGCCTTTTTCTTCTGTTCTTGATACCAGCCAGGAAAGTCTTGCTAGTCACTGTCCTTACTGCTAAAATATAGAAAATACATTGTGTATGAAATTAACGATCAATAAATTCTAAACACAGCTGAGCAAATACTATATTTTAATTAGTGGCTAATTGAAGGCAATGTGATTGCTAAGCAGAATGAAATTACTTAGTAATCATTCCCTTTATTTAAGCTACAGTAGCTGAACCATTTAATTAAATGTGGATAATATAATTAATTATCATTTTGGAGAAAATCCTAAAGGTTCGCGTTGGTAAAGGGTACTTTGATGTTTTGCCATTTATTAAAATTTCTGTAAACCCTGCATGTTAAATTAGACATTAAGTACTGGCAGGTTTTGTTTCGACATCACCTTGTAATGGATGAAAGTACTAGACAGCATTAGGAATTGAAAACAGGAGCAACAGATTCATACATTTTTACAATTCCCAGTTTGATGTTTTAAAATTTTGCTGAAATTTCTACAAGATATCTGCACCCCATAAAAATAATAAAGGTTACATCTACCTCTGGTGCTGGTTTGGATCCAGCAAAGTCAGAACTTGCATTCCCAAGGCCCACGTGACAATGTTATAACATGGGAGCCCCATAAACAATCAGCACTGGCTTCCTTCTCCCCGCTCTTATTGACCAATGTAGGCTATACCCGTCATGGCTTTGAACTGTCACTGCATGTAAACACTCTATTTGGTCAAAGAAATGCAGAAAATATCATCCTAAATTACTACTAACATGAAGCCCAGTATGTCATGAAAAATCAGTCTTGGAATCACTGGGATCTGTTGATGCATTGTGGAGTTATAACCTCATAAAATGACACTGGTCAAAATTGCAAAATGAGGCTTCGGTCCATAAGAGGTTAAATAATTAACTTGAAGTGAGCACTGCCACTTACTTCCTGTTAATTGCTCCTGTGTCCAAAGTCGGGGAGAACGAAGGTGATGCTGATTAGTCACGTGGCTTGCATGTCACAGTGACGTTACTTGGCTCCTATAAACACCATTTCTGACTCACTGGAACCACGCCAGCACCAGAGGCAAGTACAGAATTTTTTTAAGTGTGCACAAATTGGGAATGTGAAGCAGTTGTCCAAGTAGTGGAAACTCCCATTAATATTTAAATTAATCTATAGATCTCACTGTTTTCTGAGGAAGAACACAGGGGTTAAGAACCTGCGGTTCAGTTCCATGTTTGGAAAGTGGCTTATTGAAACTTTGCTCTCTTGTCAATGGAGTTGAGTAAAGCAATCTTCCTTCTGTCACGGACAAAGTGAGAAAGCTTCTTCTGCAGCTTGTTGTCTTGCAGCAACGCACAGTATAGTGAGCAAGAATACGGATATTGCGGAGATCATGGACATATAGAGAATATTTATCAGCTATAATTTTAACCCTTAAAGAAAGAGAAGGACTGTCTGAGAATGTAAGAACAAAAATTGTGGAAAATATCAACAATCTCAAGGTTACAAGTCCATCTCCAGAGATATTAATGTTCCTTTATCAATAGTGTACAACACCATCAAGAGGTCTAACACCTATGGCACTGTAGCTAATCTGACTGGACTTGGACAGCAGAGAAAAATTGATGAAATGTTTCAAACCAGGATTGTCCAGATGGTGGATAGAAGGTAAGAGAGAGAAGAGCGCGAATATGGCCGTAACTATGATTAAATGGAGAGTACTCCGGTGGTACAACTCACCTTGTTGGGTTGTGTGAGTCACAATCAACTGGACACTTTCGTTGTCAGTACGGACTTTAAACACCCGTCCTTTTATCATTTCTTCCAGATGGTGGATAAGCAGACCGAATCACGTTCTAAAGAAATTAAAGTTGTCCTGCAAGCTCAGGGTGCATCAATGTCAGTGAGAACTATCTGACCATTTGAATGAAATGAAACTCTCTGAAAGGAGGTACAGGAAGACCCCACTGCTGACACAGGGACATTAAAAAGCTTGACTGCAGTTTGCCAAAATATATGTGAGTAGGTCAAAATCCTTCAAGAAAAGAATCTTGGGAACAAATGAGACCAAGATACTGTAGAGCTTTTTGGCAAAACACATGATACTACTGTCTACTAAAAATAGTATGAGGCATACTAAAAAAAGAACACAGTACCTACTATCAAATATGGTTGATGTTCAAAGATGTTTTGAGTTTGTTTTGCCTCCTGTGGCACTGGGTGCCTTGATTGAGTACAAGGCATCATGAAAGAAGATCACCAAAGGATTTTAGGTTACAATATATGTCCCAGTGTCAGAATACTGAGTTTGCATCCATGTTCATGGGTCATCCAGCAGAACAATGACCCCAAACATTTTTAAAGAAGCGTCCTTACTGTTTTACTAGTAAAATTAATTTATAGAGGTGCGCTATTTTCCACCACCCAATATCTTGTTTCAATATGTGGATCAATTTAAAAAAAACCTTCCTAGCACAGACAGTTACAGTTTATGAGCTACAATTTATTCAAAACCTATTTGTCGAGCCCACTGGGACGGGGTAATCGGTATCAGACCGGGTTTGCTGCTGGGGATGTCACGGAGGTCCTGGTCCGGACCGTGTCCTGGGCCCTGGCAAGTAAAAGGCAGGTATTTACAGGGGATAATAGTGTGTCGTGATGCCAGCCACGGTGTGTGGTCAGTAATGGGACCATTGCTGCTGCAGAACCTCCGGGGATGATGTTAGGCAGCTTAGATGGTACTGCTCTCCGTAGGTAGCGGAGAGGTCCCAGGGGCAGTGGTTTTTATAGTCTATGATGGAGATAATAAGGGATGGATAGTGGAGACAGGTTGAAGGAACACACACTCATGTTTCTGTAGTTTCCAAAGCTTTACTGCGATGTTGTTGCAGGTTATAGTCCACGGAGTCTGTACTGGGGCCGGGTTGCTCCCACCCTGTCTGGGTCCTCAGCTTCCTCGTGCTGCGCTCTGTGTGTCCCTGCTGCTGCTTCTAGCTTAGCTGCTGGCACTGTCTCACTCTCTCTCCTTTCTGGTACCCCTTGGCTAGGCAACTTGAGTCTTCTGTGTAATGCTGACCCCGCCGTGTTGCTTTGCTCTGGTACTGTGGTGGTCTAGAATCCCCACTATTCCTGGATTTACTGTGCTGTGTGTGTCAGTCACAGTGTCGGATCCGGTGTCCGTTCTGTGCGCTCCTCTGGGGCGAGTGGTGATGGCACTCAAGCTCCCAGATGTGTTCCTCTGTCGTTTAGTTCTCCACTCCTCAGACCATAGCTAGGCCTGGAATTGAGCAGCAGATTGTGGAGAAGCCTGTCGCAGCTTCTTTACACCACAATCTCCCTCTCTCAGGTCTCCCAGAAACTGAAACTAAACTCTAAACTAGACTTCTTCTGACTACTTCCTCTTGAGCTGGAGTATATAAGGGAGCTGGTTTAGCTCCCCCTCCTGGCCTAGAGGTGCTAGTGTAAGTCAGTGTGTTGTGGGGATGGAACCTGTGTGATGTTACTGTGGCACATTAACCCCATGGGTGCCACATTCCCCCTTAGTTAAATACAGTACTCCGGGACTGTGGAAAAAACAAGTAAACAAATAATTAATACAATTAATATTTACATATACTCAAAAGTAAAAAGTACAAAAATTACTAAAATTTTAAAAGAGTCCAAAAATTCAAAAAGCAGTCTTTCCGGCGGTTTAGACTATTGCCTCCTGGCTGATAAATATATACAAGAGAGTTCTTACCACAACCAGTCCGTGGTATATATGTGGTCCATAAGTAAATAAGAAAAGTTCAAAGTTCATACAGGATAGTCTCTGTAGGTACTGGGCTTTTTAACGTTGCACTAACTATGTACATTTGTCCACGGGCGTTTCTGCTTAGGAGGCCTGGATTCGCTACACCACCCCCAGGCACTTTCTTTCCCCAACTTAATGTGCATGGGGGTCAATCCAGTTCCTCCACCCTCTTGGACACGGTCTACCGGGTTCAATTTATATTCAAACAAACATATTTACATTTTACAGTTAATGACATTTTAATTTTTGTGCCTAGCTGGTAACTGACCTTGGGTACTACGCTCTGATCTGCGCAATGCTGGTGTACTTAGCATGATGGTGTGAGTGGACATGTACCTATTTGGGGTATTTGGTACTATGGCAGATGGGTATCTGACTGCAGGACTGGCAAGTTCGCTAGGACCAGGAATTTGTTCTTCCTCTATGGGTTCTACTTCCAGTTCTTCAAGTCTTGGGTCTTCTTCTGGTAACACGGGTTCTGGTGTTGGTTCCACCATTGAAGGGAATGCAATCATTGGTACTACAACTGCTCCGTAGTAATTTGGCCATGTTTTGGGGAAATCTCCTAGCACTGTATGGAATACTTCATCTTCTTTTTCTTTCTCTTGGATAGGTTGGACCTGTACGGGTTCTCTTACTTCAGGTGTCTTCAGGGTTTCAGGACACGGTTTGAGCTGATCAATTGCTGAAGTTCTTCCTTCATCTTTACTTATTAGACATGTTTTAACATTGTCCAAGTTAGATAGTAAGACTGTGTATGGGGTGGTTTCCCACTGATTATCCAATTTGTTAGAGTGTCTCTTTCTCTTGAGAACTTGGTCACCAGGTTGTAATGGCATTGCTTGAGCATGTTTGTTAAAGGTTTTCTCTTGTCTTGCTCTAGCTTGCTGTAGGTTTCTTTCTATGCATTCTTGTACTTAATGATACTGTTGTTGACGTAGGGTATCCCAATCTGATTCTTCTACTTCTGTATCTGATTTTACAATTCCCATTTCTAAATCAATTGGTAGCTTACCGGGTCTTGCACGCATAAGGTAGGCTGGAGTGCAGTTTGTAGAACTCACTGGAACATGGTTGTATAAGTCTACCAAATCAGGTAATTTATCTGGCCACTGATTTCTTTCTGACTCTGGTAATGTCTTCAACAGGTCTATTACAATATGGTTCATCTTCTCACATAAACCATTTGTTTGGGGATGGTACGTTGTTGTGCGGATCTTCTTACAGCCGTACATATTGCAGAATTCCTTGAAAATCTCTGATTCAAAAGCTGGACCTTGGTCTGCAAGGACTTGTTCTGGGTAACCATGCGGTCTACAGAAATGCGTCTGGATTGCTTTTGCTGCCGTCTTTGCTGTTAGATCCTTGACGGGTACCACTACTAAGAAGCGTGAGTATTGGTCCACGATGATTAACGCATAGACATAGCCTGACCGGCTTGGTGACAACTTGACGTGGTCTAGCGCGACTAGCTCAAGTGGCTGCTTGATTACTATGGGTTGAAGTGGAGCTTTCTGTGGAATTTTCCTTCTGAGGTTGCATGCGGCACATCTTCTACACCAAAGTTCAATTGACCTTCTCATGCCAACCCAATAGAATCTCTCTCTCAGGATTGCTTCCAACTTCTTCCATCCGAAATGACCTGCACCGTCGTGGTAGGCTTCTAAGACCATTCTGATGGGTACGATTATCTGCCACACCAGTTCATGTGTTTTGGGATTGGTATGCCTTCTGCAGAGCTTCCCCTGATACAGAAACAACTTGCCTCTTTCCTTCCAGAGCTGTATAGTCTCGGCTGGGGCATTCTGGTCAGGGTACGCACCTGGTTGTGTAAGCAGTTCTTTCACTAGCTTTATAGCTGGATCAGTATCTTGGGTGTCAGCCCATCCATGGTATCTTAACGGGTTGAGATTAGCCTTTTGTTCTCTTTGGTGGATGCCGGGTTGATAATCTTCTACCTTTGAACGATGAAAGGCCGGTAGTTCAATCTCTTCCAACTCTTCCGGTTCCTCTTCCACGTCTTTCAGGTATGGCATCCGGGATAAGGCATCTGCGTTCCCGTTCTTGCGGCCTGCCCTATATTTGATGACAAAATTGTAGTTAGACAGCTGGGCTATCCATCGCTGCTCCAAAGCATCTAATTTTGCTGTATCCAGGTGAGTCAACGGGTTGTTATCCGTGTAGATGGTGAATTCTGCAGCTGCCAAGTAGTGCTTGAAACGTTTAGTCATAGCCCAAACTACTGCCAGTAGTTCTAACTTGAAGAAGCTGTAGTTCTCGGGATTTCTTTCTGTAGGCCGGAGCTTCCTGCTTGCAAAGGCAATAACTCTCCCTTTGTCTCCTTGCTTCTGTGACAATACTGCTCCCAGCCCCACGTTGATGGCATCCGTGTATAGAATGAATGGTTGATGGTAATCAGGGTATGCCAGGATCTCTTCTCCCGTCAGTGCACATTTCAGCCTGTTTAAGGAGTCTTCCTTCTCGTCACTCCACTGGAAGGGAGGATTACGGGTTGCAGACTTTCTTGACTGTCCTACCAGGATGTCTTGCAGGGGAGCAGGAATTGCCTCACTTCTTTCACATTTGTAGGTCTTGGCCAATCCCTTATCATCGTGACTTTATCAGGATCCGGTGCTACTCCCTCTGAACTCACGACATGTCCCAGGTACTGTACCTTTGGTTTGAGAAGGTGACATTTGAATGGCTTGATTTTCATGCCGTATCTGGATAAGGCTTCAAACACTTCTGCCAGATCTTGTAGATGTTGCTCATACGTCTTGGAGTAGACTATGACGTCATCTAGGTACAGGAGGACAGTTTCAAAGTTCTTATGTCCTAGGCAGCTCTCCATCAGGCGTTGGAAGGTCCCGGGTGCATTGCAGAGTCCGAACGGAATACAAATGAACTCACAGAGGCCCATCGGCATAGTAAACGCTGTCTTCTCCTTGTCGGCCTCAGCCACAGGAACCTGCCAGTACCCACTAGTCAGATCAAGGGTGGAAAAGTAGTTAGCAGATTTTAGTGCAGCTAATGACTCCTCAATCCTAGGTAATGGGTATGCGTCCTTATGTGTGATGCAATTAATCTGCCAGTAATCTACACACATTCTCATGGTCCCATCCTTCTTTTTAACTAACACTAGAGGTGCTGCCCAGGGGCTGCAACTGTCTCTTATTACCCCTTCAGATTGCATTTCTTTGAGCATGTCTTTGTGGTTTGGTAGTGAGCTGGTGGTAATGGTCTATACCTCTCTTTTATAGGCTGATGGTTACCTGTGGGTATAGTGTGCTCTACCCCTTTAATCTGCCCAAAGTCTAACGGGTGTTTGCTGAATATTTGCTCATATTCTTTCACTACCCGGTATACTCCATGCTTGTGACGGGGAGGTGTAGAACTGGTGTGGCGCCCCTGCGTCTAGGAGGCCACAAAGGGAACTGCAGCCAGGCAGGTAGGACAACAGTTGGACAGCAACACCCTCACAGCCCATACAACCCACGTACAGTAGATGGCAGCATCCAGCCCTGAGATTGGAGACTCTAGGCAAGCGAGGGGTGGTGGATTTAGAGGAGTGGGTTGGGCACACATGTAGTCAGGTGACTTGATAGTAGAAATAGTGATGGGGAGGAGGAAAGAGTCAGTAGGCCAGAGGGTGCCGACCAGAAAAGATCCAGAACAGACACAGATCAGCAGCAGGCTGAGGAACACGGCACAGGCTAAGAGACAGCAGCAGGCCGAGTAAAGCTGAGCAGGAAGAAAGACACACATGTCCTGGAAGAGTGAGGTGTAAGGAGCGCAGAATCTGTACCGAGCCAGGGTGAGCCGGAGGAGAGAGAAAGCCTATCTGGAGCCAGATCCCCAGGAGTGTGAAAGGACAGAGAGGGACGGTGATACCCGGGCCCTAGACTTACAGCTGAATCGACCGAATGCAGGCGAAGTAGCCCTCCTATCATACTGAAAGACGTAGAGATAAAGAGCCTGGTAGAGCCTCACACTTGAGGACTGCTGGAGGCTGGGCTGAGTAGAGTGTCGGCTCTAGAGGGGACCGTAGTTTTATCCGGATCCTCAAACAACACGACGGGGGACCACAGCTACACGTTAGGGTCCCTACCCCAAAGGACAGGCAGCTCAGTGACGACCAGGAGGACCCACAGGGGCCCGAGTCACCGCCATACTGTCCGGAGACACCCACCAAGTGTACAGAGAGAGTTAACAGCCCGGAAAGGACACAGAGACAGTGTGAGGGGTCACAGAGAGAGACCTGGCTGCAGAGGTTAAGGGAACCCCGGAGGGGAGAGTGAGCCCGTGTACTGAACTGAACTGAGACTTGTAAGAACTTGTAAGGACTGTGGAGACAATAGGGCGCCTTGCTAGTGGCAGCCCATTGCAGCAGCTATTATTTTGTTTGTTACAGTTTTGCTACAGTATTTGTACCTTTCCTGATGTCTTTTTGGACCTCTAATTTCAACCTTGGATCTATGCAATGTTTTTCATCTCGTGGATTGCGACGTTCCTGCACGCTGGTCTGCTGTGGGATGGAAAATGCAGCACACCCCACACTTTCTACTGCCGCTGGGCACACAGCATATGGTTTTCACCTGGATCCTCCACTACCACTCACAAGTCCCCTGCTGGCATGGCCACTTTGGGGTACGCTATATGGTCCATCTCAGCTAATACTACCGATGGATGTATGCTGTTGCCCACAGCCTGTGTCAGTGATACAGCCATATGTGCTCGGCGGAGAGCACCGTATACAATATGCCACGGAGAGGCCTCGTGGGATGGATGGAATCACTGATCGGAGGGTTGTCCCTAGGTCTGTCGCTAAACGAGTAGTGTATTCAAGGAGTCATCTTCTGGAACTGCGCAGGACAAAGTCTTCTCCAGCAGTTGCAATACCACATGTTCCACGAGAAATGAGGAGACCTTTCAGAGGTTGCAGAGCAGGCAAGAAGATCCAGTCCTTGATGAGAAGGTTTAAACCTGCGGTCCCATCCATCATCATGGGTAATGTACGATCGCTTGGTAACAAGTCGGATGAACTGCTGGCTCTGAGTAAGACCCAGAAGGAGTTCAGGGAATGCAGTCTCATGTGCTTTACAGAAACCTGGTTGCATGAGGACGTCCCAGATTCATGTGTATCGGTACCAGGGTTTCATATGGTTCGGGCTGACAGGGACAGAGTGAAGTGCGGTAAGAAGAAGGGTGGAGGAGTGATACTGTACATTAACAACAGATGGTGTAATCAGGGGCATGTAACAGTAAAGGAGAGACATTGTTGCCCAAACATTGAACTATTAGCAGTGGGCCTCAGGCCTTACTATCTGCCTAGAGAATTCTCTCTTGTTATTGCAGTGGTGTCGTATATACCACCATCTGCAAATCCAGAGGCAGCTGGGGAAGTACTGTCTGGGGTGATTGCCCGGCTTCAGACGAAACACCCTAACTTTCTAACTGTCATTTCTGGGGATTTTAATCGAGCCAAGATCTCATTACCAAAGTTCTATCAATATGTCAAATGTTCTACACGGGACAATTATATATTGGATCTCCTCTATGCCAGTGTTAAGGATGCTTACTCATCATCTGCATTGCCCCCCTGGGGAAATCTGACCACAACCTCATACTATTGTCTCCAGCCTATCAACGAGTTGTCTGCAAATAACCAGTGACAATTAAACAGATAAGGAAGTGGTCTCCGGCAGCAGAGAAGAGGTTACAAGACTGCTTTGATTGCACAGACTGGGAGGTGTTATGTGCCAGGGAACATAATGATGATGTTAATGAGGTTACTGGGAGAGTTACTGATTACATCAACTTTTGTACTGACAATATTGTACCTATTCATGAGATTCGGTGTTATGCAAACAACAAGCCTTGGATTACAAAAGAATTGAAACATCTACTAAACAGGAAAAAAAAAGCTTTTAAAAGGAAAGACAAGGAGGAGATGAAAATTGTACAGAAAGACTTAAAGGGGAAAATTAAGATTGCCCGTGAAGCATTCAGAATTAAATTGGAAAATAAATTGTCACACAACAACTCCAGAGAAGTGTGGGCTGGAATGAAGCTATTGACTGGGTTTAAGGCAAGGTCAGATCAGGGGGGTGGGGGGCTCATCATGGCTAATGAGATGAATGAGTTTTTCAACAGATTCAACGATAAATGTGCAATGTCAACAGGGGAAAAGGCCGGGGAGCGACAAGCAATATCAACTGGGAGGAGGAAGTTGGAGACTTTCTTGATCTCAGAAAATGATGTGAGGGAACAGTTTAATAAGCTGGTCATTGGTAAAGCAGCAGGGCCTGATGGTATCTGTCCACGTGTCCTCAGAGTGTGTGCAAATCAGTTGTGCACTGTCTTCCAGCACCTGTTTAACTGGAGCTTACAATCACAGAGAGTACCAGTTCTATGGAAGACTTCTTGCCTGGTGCCGGTTCCCAAGACTACCTTCCCGAGCTCCCATAACGACTATAGACCGGTGGCCTTAACATCGCATGCGATGAAGTCCTTGGAGAGAATTGTACTTGCCTACTTGTGTCCGAGGGTGTCTGCTTTTATGGACCCCCTTCAGTTTGCGTATCGGCAGAGTCTAGGGGTGGACGATGCTGTAGCATATCTGCTACAAACAGTACATTCCTTTTTGGACAATGATGGAACCACTGTACGTGCCATGTTCTTCGATTTCTCCAGTGCATTCAACACCTTACAGCCACTATTATTACGTAAAAAGCTGGTTGAAATGGCGGTTGATGAGGGACTCATGAATTGGATCATTGATTACCTGTCGGACAGGCCACAGTTCGTAAGGTTGGGGGCGGCCGTATCGGATAGTGTTCGGAGCAGTGTTGGAGCCCCTCAGGGAACGGTGCTGTCGCCATTCCTTTTTACGTTATACACAGCTGATTTTCAGTATAAATCAGACCTTTGTCACCTTCAGAAGTACTCTGATGACTCAGTGATAGTCGGAGGTATTGAGAGAGGCCGGGGGGAGGAGGAATACAGAAGGGTGGTCTCGGACTTTGTTGACTGGTGCCAGGCTAACCATTTAGAACTCAACGTAAAGAAAACCAGGGAGTTGGTGTTGAGTTATGGAAGGTGCATGAAGGATTGCTTACCTATCACTATTAATGGTCAGGATGTGGAGATGGTGGAGAATTTCAAATATTTGGGGTTCACCTGGACAGCAAGCTTGATTATAAGTGCCATATGGAGAAGGTTTGCAAGAAAGGGATGAGTAGACTTTACTTCCTAAGGAAATTAAGGTCGTTTAATGTGTGTAGCAAAATGCTTGAAATGTTCTACCAATCTATTGTGGCGAGTGCAATCTTTGCTGCAATAATATGCTGGGGTAGTGTGCGCACAGCTGACGCTAATAAGCTGAATAAACTTATCAAGAAGGCTAGTGCGGCGGTGGGTCTACAACTTAGAACTTTCGAGGAGGTATTAGAGGATAGAATTAATAAGAAATGCAAGGCTATAATGAGCAACAATACACACCCGCTCTCTGAACTGTTTGCGAAGCAGAAGAGCACATTCAGCAAGCGTCTAATCCAGGGGTCTCAAACACGCGGCCCCCGGGCCGCATGCGGCCCGCGAACTTCATACTGCGGCCCGGGGCTCCATAGAGACAAAAGCCATGCCCGGTTCATTATGCATGGAGCCGCCACGGTTCCCGGTCTATCGTGACTTCCGGGTCCCGCCCACACAAGCTCCTTCACACTTGTACATCAATGAGAGGCGGCGGACCAATCAGAAGCCTCCTGACGCCGACGTCAGCTGCAGGCTTCTGATTGGTCCGCCGGCCGCCGGCTTGCATTGATGTACAAGTCTGAAGGAGCTTGTGTGGGCGGGACCCGGAAGTCACGATAGACCGGGAACCGCGGCGGCTCCATGCATATGCATATGGACAACAGGATCACAGCATCACAGCATTAAAGGTGTGTTTGATTGAGAGTGTGAATGAGTGTGTGTGTATGTGTGAGTGTATTTGTGAGTGTGTAGTGTGGGTCACTGTGATGGTGAGGAGGAGGAGACTTAGTAAGGAGGGAGGAGGAGGACAGAAAAGGCAGGTGTGATTGTGAAGAGGACAGAAAAGGCAGGTGTGATTGTGAAGAGGACAGAAGGGGCAGGTGTGATTGTGAAGAGGACAGAAGGGGCAGGTGTGATTGTGAAGAGGACAGAAGGGCAGGTGTGATTGTGAAGAGGACAGAAGGGCAGGTGTGATTGTGAAGAGGACAGAAGAGGCAGGTGTGATTGTGAAGAGGACAGAAGGGCAGGTGTGATTGTGAAGAGGACAGAAGGCAGGTGTGATTGTGAAGAGGACAGAAAGGCAGGTGTGATTGTGAAGAGGACAGAAGAGGCAGGTGTGATTGTGAAGAGGACAGAAGAGGCAGGTGTGATTGTGAAGAGGACAGAAGGGGCAGGTGTGATTGTGAAGAGGACAGAAGGGGCAGGTGTGATTGTGAAGAGGACGAAGGGGCGGGTGTGATTGTGAAGAGGACGGGGGCAGTTGTGATGGTGAAGAGGACAGAAGGGGCAGGTGTGATGTGAGAGGAGGACAGAGGGGGCAGGTGTGATGCTGAGAAGGAGGACGGAGGGGGCAGGTGTGATGCTGAGGGGGAAACGGAGGAGGCGGGTGTTATGGTGAGGAGGATGGAGGAAGCAGGTGTGATGGTGAGGAGGATGGAGGAAGCAGGTGTGATGGTGAGGAGGAGGATGAGGAGGCAGGTGTGATGGTGAGGAGGAGGACTGAGAGGCAGTTTGGTGAGGAGGATGGAGGGGGCAGGTGTGATGCTGAGGAGGAGGACGGAGGAGGCAGTTGTTATGGTGAGGAGGATGGAGGAGGCAGGTGTGATGGTGAGGAGGATGGAGGAGGCAGGTGTGATGGTGAGGAGGATGGAGGAGGCAGGTGTGATGGTGAGGAGGAGGACTGAGGAGGCAGTTATGGTGAGGAGGATGGAGGAGGCAGGTGTGATGGTGAGGAGGAGGACAGAGGAGGCAGTTGTTATGGTTAGGAGGATAGAGGAGGCAGGTGTGATGGTGAGGAGGAGGACGGAGGAGGCAGTGGTTATGGTGAGGAGGACGGAGGAGGCAGGTGTGATGGTAAGGAGGACGGAGAAAGCAGTTGTTATGGTGAGGAGTAGAAGGTTGGAGGGGGCAGGTGTGATGGTGAGGAGGACAGAGGGGGCAGGTGTGATGGTGAGGAGGAGGATGGAGGGGGCAGGTGTGATAGTGTATGTGTGTGAGTCTGAGTGTATGTGTGAGTTTGTGTATGTGTGAGTATGTGTAAGGTCCGGCTTCACACTGCGGCATGATCCGGGCCGGTTCTGTCCGGGAGGACCCAGACAGCTGCGGACCGGATCATCACACAGGACTGGGGGGCTATTATGCCCTCCGGTCCTGACCTGTCAGCGGCTGCAGCTGCGTGCGCTGCGCACAGGACCGGAGGGCATAATAGCCCCCCAGTCCTGTGTGATGATCCGGTCCGCAGCTGTCTGGGTCCTCCCGGACAGAACCGGCCCGGATCATGCCGCAGCGTGAAGCGGCCCTTAGTGTGTGTGTGTGTATGTGAGTGTATGTATTTGTGTGAATATGTCTGAGTGTGCGTATATGCGTGTGTGTATATGTGAGTGAGCATGTGTGTGAATGAGTATGTATGTGTATATTTGTGAGTATATGTGAGTGTATATGTGAGTGTGTGTGTTTGTGTGTGAATGTATGAGTATGTGTGTGTATATGTGAGTGTATATGTGAGTGTGTTTATGTGTGTGAATGTATGAGTGTGCGTGTATATGTGTATGTGTGAGTGTGTATGTGTTTATATGACTGAGAATGTGTGGGTGTATGTGTGTGCATGTGAATGAGTGTGTGTGTATATGTATGAGTGTGTATATGTGTGTGTATATGTGAGTGTGTGCATATGTGTGAGTGAGAGAGAACAAAAATAACAGAGACCAGGTTATGGGGACATCACCGTAAAAGCGGATCAGGATGTGGGGATAGCACTAAAAAATGGCGTCAGGATGGGACATTACTACAAGATGCCAAGGGAGGGAACATTACTAAAAGATGGGGACATTACTACAAGAAGAGGACCAGGATGGGGACATTACTACAAGAAGAGGACCAGGATGGGGACATTACTACAAGAAGGGGATTAGGATGGGGACATTACTACAAGAAGGGGATCAGGATGGGGACATTACTACAAGAAGGGGATCAGGATGGGGACATTACTTCAAGAAGGGGACCAGGATGGGGACATTACTACAAGAAGGGGATTAGGATGGGGACATTACTACAAGAAGGGGATTAGGATGGGGACATTACTACAAGAAGGGGATCAGGATGGGGACATTACTACAAGAAGGGGATTAGGATGGGGACATTACTACAAGAAGGGGATCAGGATGGGGACATTACTACAAGAAGAGGATCAGGATGGGGACATTACTACAAGAAGGAGATCAGGATGGGGACATTACTACAAGAAGGGGATATTCCTACATAAAGGAGGTTAGGGTGGGGACATTCCTACAAGAAGATGATCAGGATTTGTACTTTACTATATTGAGCAAAAATTCTGGCATTGGTAAAATGTCACTTAGTCCTACAAGGAATGCGGCCCCCCGATATCACTTTTTTTCTATGTGCGGCCCACCAACCCAGCCGAGTTTGAGACCCCTGGTCTAATCTAACTAATGTGTAAAAAGGAAAGATACAGAAAATCGTTTGTTCCGACAGCTGTGGGGATGTTTAACAAATGTATAAGTGTAAAGCGTCCCAAGACTATGTGAAGTTCTATGTGTATGGGGGGAATAGGTGAGGTACATGTACCAGTCTACCCTGACATCTGCTGTCCATATAGACTTATTTTGTAAAGTGTGAAATGTTCTTGATCTTTGTTCTGCTGCTGTAATACTGTAATTTCCTCTGGGATCAATAAAGTTTATCTTATCTTATCTTATCTTAAGAACTGTAACTGAACTGTGAGCTGTATTGCAAAGCTTTGAGAGTAAACACGGAAAACCCTGAACGTGCTTCCCTTGTGTCTCTGCGTGAATGCCATTCCCTCCATACAGGATTACAGCAAATCCCCCACCTGCAGAGCCACAGCCTGCCAGCTCCAGCGCAGAGGAAGGATTCCTGCAGCGCCTGCATAGTAAGTGTATTGCACACTCCACAATAGACATTAACTCTTACTGCCCTGGGGAACACAGTTCTACCCACTGGAACTATCCCATCTATGCTGCTATTCCATCATCCCCGGAGGTTCTGCAGCAGTGGTGGCCCCATTACTGGCCGCATATAGTGGGTGGCGTCACGACTGACAATCCCCTGTAAATATTCCCCTTTTATTGTCGAGCCAGGAACACGGTCCGGACCAGGACCACCCGTAACTTCCCCAGCAGCCGATCGGTCTGGTACTGAGTACTACCTGTCCCAGTGTGCCCGACAACCTGGCGTCACGAACAGGATCTACCTGGTCCAAAAGAATTGGACCCCGTGCGCCTAAGGAAACGTGTTCTGGACTTTCCCGCCAAAATCTGACCTTAATGGTGGCCATAGAAGCTTAACGCCATGTGCTCCGGTGGACCTGTCTATCCCAAAAGCTGCACCGCGCCCTGCAAGGAAGGAAGCCGACCCACTAGGAGCCTTACCGGAGGGATATCTGCCGTTGCCGCAGCCCCTGATCCCGACACCTGCGACACTAGAGGTGAGAGGGGAGCAACTCCGCTGCTGGTGGGAGCAGGACGAAACCAGTGATGATATGAGGGGCTTTGTAGGAGATCCTGATGGCCCCGTAGGCCCTGTAGAAATTGTGACTAGAAATGAATATCTGAGATGAAGTGGCAGGAGATGGGAAAAAGAAGAGTTGGAAAGGCTAGAAAAGAAGCGGGAGATGATTGCGCGCACGCAATATTTAAAAACTGTTGCCAGACGAGATGTGAGCATTAATAGATCCCAGAGGCATGAAGGCAAAATTGTTAAGATTAAACATGCAGAAGGATAAGCCTTTGCTCAAGAGGCCGTAATAGACTGTGACATATTCATTAATCGCCGTGATGTGGAATCGCACCTTCCAGAGAAACACCCGGACAGGGAAGTGCAGGTTGGAGAGTGGGTCTCCTATATCATAGTGCAAGGAGCAAGAGGCCCGTATGGCATCAGAGTACAGAGACTTTGTTTAAGTGCATTGGAGGATGACATGCCTGCTTTGGAAGAATCTGATCCAGTAGTATCACCAGACCCAATCGCTAACACGGGTCCTACAAGTGTTATTGAGACTGTTCCAGTAAAATCTACAGCAGATGCAGCTACACAATCTCCGGAGAGTTATTTGCTGATCCAAGCGCTGCAAGACCTTGAGTTGTTCCCAAAGAAGAGAGGACCACAGATACTCCCATGGAAGGCTACGTCAGAAGGAAAGGAGGAGTAAAGACCCGGGTCCTATATCCAGAAGAAACTGTAAGTGTGAATGTGGTGTATTCCTTATTGTCCCCATCCCATACCTGAATGAATGCTAGCATTCCACTGTTTGTCTTTTGTTTATCATGAACAATAGAGATCAAGGAGAATGACTTGATACGAACTTCCCTGTATATAGTTGAGCACCTTAGTGTGCTCCCCTTTGGTTTTAAGACCAGTTGCACGTGAGAGATAGTGCAAGTGACTGTTTGAATTTTTGAATCGTGAACTTTGCACTTTGAACTTTGAAGCTTTTTGAGAATTTTTGCACATTTTGAAGAAGAATGTTTTTATACTTTTGATATAAAGTAGTGTTGATAATGTGTTTTATATAAAAGAAAGAATGCGTTGTAGCATTAGACCCGGTAGAGGTCCAGAAGGGTGATGACGTAGATATACCCATGCACTTGTAAATAGTTAACTTAAAGTAACGTTTAAGGAGAATCGTACCTCCCGGATGGGAAGAACCGAGAATTCGTAATGTTTAATGTTGTTTGAAAAATAAAATGTTTTCAGGGGGATCCATGACGGGCAGCGCGGGGACGCGCTAGTTAACTCCAGGAGAGTGTGGCGCCCCTGCGTCCAGGAGGCCACAAAGGGAACTGCAGCCAGGCAGGTAGGACAGCAGTTGCACAACAACACCCTCACAGCCCATACAACCCACGTACAGTAGATGGCAGCATCAAGCCCTGAGATTGGAGACTCTAGGCAAGCGAGGGGTGGTGGATTTAGAGGAGTGGGTTGGGCACACACGTAGTCAGGTGACTTGAAAGTAGAAATAGTGATGGGGAAGGAAGGAGTCAGTAGGCCAGAGGGTGCCGACCAGAAAAGACCCAGAACAGACACAGATCAGGAGCAGGCTGAGGAACACGGCACAGGCCAAGAGACAGCAGCAGGCCGAGTAAAGCTGAGCAGGAAGAAAGACACACACATCCTGTAAGAGTGAGGTGTAAGGAGCGCAGAATCTGTACCAAGCCAGGGTGAGCCGGAGGAGAGAGAAAGCCTATCCGGAGCCAGATCCCCAGGAGTGTGAAAGGACAGAGAGGGACGGTGATACCCGGGCCCTAGACTTATAGCTGAAGCGACCGACTGCAGGCGGCGTAGCCCTCCTATAATACTGAAAGACGCAGTGAGAAAGAGCCTGGTAGAGCCTCACACTTGAGGACTGGTGGAGGCTGGGCTGAGTAGAGTGTCGGCTCTAGAGGGGACCGTAGTTTTATCCGGATCCTCAAACAACACGACGGGGGACACCCACCAAGTGTACACAGAGAGTTAACAGCCCGGAAAGGACACAGAGACAGTGTGAGGGGTCACAGAGAGAGACCCGGCTGCAGAGGTTAAGGGAACCCTGGAGGGGAGAGTGAGCCCGTGTACTGAACTGAACTGAGACTTGTAAGAACTGTAACTGAACTGTGAGCTGTATTGCAAAGCTTTGAAAGTAAACACGGAAAACCCTGAATCTGCTTCCCTTGTGTCTTTGCGTGAATGCAATTCCCTCCATACAGGATTACAGCAAATCTCCCACCTGCAGAGCCACAACCTGTCAGCTCCAGCGCAGAGGAAAGATTCCTGCAGTGCCTGCATAGTAAGTGTATTGCACACTCCACAATAGACATTAACTCTTACTGCCCCGGGGAATACAGTTCTATCCACTGGAACTATCCCATCTATGCTGCTATTCCATCATCCCGGAGGTTCTGCAGCAGCGGCGGCCCCATCACTGGCCGCATATAGTGGGTGGCGTCATGACTGACAATCCCCTGTAAATATTCCCCTATTATTGTCGAGCCAGAGACACGGTCCGGACCAGGACCACCCGTGACTTTCCCAGCAGCCGATCAGTCCGGTACCGAGTACCCCCTGTCCCAGTGGGCCCGACACTGGTACCTACATGTAGCTTTTGGCACCAATCCTCCAGCTTTTCCCCTGAGCCATTGTCATCCGCCTGATTTAACAGGTCCAAGGGATCGACGGCTGTGATGTTATTGTTATCAACCGTGTACAACTTAGCCATGGTAGCATACTTTGGTAATGTGATCTCATCCTCTCCGCAATTTAATAGACGTAATGGCACTCTTCTCCGGTGTACCTCAACCACTCCTCTAGATGTGAGTATAGTAGGTCTACTGTCTGAGTACACTGGTTCTACCAGGGCTTAATAGTCTTGCCCTTTGATGCCTATTGCGGCTCTACACCTGACCAACATTTCAGTTTTGGGAGATATTACAATGGGTATTGGATCACTTACTCATACACTGCCGATCTCACCTCTGGATATTTCTACCTGTTGCTTCAACATCAGGGCTTTGATCTCTTTGTGCAGAAGCCTCTGCTGTCCGGTTCCGGCAGTCTCGGCGATTTGCTGCAAAACACTTATCCCTTCGGAAAAACATTTCTCAATTACAGTCATTCCTAGCAACATCACTGGCTCACGTTCTCGCCGGTTAACATCTACAATTATAATACCCTGGTTCTGCAATTCTACCTTCCCACTCTGAATGGTCATTTCTCTGAACCCAACCTGTGGTATTAATTGTCCATTACTAGCCCATATGTCCATTGAAAAGTCAGTTGGAGCACTAGTAATGTCTGAATCAGCCCAGTATCTCTTATATAGAACATTTGGAATTGATGTTACCTGGGACCCGGTATCCAACAAGGCACTAAAGGGAATGCCATCCAACACGATAGGGATTTACCGGCTGTCCTCCCACGAACCTGTCAAACCAGGCCGATGGACCTGTAGCGTTCATACCTGAAGAGCAGCCCACCTGCCTAGGGAATCGTCGTTTAAAGCACACTCTCGGGCAAGGTGACCTGGTTTCTTGCAACGGCGGCAAATGGGCTGTCCATCCGGTTGGTAGCGATTGCTGGGTTGTCCTCTTGTTCCTTGGTATCTTCTGGGCCTCATCCCGGGATATCCTCTCTGCTGGTCACCAACTCGATCATGGGTGCAGGCTTGGATCCTCGCAGCTCCTTGATGACTTTAGCCATTGAGATAACGGTGTCTGTCAGGGCATCTATCTTTTGATTGAGGGCCGCATTAGAGATTGGTTCCCCAGTTTCAGCAGCAGTTGCTGACATGGCAGATGTCGCTGGCGCTGCCGGTTGCTGAGGTGCTGCTGCAGTGTCCGGGACAGTTGGTAGATCCTGGGGCTCTTCTAGCTGCTGCAGACGGACAGCTCTATCTTTCAACTCAGCAAAGGTCATGTCAGGGTTCTGCAGAAGTATCATACTCAGATGTCCTCTGTGGGAAGGGGATAGGAGGCCCTCTATGAATTGGTCAAGTAGCATTTTATCAGCTCCCGGGGCTAAAGCAGGTTCTGCCAGTTTAAGGGCTTTGAGTGTTTCCTGCAGATTCAAGGCATAGCCTCTGGTACTCTCTTTAGGCTTCTGGTGGCATGCAAAGAACCTCATCTTAGCCAGGGTATCAGCAGTAGATTTAAATGCTGCTTTCAGTCCAGCTACTAGATGCTCTACAGTGTCATTTTCTGTGTCCAGCCAGGACGCAACCTCCATTGCCTGTTAACTGTCCCATAATTTTTCCTACACGCTGGGCTTCAGTGAGGGGATACATCACATAATAGGCTTTTATCTTTTGCAGAAAGTCATTAAGCATATTAGGCTCACCTGAGTATTGGGGCAGCCACATTGCCCCTGGAGTATATGGCATCAGGAACGGCATGATAGGTGCTGCTCCTTGCGCCGCTGCACGGCCGGGTGCTATCGCTGGATCCGACGCTGCAGCTCCACCGGCTGCTCCGTTGCCACCTTGCGCATCTGGCTGCGACATCTTGTGCCCCCTTAGTTAATGTTCACCCTCCTGTCTTCCGCTTCCGTCTGGATGTCTCTTGAAGGTTCCGCGGTGCACCAGGGATCTTCTTCCCCGCTGGATGTTGTCAGCACCAGGGAGGAGGCTGGGTTTGCGCCACTGCAGGGTACCGCCCCCTTTCTTTCCCACGCGCCGCGCGTTGTAAAATGGCGGATTCTCAAAAATACAGTTCATATGGCGCAGTTCAAAAACAGTTTTCACGCTAATCACGGAACACAATGCCCCTTTTACCGGGCACCGTAGATCCTGTTTGTGACACCAGGCTGTCGAGCCCACTGGGACGGGGTACTCAGTACCGGACCGGGTTTGCTGCTGGGGATGTCACGGAGGTCCTGGTCCGGACTGTGTCCCGGGCCCTGGCAAGTAAAAGGGGGCTATTTACAGGGGATAATAGTTTGTCGTGATGCCACCCACTTTGTGTGGTCAGGAATGGGACCACCGCTGCTGCAGAACCTCCGGGGATGATGTTAAGCAGCTTAGATGGTACTGCTCTCCGTAGGTAGAGGCGAGGTCCCAGGGGCAGTGGTTGTTATAGTCTATGATGGAGGTTATAATAAGGGATGGATAGTGGAGACAGGTTGAAGGAACACACACTCACGTTTCTGTAGTTTCCAAAGCTTTACTGTGATGTTGTTGCAGGTTATAGTCCACGGAGTCTGTACTGGGGCCGGGTTGCTCCCACCCTGTCCGGGTCCTCAGCTTCCTCGTGCTGCGCTGTGTGTGTGTCCCTGCTGCTGCTTCTAGCTTAGCTGCTAGCACTGTCTCAATCTCTCTCTCCTTTCTGGTACCCCTTGGCTAGGCAGCTTGAGTCTTCTGTGTAATGCTGACCCCGCCGTGTTACTTTTCTCTGGTACTGTGGTGGTCTAGAAACTCCACTATTCCTGGATTTACTGTGCTGTGTGTGTCAGTCACAGTGTCGGATCCGGTATCCGTTCTGTGCGCTCCTCTGGGGCGAGTGGTGATGGCACTCAAGCTCCCAGATGTGCTCCTCTGTCGTTTAGCTCTCCTCTTCTCAGACCCTAGCTAGGCCTGGAATCGAGCAGCAGATGGTGGAGAAGCCTGTCGCAGCTTCTTTACACCACAATCTCCTTCTCTCAGTTCTCCCAGAAACTGAAACTAAACTCTAAACTAGAATTCTTCTGACTACTTCCTCTTGAGCTGGAGTATATAAGGGAGCTGGTTTAGCTCCCCCTCCTGGCCTAGAGGTGCTAGTGTAAGTCAGTGTGTTGTGGGGAGGGAACCCATGTGATGTTACCCCTGGGGTGCCACATATACATTATATATATTTTGTGTCCAAAACTGCAGATCCCATCCGTGGAGCCTCAAGGTTGTTCACAAATTTAAACTACACATAAAACACACATAAAACGCATATGTAAAAAAATATATAAAAATACTATAAAAAATTATATTTCATACAGTAAATATATAAAGAAATTTCCCCCAAAAAAGGAGAAAGAAACAAAAAGCTTAGTTTCAAAACCTCCACTTTTTAAGTGATCACTTGCTTGTTCTAATTAATGCCCAAGTCACAGTTTATTGACTCATCTAGTCCATCAGATATAATTTATTGTAGAATATATACTACAAAAGTAATTCCTATCAGTCTTATTTGCAAAGGTTCAGATAACTAAGGTTTAGTATAATGTGGTATTTCTGTGCATGCAATTATAGGAGTCACCGCTCTAATGTCCAGAATGCATATATGTAAACAACAGACTGCAGGAAAAAAAAATCATCCTGATTATTGGGCTGTACTCACAAATAAACCAGCTGGAGATCTGAAGGCTGGGTGTTCACTCCAGTTCACGGCTCCGGTCACTAGGCTTCTCCTTGGTGGATTCAGCGTCAGGATGCCGATGGGAGACAAGTTTGTCCTCCAGACCCGTGCACTGAGGTCTCCTTCGAGCTAGTAATGTGAGGTGCCTCTGCAGCGGCTTGTCTGTCAGTACTTCCTCTGGCTAACTCATCATGTTCCTAATGCTCTTTCAAGGAACTCGGTCTTCAAAATGGCGTTGGGTATACCATGAGTCAGCAGGCAAAGTACTGACAGACAAGCCGCTGTGGAGGTGCCTCATATTACTATCCCGAAAGAGACCAGAGCCGTGGACTGGAGTGAACACCCAGCCTTCAGATCTCTGGCTGGTTTATTTGTGAGTACAGCCCAATAATCAAGATGATCTGACACTTTGGAACTATCCCAAGAGGTACGATCTGACAACACCTCTGTAAAAATTGCAGATACCTGCTGACTTTCTTCCCTTTGAGTACATTTTAGTGCAAAGCCCCTCTTTTTTTTCCTGCAGTCTTTTGTTTGCATATATGCATTCTGGACATTAGAGCAGTGACACCTATAATTACATGCACAGAAATACTGCATTATACTAAACCGTAGTTATCTGAACCACTTTGCAAACAAGACTGAAAGGAATTGCTTTTGGGGTATATATACTACAATAAATTACAACTGATGGACTAGATGAGTCAATAAACTGCGACTTGGATATTACGGTAATTAAAAGAAGCAAGTGATCACCTAAAAAGTGGAGGTTTTGAAACTAAACTTTTTGTTTCTCCTTTTCTTGGGGAAATATCTTTATATATTTGCTGTATGAAATATAATTTTTTAAAGTATATTTTTTTACATATGTGTTTTATGTGTAGTGGAAATTTGTGAACAATCCTGTGGCTCCACGGCCGGGATCTGATATAGGGCAGTAGAAAGTAGTGCACCTCTATTAGGCTGTGGTCACAGTACCATTTTTCACATGCATTTTTGGAGACCTGCGTTTTCAAAAACGCATGTAAAAAACGCACCCATAGGCCCCCATGTTAAAAAACGCATGCCCTAATAGCCAAAATGCATGTGTGACTGTCCCATGCGTTTTTGGAGCATATTCAAAAACGCATGCGTTTTTTAATAAGGGGCTTTATGGAAAACGCATGCAAAAACGCATGTACCATTAGTGCCATTCAAAAACGCATGCGTTTCCCATCGGAGCCCATGTTAAAAAAACGCATGCGTTTGCGGAAACGCATGCGTTTGTTTTAACATGGGCTCCTATGGGAAACGCATGCGTTTTTGAATGGCACTAAAAGGTACTAATTGTACATGTGTTTTTGCATGCGTTTCCCATAGGAACCCATGTTAGAAAAACGCATGCGCTTTCTACAAAAACGCATGCGTTTTTCAAAACGCTCAAAAAAATACTACAAGCATTATTTTTATGTGCAGATTCAAAAACGCAGCCAAAAACGCAGGGAGCCATCAGAGACCTTAAAAAACTCATGCTGACATGAAAAACGCATGTAAAAAAGCATGCGCTTTAAAAAGGCACTAAAAAAACTGTGACCACAGCCTAAACTAATTTTATTAGTAAAATAATAAGGACTAGTATTTTTTCTGGCAGAAGGGTGCAGCCAGGGTGAGGTGCAGCAACTTGGGAGGATTATAGCACGAATCTGGAGAAAAGTTAATATTAGTGATGAGCGAGTACTAAAATGCTCGGGTGCTCGAAGCTCGGGCCGAGCATCCCGAGATACTCGTGTACTCGGCCCGAGTAACGAGCCCAATGTTATCCTATGGGAGACACGAGTATTTTTATGAAATGACTGCCGGCAGCATGGAAAAACCCTAAAAATGTCACAAAAGTCTCAGAAGAGTGCTGAAATGACATGGCAACACCATGGGGAAGACCCCTGGAAGCATTTCTCACTGAAAAGTCACAGCTGTGAACAATGTTGTCCGAGTTTCACGCCAATTTTACGGAGTCTCCAGAAAACCTTCCAAAATGACACCAAAATGAATATTTATGGTGGAAATGTTAAGGGCACATACCCAATAGTGAGATACAGCTGGTGTATGTTTCTTTTTGTGATTACATGAAAGATTTTACGTGAAAACATTGTGCGGCACTACGATGACCCTGAGAAGAGACGAACATGAAGCCCTGTCTTGAAATAATGTGCCCATTTTGAGGAACTGGGTGTATTGTAGTATCTTCCTTTGCCAGGGCAGTCCAAAATTGGGAGGTTCACCAATGCCCCTGGATACAGACATGCAGTGGGTGTATTGTAGTATAGCCCTTTGGTCAGGGCAGCCAAAAATTGGGAGGCTCCTCTTTGTCCCTGGATAGAGACGTGCAGGAGGGCCTGTAACCCTCAAGTGGGTGTATTGTAGTATAGCCCTTTGGTCAGGGCAGCCAAAAATTGGGAGGCTCCTCTTTGTTCATGGATAGAGAAGTGTAGGAGGGCCTGTAACCCTCAAGTGGGTGTATTTTAGCCTAGGCCTTTGGCCAGGGCAGCCAAAAATTGGGAGGTTCAACAATGACCCATGCATACAGACATGTAGTAGGGCCTGTAAACCTCAAGTGGGTGTATTGTAGTATAGCCCTTTGGTCAGGGCAGCCAAAAATTGGGAGGCTCCTCTTTGTCAATGGATAGAGACGTGCAGGAGGGCCTGTAACCCTCAAGTGGGTGTATTGTAGTATAGCCCTTTGGTCAGGGCAGCCAAAAATTGGGAGGTTCAACAATAACCCATGCATACAGACATGTAGTAGGGCCTGTAACCCTCAAGTGGGTGTATTGTAGTATAGCCCTTTAGTCAGGGCAGCCAAAAATTGGGAGGCTCCTCTTTGTCCATGGATAGAGATGTGCAGGAAGGCCTGTAACCCTCAAGTGGGTGTATTGTAGTATAGCCCTTTGGTCAGGGCAGCCAAAAATTGGGAGGTTCAACAATGACCCATGCACACAGACATGTAGTAGGGCCTGTAACCCTCAAGTGGGTGTATTTTAGCCTAGGCCTTTGGCCAGGGCAGCCAAAAATTGGGAGGTTCAACAATGACCCATGCATACAGACATGTAGTAGGGCCTGTAACCCTCAAGTGGGTGTATTGTAGTATAGCCCTTTGGTCAGGGCAGCCAAAAATTGGGAGGTTCAACAATGACCCATGCATACAGACATGTAGTAGGGCCTGTAACCCTCAAGTGGGTGTATTTTAGCCTAGGCCTTTGGCCAGGGCAGCCAAAAATTGGGAGGTTCAACAATGACCCATGCATACAGACATGTAGTAGGGCCTGTAACCCTCAAGTGGGTGTATTGTAGTATAGGACTTTGGCCAGGGCAGCCAAAAATTGGGAGGCTCCTCATTGTCCCTGGATAGAGACGTGCAGGAGGGCCTCAAAACATTTTTCACATTGAAAAGATGTGGGTATCCTGTCTTTGTAATGCCCATTCAAAAAGAATGGGCGTAAAAATTTACCACTGGGGGTATACCTGAAACAACAGCCAAACTATTGTAACGGTCATCATGGTGGCACATGAGGAGAAGGAGGAGCAGTCCAGTGATTAGCCAAGGAATAGGAAGACGACGTGGTGGATGATCCAGTAGCTGACCCAACCTGGCAGGAGTATATGCAGAGCGAGGACAGCAGTGCACAGGGTGAGGGAGGCGTAGCATCCCAACAGGCAGTACGAAGCAGGGTCGGGTACGCAGGCAGAAGGCAGGCAACCGTTCCCCGGAACAACAACACGACACAAGGTGCCTGTGCAAATGTTATGTCTTCCCGAGTCTGGCAGTATTTTAAGTTGGCTCCAGATGACTCTAAAAAGGCCATTTGCAACACCTGCCATGCCAGCATCAGCAGGGGTACGAAAAGTAGCAGCCTGACCACCACCAGCATGATCAGGCACATGTCAGCCAAGCACCCGACTTTGTGGGAAGTACAACAGAGTCGAGGAGCGGTGCTTGCTGATGTCACTGCTACGTCTTCGCCTTTTGTGCGTGCGAGTCAATCCCCTGTCCATGCTGGCCGCAAACAAGCCTCCGGCCCTGCACCTGAAGTTGCCCACGCACAAATTACACCACCATCAAGCACGTCCTTGTCCCAGCGCAGCATTCAATTATCCATTCAGCAAACATTGGAACGCAGGCGCAAATACGCTGCCAACGCCCCACATGCCACAGTCCTGAATGATCACATTTCGCGACTCATAGCGCTACAAATGTTGCCTTTCCGGCTGGTGGAGACGGAAGCATTCCGCGACCTGATGGCGGCTGCTGTCCCACGTTACTCGGTCCCCAGCCGCCACTATTTCTCCAGATGTGCCGTCCTCGCATTGCATAACCACGTGTCCAACAGCATCACACGTGCCCTCAACAACGCTGTTTCAGCCAAAGTCCACCTAATAATAATAATAATACAGCTTTATTTATATAGCGCCAACATATTACGCAGCGCTTTACAATGTAGGGTTAGAGTACAGAAAATATAATACAGTAAGTAATTACAGTAGAGAACAAATACAGTACAATAATTGGATACAAAATAATAGGCATAGAATCAATGTAAAAAAGAAAATACAAAAAATAAAGCAAGAAATGAAGGTGGCCCTGCTCAAAAGAGCTTACAATCTACAACAAGATAGGGGTTGCACAAGGTACAGAGGCTTATTGCACTGATGGTCCAGGCATCTTGAGGAAATGGGGCATAGAACTAAGCTTACATGGATAGTCATTATACAGTCTGTGTAGACCTTTTTGGTTTGGAGGAGTTTGTAGAAGAGTAATGTCCAGAGGGATAGCCCATTCACTATCTACAGTACAAAGGACTTCTATTAGGGAGTATGATAGGCCGCCTTAAAAAGATGCGTTTTTAGGGATCGTCTGAAGCCATGCAAGTTGTGGATAGTCCTGATTTCTTGGGGTAAAGCATTCCAGAGGTTTGGTGCAGCTCTGGAGAAGTCTTGGAGCCGGGAGTGGGAGGATCGGATTATTACAGATGTCAGTCGAAGGTCATTTGAGGAACGTTAGAGCGCGAGTGGGGTGATAGACAGAGATGAGGGAGGAGAGGTAGGGGGGTGCTGCACTGTGAAGAGCTTTGTGGGTGAGAAGAAGCAATTTGAATTTGATCCTGTAGTATACGGGCAGCCAGTGCAATGACTGGCACAGAGCAGAGGCATCTGAGTAACGATTGGCCAGATGGGTGATACTGGCTGCTGCATTAAGGATGGACTGGAGAGGAGAAACTCTGGTGAGGGGGAGGTCGCTTAATAGAGAATTGCAATAGTCAAGGCGGGAATGGATTAGGGCCACAGTCAGGGTTTTTGTTGTTTACAGGGTGAGAAAGGGACGGACTCTGGAGATATTCTTCAGGTGTAAGTGACATGAGCGGACGAGACATTGTGTGTGGGAGGAGAAGGAGAGATCGGTGTCAAACATAACACCCAGACAACGAGCCTGCTGCCTAGGCGTTATCGTGGTGCCACAAACTGAGAGAGAGATGTCTGATTTAGGGAGGTTAGTGGATGGGGGGAACAGAAGAAGTTCAGTTTTGGAAAGGTTTAGTTTCAAATAGAGAGTGGACATGATATTGGAAACTGCAGCTAGACAGTCATTGCTGTTCTTTAATACCGCATGGGTAAGGTCAGGGGCTGAATTGTATAACCACAGACACGTGGACAAGTGCTTGTGGGCAAGGCCGCTACATCTCCTTGACAAAACACTGGGTTAATATTGTGGAGGCTGTGACACAGTCTGAGCGAGGGACGGAACACGTCCTTCCCACACCAAGGATAGCAGGCCCTACCTCTGTCAGGGTTTCACCGACACTCTACAGCTCCGGAATGTCATGCTCTTCAGCCTCCTCCTCCTCCTCCTGCGCATCCTCATCCACTGTACCCTCCACACCAGTCCCAAGCTGGAAGCACTGCAGCACTGCCTCTGCGCAGCGGCAACAGGCTGTGCTGAAGTTAGTCTGCATAGGTGACAAACCCCACAATGCAGAAGAGGTGTGGACAGCTCTGAAACAGCAGGCAGATCACTGTCTCACACCTGTGAACTTAAAGCCTGGAAAGGTCGTGTGTGACAATGGCCGAAACCTGGCGGCAGCTTTGAGGCGAGGCCAGCTGACGCATGTTCCATGCGTGGCCCACGTGCTCAACCTGGTGGTTCAGAGGTTTGAAAAGTCATACCCAGAGCTGTCTGAACTGCTGGTAAAAGTTCGCCGTCTGTCTGCACATTTTCGCAAGTCACCTGCTGCTTCAGCCGGCCTTAGCGGATTTCAGCGCCGTTAGCGTCTTACTGCACACAGACTGGTGTGTGATGTCCCCACGCGTTGGAATTCAACTCTGCACATGTTGGTCAGGATATGTGAGCAGAAGAGGGCAGTTGTTGACTACCTGCATCACCTAAGCCGTCGGGAAATGGTTCAAACTCCACACATAACACCTGAGGAGTGGAGATGGATGTCCGACCTATGTACCGTCCTCCAAAACTTTGAGGACTCCACCAAGATGGTGAGCGGTGAGGACGCCATTATTAGCGTCACCATACCACTACTCTGCCTTCTAAAACGGTCTCTGCTGAAAAACAAAGAGGATGCATTGCAGGCCGAGCGCGATGACTTGGAGCAAGAAACAGTAGTGGGTGTGGGTGAAAACACACAGTCCAGCCTCATCTCATCACAACGTGCAGTAGAGGACTATGACGAGGAGGAGGAGGATGAAGACATGGAGCAACTCTCTGGCCAAATTGAGGATATGACATGCACACCAGTCATACCCTCGATTCAGCGTGGCTGGCCAGAGGACAGGGGAGATGAGGAGGAGGAGGAGGACAGCATGTTCAGTCATCGTGTTGGTCTGGATACTGAAGTGATGGCTGTTAAGAGTCTGGCGCACATGGCTGACTTTATGGTAAGCTGCCTGGCTCGTGACCCTCGCGTTCAGAACATCTTGGCCGACAATCTGTACTGGTTGGTAACACTGTTAGACCCACACTACAAGGAGAACTTTATGTCTGTCATTCCTGAGGTGGAGAGGTCAGCCAAAATGCAGCAGTTCCAGAAGGCCATAGTCACGGAAGTAGGCAAATCATTCCCCTCACAAAACGCTAGCGGCATAGGTCAGAAATCGGTGGACAACCAAGGCGTACGGCCGAGAGGGGCACAAGTCCAATCCGCCAAAGGTAGGGGAACAGTCTTTACCAGGTGGGACAGTTTTCTCAGCCCCTCACGTACCACAGCCCCTGAGGTGCGGGGTAGTGCAACAAGAAATGCTAAGTTTGGCCAGATGCTGAAGGAGTACCTTGCCGATCGAACAACTGTACTGCGAGATTCCTCTGTGCCTTACAATTATTGGGTCTCCAAGCTGGACACGTGGCATGAATTGGCTCTCTACGCCTTGGAAGTCCTGGCCTGCACTGCCGCTAGCGTTTTGTCAGAGCGTGTTTTCAGTGCCGCAGGTGGAATCATTACTGATAAACGCAACCGCCTGTCAACTGAAAATGCTGACAGGCTGACTCAGATCAAGATGAACAAGGGTTGGATTGGGCCAGACTTCACCACACCACCAACAAATGACAACTGAATTTAAATTTTGTAATGGGAATTTGCCATGTACCTCCACTGACCCATGGGTACACACTTCTGGACTTCCGAGTGTCCAAGTGTGGGATCAGTAATGTCCGTGGACGTGTACTCGGCCTGTTGGTAGGAAGGAGGATCAGGTTGGGAAATGTGCGGTGCAGTATCACGGCTACTGACACTTGACCGTGTGGAAGACAGGGTGTTTGTGGAGGTGCCAATCAGACTTGAAGCATTATCCGCTATCCAAGTAACAAGCTGTTGACACTGGTGTTGGTTCAAGAGCGGTGTACTGCAGCGTGCACCAACAATTTGGAACAGGACGTGTGAGCGAGTAGATGTGCCACTTTCTTGTTGCGAAATTAGTGCTTGCACATGACCTCGGCCTCTGCCTGCACCACCATCACGTTCACCTCCTTGTTCCTTGCCAACGCCCTTGCGCATTTTGCTTGTATACAGCGACAACAGTCATAGGAGAGGATTTTAGTCCCTAACCTGTATTAAGGTAGTACGTACACCTGTCTGGTGACTGTAATGGTTTCAGGAGAGGATTTTACTCCCTAACCTGTATCAAGGTATGACGTACACCAGTCTGGTGATTGTTCAGATCACAAGAGATTAGGATTTTAGTTCCCTAACCTGTATCAAGGTATGACGTACACCAGTCTGGTGACTGTAATGGTTTCAGGAGAGGATTTTAGTCCCTAACCTGTATCAAGGTATGACGTACACCAGTCTGGTGACTGTTCAGATCACAAGAGATTAGGATTTTAGTTCGCTAACCTGTATCAAGGTATGACGTACACCAGTCTGGTGACTGTTCAGATCACAAGAGATTAGGATTTTAGTTCGCTAACCTGTATCAAGGTATGACGTACACCAGTCTGGTGACTGTTGAGATCACAAGAGATTAGGATTTTAGTTCCTTAACCTGTATTAAGGTAGTACGTACACCTGTCTGGTGACTTTAATGGTTTCAGGAGAGGATTTTAGTCCCTAAACTGTATCAAGGTATGACGTACACCAGTCTGGTGACTGCTCAGATCACAAGAGATTAGGATTTTAGTTCGCTAACCTGTATCAAGGTTTGACGTACACCAGTCTGGTGACTGTTGAGATCACAAGAGATTAGGATTTTAGTTCCCTAACCTGTATCAAGGTATGACGTACACCAGTCTGGTGACTGTAATGGTGTCAGGAGAGGATTTTAGTCCCTAACCTGTATCAAGGTATGACGTACACCAGTCTGGTGACTGTTCAGATCACAAGAGATTAGGATTTTAGTTCGCTAACCTGTATCAAGGTATGACGTACACCAGTCTGGTGACTGTTGAGATCACAAGAGATTAGGATTTTAGTTCCCTAACCTGTATTATGGTAGTACGTACACCTGTCTGGTGACTTTAATGGTTTCAGGAGAGGATTTTAGTCCCTAAACTGTATCAAGGTATGACGTACGCCAGTCTGGTGACTGTTCAGATCACAAGAGATTAGGATTTTAGTTCGCTAACCTGTATCAAGGTATGACGTACACCAGTCTGGTGACTGTAATGGTTTCAGGAGAGGATTTTAGTCCCTAACCTGTATCAAGGTATGACGTACACCAGTCTGGTGACTGTAATGGTTTCAGGAGAGGATTTTAGTCCCTAACCTGTATCAAGGTATGACGTACAACAGTCTGGTGACTTGAATGGTTTCAGGAGAGGATTTTAGTCCCTAACCTGTATCAAGGTATGACGTACAACAGTCTGGTGACTGTAATGGTTTCAGGAGAGGATTTTAGTCCCTAACCTGTATTAAGGTTGTACGTACACCCAGGGGTGAACCTAGTCTCTGTGCTGCCTGAGGCGAACTGCAAAATGGCGCCCCCCCTCCCCCCAGAAAGTCTTTTTTCAATTGGCAGAAATAAATCTAGTTTGCACAGATTTATATCTACCCTGAAAAATGAAATGAGGACAATAGTGGATATTTTAATTTAGAGAAATAGAAAAAAAGTTGTTCAAACACATGTATGTCAGCGCCATCACACACATACAAGGACCACATGGACGAATCCAGGACAAGGGTAATTAATGGTAATGGCAGGATTGGCTCAACCATACAGACACACAATGGCTGGCAGAGCGGTGGTCCTGTAGGCAGACACAGGTCTGCAACCTGAGCGTGCTGAGCATGGGAGCCGGTATCAAAGGTGAGAATACAAGCTTTGACATATATGTACTTCAAAAGGTAGTGAAGGGGTTCAATTACACTATATATACATGTATACAGCACAGATATACTGGACAACACACGCTCATTACATACACATCATATAGTCACACAGACACACACATCATACATGTCTTAGTTATATAACAGATGCTCAGCAGGTACACATCATATACACAGCATATGGATGCTGCAGAAGTGTATATACACACACTTCACTCAAAATATATCTAAACACACACACACACACACAAAGCAACTCATACACAGCTCCCACACAAAACTCACACACAGACACGCAGCTCACACACACAACTCCCACACACAGACACGCAACTCACACACAGACACAACACACAGTTCACACACACAACTCACACACAGCTCACACACAGACACGCAACTCAGACACAGCTCACACTCAGACACAGCTCAGACTCAGACACAGCTCCCACACACAGACATGCAACTCACAGTTCACACACACAACTCACACACAGCTCACACACACAACTCACACACAGCTCATACACAGACACGCAACTCACAGACATGCTACTCACACACAGCTCACACACACATGCAACTCACACACACATGCAACTCACACACACATGCAACTCACACACAAAACACACAGCTCACACAACACACACACAGCTCACACAACACACACACACAGCTCACACAACACACACACTCAGCTCACACAACACACACACTCAGCTCACACAACACACACACAGCTCACACATCACACACACACACAGCTCACACAGCTCACACAACACACACACAGCTCACACAACACACACACACAGCTCACACAACACACACACACACAGCTCACACAACACACAGCTCACACAACACACACACAGCTCACCCAACACACAGCTCACACAACACACACACAGCTCACACAACACACACACACACACAGCTCACACAACACACACTCAGTTCACACAACACACACACAGCTCACACAACACACTCAGCTCACACAACACACACAGCTCACACAACACACTCAGCTCACACAACACACACAGCTCACACAACACACACAGCTCACACAACACACACATACACACACAGCTCACACAACACACAGCTCACACAAACACTCAGCTCACACAACACACACTCAGCTCACACAACACACACCAGCTCACACAACACAACAGTACACACACACCACCAGCTCACACAACAAGCTCCACACACACACAGCTCACACAACACACACAGCACACACATCACACACAGCTCACACACACTCAGCTCACACAACACACACAGCTCACACAACACACACAGCTCACACAACACACACTCAGCTCACACATCACACTCAGCCTCACACACACACACAGCTCATCAACAACACACACAGCTCACACACAACACACACTCACCACACAACACACACCTCAGCTCACACAACACACACACAAGCTCATACAACACACACACACAGCTCCACACAACACACACAGCTCACACAACACACACACAACTCACACACACACACACAGCTCACACAACACACACTACAGCACACAACCACCACACACCACACAACACACACACACAGCTCACACACACACACAACACACACACAGCTCAACACACACACACACAGCTCACACAACACACACTCAGCTCACACAACACACACAGCTCACACAACACACACACAGCTCACACACACAGCTCACACACACAACAAGCTCACACAACTCACACACACACAGCTCACACAACACACAGCTCACACAACACACACACTCACACACACACACAGCTCACACAACACACTACAGCTCACACAACACACACTCAGCTCACACAACACACACAGCTCACACAACACACACAGCTCACACACACCACAGCTCACACACACAATCAGCTCACACAACACACACAGCTCACACAACACACACAGCTCACACAACACACACAGCTCACACAACACACTCAGCTCACACAACACACACAGCTCACACAACACACACAGCTCACACAAGACACATAGCTCACACAACACACACACAGCTCACACAACACACACACAGCTTACACAACACACACACACAGCTCACACAACACACACAGCTCACACAACACACACATACACAGCTCACACAACACACACAGCTCACACAACACACACACACACAGCTCACACAACACACACACACAGCTCACACAACACACACACACAGCTCACACAACACACACACTCAGCTCACACAAATCTCACACACAGCTCACTCACAGATTATACAGATACGTCACACAGTCCTCTGTGCTGTTTGTACATGTGCAGCTTCACATGCTCACAGCCCCTGGGCCCCAGCCCCCAGGTCCCAGCCCCCTCACTCCCTGGCCAGCAGTAGATCTGTCACCTTGTGACCTGGAGCTTCTTATCATCGGTATCTCAGCACAGGAGGCTGCTCTCTGATCTTTGTCGGCTCTCACTTCTTCCCGCGCTGTGCAGGAGAACATGAGCACCCCCTGCAGATGCCGCCCCTTCCTTCACCAGCAGGTGGCGCTACCTGAATCAGGCCACTCACATTGCCTCATCATTGATTCGGCCCTGCGTACACCTGTCTGGTGACTTTAATAGTTTCAGGAGAGGATTTTAGTCCCTAACCTGTATTAAGGTAGCACGTACACCTGTCTGGTGACTGTAATGGTTTCAGGAGAGGATTTTAGTCCCTAACCTGTATCAAGGTATGACGTACAATAGTTTGGTGACTTGAATGGTTTCAGGAGAGGATTTTAGTCCCTAACCTGTATCAAGGTATGACGTACAGCAGTCTGGTGACTGTAATGGTTTCAGGAGAGGATTTTAGTCCCTAACCTGTATTAAGGTAGTACGTACACCTGTCTGGTTACTTTAATGGTTTCAGGAGAGGATTTTAGTCCCTAACCTGTATTAAGGTAGTACGTACACCTGTCTGGTGACTTTAATGGTTTCAGGAGAGGATTTTAGTCCCTAACCTGTATTAAGGTAGTACGTACACCTGTCTGGTGACTTTAATGGTTTCAGGAGAGGATTTTAGTCCCTAACCTGTATTAAGGTAGTACGTACACCTGTCTGGTGACTTTAATGGTTTCAGGAGAGGATTTTAGTCCCTAACCTGTATTAAGGTAGTACGTACACCTGTCTGGTGACTTTAATGGTTTCAGGAGAGGATTTTAGTCCCTAACCTGTATTAAGGTAGTACGTACACCTGTCTGGTGACTTTAATGGTTTCAGGAGAGGATTTTAGTCCCTAACCTGTATTAAGGTAGTACGTACACCTGTCTGGTGACTTTAATGGTTTCAGGAGAGGATTTTAGTCCCTAACCTGTATTAAGGTAGTACGTACATGTGGCGCCCCGCAACGAGTGCGTCACAAGAGGGTATTGCAGCCATAAAAGCAGCCGCAATATTCTCTGACACAGCAGTGACCTGGTTAGTTTAGAAATCCAACCCTGCATGCATCACCTAGAACAGAGGGCCAATCCTAGGTCCTGGTGGGCGGAGTACTAGGGTAGTGTGTAGGAGAACAGACACTTAGTCTACACAATAGTCTAGAACTTGACCTGAGCAATCTAGAACTTGGAGAGGAGCGGGGGCTCCGCACCCCGTGCAGCCCCCGGGCCGTCACCGGTCGGGTGTCAGCACCTGAGGCCTTACCAACCGGGACTGGGCATTATCCACACGGGTTCCCAAAAGACCCCCGTGCCCACAACTCACAGCCGGTTCACTGGTACCGAAGCTGGCAGCAGTTCACCTCTGCTACGCGAACCAGAAGCGTGGAGGAGCAGCTTCACAGGAGCACCCCACCACCAGCCAACTTCCAGTCGTCTAACCAGCGGTGTACCCACTGAGGGATCCAAGGCTCCCCAAAACATCCAGAACGTACATCATGGATAGGGCATTGAAGCAGCCTCCCCGTACCCGACCTTGTATTCCTGGGCGACACTGGCAACCAATTAGTTAGAATGGAGGAACACTGCGGATTTCTAAGGGACACCATCACTGCTGAGTCCACCCGGTCCACTACCCTTAATCTGTATACCATGTACTGCCTGCTGGTTACAGTAAAGACCCGTTGCAGAGACTTTCTGTGTCCGTGCTTCCTTATGAACTGTCCGTCCGCACTACAAGGTAACCGCAGCTGCCGCACAACATCTTAAGCAGCTCCAGCCTCCGGGGATCACCGCTCAGCCTGTGGGGAGCGTAACATCTTGCTGCTGTCCATCCCCCGGAGGTTCCGCAGCATCGGTAGTCCTTACCGAACTACTCATAGGTGGCATCACGAATAAATTAAACCCCTTCAATCTGTTCCTACAAGACGTCTTCAACCCTTTTGATCTGCACTACACCGGGCCCCACTACCGGCAGGCGCGGTCCACCCGTGACAAGGAGGAAGGAAGCATCGCCTGTCTAAACCGGAGTCCCGGCCACGGTGAGTCATACACCTGTCTGGTGACTTTAATGGTTTCAGGAGAGGATTTTAGTCCCTAACCTGTATTAAGGTAGTACGTACACCTGTCTGGTGACTGTAATGGTGTCAGGAGAGGATTTTAGTCCCTAACCTGTATTAAGGTAGTAAGTTCAAGAGTGTGGTGACTCTAATGGTCACATAAAAGCTTGGATTCCGATCTGTATTACCCTGCCTATATCCTCCTAGATTAGTCCTGAGAAGGACTGTTGTGGTCAGCAGCAGTTTGCAGCCCCGCTCCGGATCTACCTCTAAGGGCCGCAAATCTGTCCCTAAGCAGCAGCAGACACTCTCCCTACACTCACTGTCTGGATGGCTGTGTGCCGAGCACAGCGCGCCGGGAGTTATAAAGGCTCGGTGACGCTGTGCAGGCCGGCCAATCACTGCTATGCCACAACTAACAGGGCTGTGGCATTGCAGTGGTCTGCCAGCCAATCCCTGCACGTGGGCTGGCTCTCAAAAGAGCGCCAACATGCAGAGATGACGACCACGAGCACAGCACGAGTATCGCGAGATTACTCGGTGCTCGGCGAGTAGCCCGAGTACAGTGATACTCGTGCGAGTACCGAGTAGTGGCGAGCATGCTCGCTCATCACTAGTCAATATATTTAAAGAAGCACTCAGAAATGTAAGAAAACAAGTTGCTTTATAGTTCTGAATTGTCCAGCAATGAGTCCCAGATCTAAATCTTATTGATCACCTGGAGAGAGAAATAAAAGGGAAGCTGTCCGATTCCTTAAAGGGTTTGTCCAGGCTTTTTGTATATTTTGTATGTGTATCTAGGCTGCAAAATTTTGACAGTTTGTAATTTAATCCCTGCCCACATTTTGCAGAGATACCTAGATATCACTGTTTTGCATCTCGAAGAGACTGACCAGAACTGTGTTTGTTTTGGAACTGGCTATTCACACCCACTCTCCTACAAGCCCGCCCCAGTCTTAGTATGCTTGGCCACTGCACTCTCAGTATGCCTGGCCACTCCATTCTCCACAGTATGCCCAGCCATTTCACACTCCATTGCCCTATGTAGTCTGTGATAGAACTGCCGCATTGCACTGAGAGCTGTCATCTCTGAGACACTGTAATGAATCCGAAGCTCTGAGATGACCACTCTCAGTGCTGTGTTTGTGCGCTCACCTCTTTCCCTGTGCCGGCGCTTTTGTCCTAAAGCTGACCTGTCGGTGTTCTGTGTAGCTCTCCAAGTCCCGCCTCTGTCTTGATGTCTGGTCTGTTCTTTGGTGTCTATCCAGTGATGACATCTGCCTGAGGTTAGTGTATGATGGTCTCCTACTGTGCCAGTGCTACACCTGAGGCCTGAGTCAGAGGTCCTCCTGATATGTCCGTGCTAGATGACTCTGGACTGCAGCAACCTAAGATTACCTTCCTGCCATGCCATTGCCTGACATCTGCTAACCTGTGATGTTCCCCTTGCCTGATGTGAGGAATCAGGAGCATGGCATTATCTATCATGTCTTATTACATTACCTTGTACTGTACTTGCCTTAAGTAAACTTTATGTACTTTACCTGAAGTTGTGCTGAGTCTTCAAGTCCTGACTGTTACTACCTTGCCCACTTCCTTAGCTGCTACAGACTCTGGACGCTGCCTTACCCTAATCCGGGCAGGCCTGAGTCTCCCCTGTGGTCCAGTGGGTCCACATACTACTACAACCTTGGATGCAAGAACCACATCATCATTGGCTTGGCGGCATGGAAGCGTAAGCAAGCATTTCTAATTGTAACAATAGGTCTAACATTGGCCTGACATTATGAACCTCTCATGGAGACACCAATCTCTCATACAGGCGCTAAATCTGGCAGGCCGCAGCTTTTAGCATGAGAAGGCGTGTGCAAAAACAATAGGGCTCCATAGTAAAACGGTTTGAGCTGTGTTTTGCAACTTTTGGGCCACTTTGAAAGTGTTTTTTATGCCCTTGATTTTGCCTTCCATTGATTTGAATGGGGTTTGGAAGTTCGGCAAATTGTTTGCCAAACAATTCAGCAAGCATATGCGGGTTCGGCAAACAGGCAATTGTTCATTTTATGGAATAATTTCAAGGGTGTCAACACTTCCGTCCATGTCTGTAAATCAAAAAAATCATTAATAAATTAATTTGTCACACGACCACTTTATATCAGTTACATTTATTTTTTAAACTTCCGTATTTTTCGCTTTATAAGACGCACCGGATTATAAGACGCACCCAGATTTTAGAGGTGGAAAATAGGGAAAAAAATATTTGTAGCAAAAAATGACTTTGATATGACACTCAGGCCCTGCGACCAGTCAGTGTTGACGTCTGTTTCCTTCGGATGCAGGTGCAGCATGTGAGCAACACCAATGACTTCTGCTCCAGTGTCTGTTGGCGGGGAGACAGACGCCAGCACTGACTGGTCAGAGGGCTGAGTCTCATATCAATATCACATGGGACATGACTATGCAACTTCTGATAACGTTGGAACTGCTGCAGAATCAGGGGTATGGGTGCGTGCACACGATGAGTATACGCAGCCTTTTGGACGCAGCGTCTTGCTGCTGTGTCCAAAATGCTGCGTAGTACAGTACAAGCATAGTGGATGGGATTTGTAGAAATCCGATACTCACTATGCTTCATCCGACCGCAGCATTCTGACAGCTGCGGTGCGGGTTGCCACCATTCCGCTCCTTCTCAGCATGTTCATTTCATGCTCTGGAGTTGGAAGCGGCTCCCATCGGGGGACTGCAGGGAGAAGCCGCCCTGCACCCGCCGCACATGGTGAGTACAGGGCAGCTGGGGTCTCCCTGCCTCCACATGTGGCTTTCCTCAGGTCCGGAGGAGCTGCGTCCAACACACAGCTACTCCCGACTGTGAGCGCACACCCTTAGTATGGTCTTTATTACTTTTACAAGGGCCAACAAGATGAATGAGATGGGATTTGTTCATGTAGTAACAATCCCTTTAAGAACTATCACTCCCAGCATGTACTGTAGATCCTATAGCATGCTTGGAGTTCTAGTTAAGCACAGTATTGGTAGTGTTAACTTTACTTTATTAGTGGTTATGTTACATATACATGTGGACTCACTTTAATGTGTCCTGCTTTGCCATCACCCTGCTGAAATGAAGGAAGTGGCCAGTCTGTATATAAAGATCTGACGTGATGTACTGTATGAGGGAGGGCCAGGGAGGGGGGCTGTACACTGTGCTGAAATATGATGCTCTAGCCCTGTCTCCTAATTACAATTCATCACTACAGAGCTTGACCTGTATGCAGGGCCAGGGGAGCTGTACACTGCCGTTATATGCAGGCTCCAGCCCTGCTCTCCATACACTGAAGCTCCTGAACTGCAGACCAAGCTTCCTGCATTTTTGCTTGGTGTCAGGGCTCAGCAGGACACATTACACTGAGCAGAGGGAGGGAGACAGGACACTGACAAACAAGGTACCTGCTGTGATAAAGTGCCGATCTGCCCTGCTCTGCCCCTGTCTTCATGGCAGTGAATCAGCACAAAGCTCAGTGCTGATTCACTTGCCACAGCTGCACCCGGCTCCTCCGTTCTCACTATCTGCAGCACACAATGTTCCCAGCAGCTGCAGGAGCGACCATGTGTGCCGGCTAAGCAGCTTCTCCTGCTCCCTGTGCTCTCACCTCTCCTCGCTGTGTTCAGTGCAGAGAGGTGGGTGGGGACTGGGAGCAAGTGAAGTGAATATCTAAGTAGATAAAGAGCCGGGGACACGTGGTGCTCCTGCCGCCTGATTCTTCAGCAGGGACCATTCCCTGCCACTTCTGTCCCCACTTCACTGCTGTCTCCCCCTCCCAAGCAACTGAGGATGATAGAATGTTATATTCCTTTTATAAGACGCACCACCACTTTCCTCCAAAACTTGGAGGAAAAAAAGTGCGTCTTATAAAAGGAAAAATACGGTATTTTTTATTTTTAAATTATCAGCAATTTCTAATTTTTTCAGCAATGTTTACAAATCAATTTTTTTAGGGACCACATCACATTTCAAATTACTTTGAGAGGCCTATGTGACAGAAAATACCTAAAAATTACGTCATTTAAAAATAATCATGCTTCTATGTGCTAAAAAGTAAATTCAGGAAGTTTATTACCCTTTATTACCCTTTAGGTTCATCAGAGGAATCGAAACATCGTGGAAAGAAAAAATTAAAATTTTAATTTTTCACATAAAATGTTCTTTTAGCTTCCAATTTTTGACTTTCCCAATTGTAACAGTAGAACATTTACCATACAATTTGTTGTGCAATTTCTGCTGAGCACACCAATAACTCATATGTGGTGGAAATCTTTGGGCGCACAGCAAGGTTTATTAGGAAAAGAGCACCATTAGGCTGTGTGCCCACATGCCGGGTTAGGGCCGGTTTAGATGTGTAAACCGCCGGTCGGTTTACATAAGTTTTATGTAAATTTATGTTAATCCAAACCGGCGTTTGGATTAACATTAAAACCTATGTAAACCAACACCCGCTGTGCACACAGCGGCGGTTTACACATGCTCATCTGTTGCTAACCCGCTGGATTCCCAGCGGGTTAGCAAAGAATGAGCATGTCCTATAAACCGGCCGGTTCTGCAGCGGCTGCAAGCAGAATCATGTGCTGCTTCCAGCCGCTGCAGAACCTCCGGCGCTAACCCACTGTGCACCCGCCAGCAGCAACCGCCCGCACCCGCCTCACATACCCGCCAGGAAGCCACCGGACGCCTGCAGAGCTTCCTGGCGGGTCCGCCCAGCCGCCCACCGGCACAAAGCCAGTATGTGGGCACACACCCTTAGACGTTTGGAACAAAAAAATGTCTGTAATAAAAAGCGGATGCCGTGTAAGCCCCTGATGTGCATAAAGAAAGGAAACCTTCAAAGGTAACCCAATGTTGTAAAGTACACCCCTCAAGGAATTAATGTAGAGGTGAGATGGGCACCATGAATCTGCAGGTGCTTCATAGAACATTATAATATTGAGCCGTGAAAATAAGAATTGTTCCAACAAAAATGTTGTTTTAGCCCCAGATTTTTCATTTTCACAAGGCAATAAAGAGAAAATACACCATACAATTTGTTCTACAATTTTACCTGAGTACACAGTATGGTGTAAAACTACTCTTTGGGCCCACAACAGGGCTTGGAATGGAAGGAGCGCCATTAGGCTAAATCTGCCCTCTGTGCAAATTTAGTGCAGATTTTGTTGTGTATTTGGTGCAAATATGCAGCAGATCTGCACCTAATCTGCAGCAGTGTAAATTGCAAGCAAAGTCAATGTAAAAGCTACAGACCTATCTCACTGCTGCGGGATTTCCCACAGCGGAAATAGTGTGTGTTTCAGTGTGGGAAAATAAGCAACATGTGAATTCTTGTGGCATATTTTCCCGCACCAATCCACAAATTCTCCATCTCTATCTCACCCAGGGCGAGACCCACTCTTTAGAAAAAGGGTTTGTGCCCTATGTTATTGAGTGAAAATCTGAATAAAATGTATTGTGAGAATGAATATAATATGTAGGCACCTGGTGAGTGGCTGCATGGTCGTTTTTAAACCACTACTTTATTGCAATCACTGTTTGAAGTGCTGTCGGGTTTTACCGGCAGAGTGGGACTCACACACGCAGGACAAAATTCTGCACCTTCCCGTGCCAACAAACGCATTGTTGGCATGATACCTATTTTGGGGTGTATTATGTCAGAAGGTGCAGATTTTGATCTCCAAAAATCTGCACCTACATTTTGCCCATCAGCACATAACACTTGCGTTTTGACCCTAGCCTAACAGATTGTGTCGAGCCCAGGGACTCGGTTATGATGACTCGGGTATCTGGGTCTTTGTGACTCACCGTGGCCGGCTGACTCCGGTTTATACAGGCGATGCTTCCTTCCTCCTTGTCACGGGTGGACCGCGCCTGCTGGTAGTGGGGCCCGGTGTAGTGCAGATCAAAAGTGAAGACGTCTTGGTGGAACAGATTAAAGGGGTTTTAATTTATTCGTGACGCCACCTATGAGTAGATTCGGTAAGGACTACCGACGCTGCGGAACCTCCGGGGGATGGACAGCAGCTAGATGTTACGCTCCCCACAGGCTGAGCGGTGATCCCCGGAGGCTGGAGCTGCTCAAGATGTTGTGCGGCAGCTGCGGTTACCTTGTTGTGCGGACAGACAGTTGATAAGGAAGCACGGACACATGTAGTCTCTGCAACGGGTCTTTACTGTAACCAGCAGGCAGTACATGGTATACAGTGGTTGAGTAGTAGACCGGGTGGACTCAGCAGTGATAGTGTTCCTCAGAGATCCGCAAGTGTTCCTCCATTCTACCTAACTTGTTTGCCAGTGTCGCCCAGGAATACCAGATCGGGTACGGGGAGGCTGCTTCAATGCCCTATCCATGATGTACGTTCTGGATGTTTTGGGGAGCCTTGGATCCCTCAGTGGGTACACCGCTGGTTAGACGACTGGAAACTGGCTGGTGGTGGGGTGCTCCTTGGAAGCTGCTCCTCCACTCTCCTGGTTCGCGTGGCAGAGCTGCCAGCTTCGGTACCAGTGAACCGGCTGTAAGTTGTGGGCACGGGAGTCTTTCGGGAACCCGTGTAGAAATGCCCAATCCCGGTAGTTAAGGCCTCAGGTGCTGACACCCGACCGGTGACGGCCCAGGGGCCCGCACGGGGTGCGGAGCCCCCGCTCCTCTCCAAGCTCTGTGTTCTAGGTTCTCCTCTAGATCCCAGGCTGTTCTCTCCGACTGGTCTAGATTATTGTGTTCTGCTATTCTACCCTAACACTCCACCCACCAGGACCTAGGATTGGCCCTCTGTTCTAGGTGTTGCATGTAGGGTTGGATCTCAGAGTTAACTGTATGACTGCTGTGTCAGAGAATATTGCGGCTGCAATACTCCCTTGTGACGCACTCGTTGCGGGGCGCCACATTTGCTTCGGTTGGGATGTCACTGGTGGCCTATCCAGACCCATGCCCTGGGGACTATGCTTTTAAAAAGGGGTTAGGAATGATAATAAAAAGTTTGTCTTGTGACTCCTCCTGTGGTTTCTGGTGATTGCACCAGTGCTGCTTTGGGCCTCCAGGGATGATGTACAGGCAGCTAGGTGTTGGAGCTCCCCACAGGTGGAGCTGGATCTTTGGGGCTGTGGTGTGAGGAGGAGGAGAAGCAGGGACTAGGCCTGATGGGTAGATGGCAGGGATAGTCTCTATGAAGGACAGGGACAGGGGTTGAAGAACTGACACACACATCGTAGATTATCTCTTTATCTTTTACTGATGGTAAGGCAGGTTAAAGTCCAGTAAACTGTCGGATGGCCAGGAAGCACTTCTGGATCTTCACAGCGAGTAGGTGTAAGGCTTCCTTGTCTCTCTTCCCTTGGGTGAAGCCCCTGCCCTGTGTGAAACTTGGCAGGCCTCCTCTGCTCTCCTATCACCTGTGCTGAATTGGGATAACCCACATTGGCCTGCCGCTATCTCTCTTTTTGTGGTGCCTGGCTCCCTTGTTGGTGACTGCACAGATGCCTGGGAGACTGAAGTCTCCACAGTAAACTTGTATTCTCTGCTGGGCTAGGTGCTCTCCTGCAGACGCGGACTCCGGTGTCTGGGATGCCTTCTGGGGTAAACCAAGATGGTTCCTCGGTCCCCAAACTGTTCTTTCTCTGATACTTTTTCTCCTTGCCTTCGACCCCACTCTTGGGCCCTGCAAAGACTAGGTTGGAGGTTGTTCTGTGTCACTGGCTAGGGCCTAGCGCAGCTCCGACCACCAGGACGTCTTCACAGCTCTTTGAGTGTCTGCACACTCTAACTAACTCCGCCCCCAGCACCAGTATTTACAGGGGATCTTGCCTAATGGCAGCAAATGGAGCTCCCCCTACTGTGTTGGGGTGAAAGGTGTTGTTTGCATCTTGTACCCGCTGTGGAAATCCATCCATGCTCTAGGTGAGTCTGTGGTTACCTGTGTGAGCAGGGTGCCACAATTGCGCATAAAACTTAGAACTTTTCCCTGCAGCACATAGCGTTAACGCTATGCGCTGCCAGAGAACACTGCCCCTAGTTAACCGATGCTTACCTTGACAAACAGGCACACACACGGCGGGATGTAAGTGTTTTTAATATGTTCTAATAAAGTCGCTGTCAGTATGGTCCAGTGGCCCTGGAAAATACCTTTTTTCTTCAGGCACACACAAAGCTGCTGGGAGTGCACAGAAAACATTGTCTGCAGTGTTTCCTGTGTGCTCAGTTAAAGCACACTCCCAGCAGCTTTGTGTGTGCCTGGTTGTCAAGGTAAGCATCAGGTAACTAGGGGCAGTGTTCTCTGGCAGCGCATAGCGTTAACGCTATGCGCTGCAGGGACAAGTTCTAAGTTTTATGCGCAATCTGTTAGGCTAGGGTCAAAACAGAAGTTTTGACCCTAGCCTTAGGGGTACTTCACACTATGCAAGATTGCTAGCGAGATCGTTGATACGTCACAGGTTTTGTGATGCAACAGGGACCTCGCCAGCGATCTCGCCATGTGTGACAAGTAGCAGCGACCAGGCCCCTGCTGTGAGATCGCCGATCATGTTGGAATGTCCTGGACCATATTTTGATTGTCAGGCTCCCGCTGGGCAGCATGCATCGGTGTATTTGACGGGGACAACAACCAATGATCTCAATACTACAGGTCTAAGTGACAGGGTCCCCACTACCGCCGTATCATTGCTGCATTGCTGGTGAGATCTGACTGACATCTCACCAGCGACCTTACCAGGTTGTATCATTGTTGGGATCGCTGGAGCATCGCTAAGTGTAACGGGGCCTTAAAGGACATTTTAGACTTTTGGAGTGTAAAATTAGCTGAAATAAATAGCAGACGCCATGTCATGTTTGCAGAGCCTCAGATGTGCCTGAACATTGTAAACCACGTACAAATTACACCATATTTAAAACTACCGTACATCCCTCATTTAATTTAGGGGTGAAGTAGGCACCTTCAACTTGCAGGGACTTCACAGAATTGTATAATGTTAAGCCATAAAAATAAAAAAAACTAGTTATTTCCAACAAAACAGCTGCTTTGGCACCAATATTTTTATTTTGACAATTGTAACAGGAGAATATGGGCCATATAATTTTTTGTGTAATTTCCATGAATGTGCCTGTAACCTACATGAAATTGTGAATTACTTTTCAAGCTTAGTATAATATTCAGAAGGTAAGTAGTACCATATTATAGTGCAGATTTTGCTGTTATGGTTTGCAGGTGCCATGTCTCATTGCTAGAGGTGCCAGAACAGCAGAATCTCCCATAAGTGACCCCACTTTGCAAACAACACCCTTCAATGAATTTATCCAGGAGTACAGTGATCATATTGACACACTAGGTGTGTCACAGAACTTTATACCATTGGATGGAGAAGAAAAGATAATTACATTTTACCACATTTTTAGCTCAATATGTTACATTCGAAATGGGTAAAAATTGCACCAAAATTTGTCAAACAAATTCTGATGAACGTAGCAATATGCCACATGTGGCAGTTCAGTACTTCTTAGCCACATTGCAGGGCATGGAAGGGAAAGAACAGTATCTGACACTTGGAGCACAGATTTTTTTAACAGTTTGCAGACTTCATATACAGAGCTCCTAAGTGCCAGAAAAAGAGCCAAATTCCCCCACAAGTAACCCCATTTTGTAAATGACACCCCTCTATTTTTCTACAACCGATTTTAGATAAAACTGAGATCCCGCACTACCAAAGACCAATTTCTAGTGTCTGTAACCTATGTATAACAAACTATCTGTAGAAGTGGGATATTCAGAGACCAACTATTGGTTAGAATGAGTCAACTATTCTGCACTCACCCTAAATAAGAGTGAATGTATAGTTTGCACTCTAGCTAGATCCCATCTGGGTACAGTGCTCTTCTCTATAAAAAAAACAAACAAACCTTATTGCTTTCTCTTGTCTAATCGACTATTTTCTGATACAGAAGTATAAAATACTTCAGAGTGTAATCTGCACTGGCAGTTGTATTCACCCATAGATCCTAAACATGTAAAAAACCAATGGAGTCATCCCCTGTCCCAGGAATTATAGGTGTTTCCAGAGTTTTTAACTGGTACCATTGACCTAAAGAACTTAGGTTCCCCATACTCCAATCACAACATCTTTACTCATTTGGTATGAGGCCAGGCCTTCCTGAATCAGACACTATCTAGGGCTGATAGTCAATGTGTGGAAATGGTGGCATTAATCCAATATTGAAAGTGGGGTGGAAGGGTAAATATGCTATAGTAATGTTCCTGATGCCATCCCTGATTGTGGCTCCAAATGCATATACAATGAAAAATATGACACATGTGTGACACCTGCATCCCTACTTTTTTCAATCTTCATGTGTATATTGACTCTATTGGAGTGTACCAAGAGGAGTAACAGACAATTTCAAAGCCAGAGACCAGACAGTAGTGGGATTTGAATCATGATTCTCAGTCATTATATTGAACTAGATGGTGGCCCGATTCTAACGCATCGGGTATTCTAGAATATGTGGGTGTGCTGCGGTGCGGGTGTAAGGCAGTGTGGGTGTACGGCGGTGCTGTTGTGTGAGTGTACAGCGGTGGCCCCCTCAGTTCTCACCCACTACAGGCTTCTGTACAGCTGCCTCTCACCCTAGTATGTCTTCTTCTTCTTCCTCCAGCATAGACGTCAACAATTCCAAGGCCTCAGGAGGCGAAGTTAACAGGGGGCATCATAGTAGGCGTGTCCAAGCACATAACACTGATGTGGTGGGCGTTCCCGTGTTCACGGCCATTATGATGCCCATTTGGTAGCTCCACCCCCACCCCTTGCGGCCCTTGAATTTCTGGAGTCTATGCCACGAATAGAAGAAGAAGAATGGCGGGGTGAGCGGCGGACAGATGGAGCATGGAGCGGCGGCCGGGAGGGAGCGTGGAGCGGGTGAGCAGTGGGCAGGAGACCGAGCAGAGGGGAACCGGGAGACCAGGTGGACTGTGCCTGTTTCGCTGTAATGGAAACCTTACATCGCTGATTGGTCGCTCCCAGCCAGCCGCAAATAATCAGTGACACGGGTTTTGCGTTAGAGACAGTGTGACGTGAGTGTGAGGTGAGTGCAAGGTGAGTGTAGGGCTAAGTGTGAGGTGAGTGCAAGGTGAGTGTGACGTGAGTGCAGGGCTAAGTGTGACGTAAGTGCAGGACAGAGTGTGACGTGAGTGCAGGGCATAATGTGACATTAGTGCAGGCATAGTGTGACGTTAGTGCAGGGTAGAGTGTGACGTGAGTGCAAGGCAGAGTGTGACGTGAGTGCAGGACAGAGTGTGACGTGAGTGCAGGGCAGAGTGTGATGTGAGTGCAGGGTAAGTTTGAGTGGTGGGTGAGGGTGAGTGCAGAGTGAGTGTAGGGTGTGTGGGTGTAAGTGGTCTGCAGTACCTGGCTGCTGGTGCTGTGTGCGTTTAGCTTAAGGACCTCTGGTGATGTCACAGCCATGTGATCTTGCTCCGGCCATGATTGTGACATCATCAGAGGTCCTGTAAGTATAGAGCTCCCGTCACACATAACGACGCACCAGCGATACCGATAACGATACGACCTGGCCGGGATCGCTGGTGCGTCGTTTTCACATCGCTGTTCATTTCAAATATCGGGACGGGAAAGCTGACCGTGAAGACGGCTTTCCCGCCCGCTATGTGGGTGTAGTGCTGTCGTCTCTGTCACGGCAATCCCGCGTCACTGATGCGTCACCAGTGCTTTTTTTGTAAAAAACATATTTGCCGGTATGCATTTCAGATTAATTTCCCCTATGCACAGGGGTGCAGAAAGGCTCTCTGCCATCTGAGCCTAGGTGAGGACCGGGAGGGGTGGGGTTGCTGTCGGCGGCCGCAGGTGAGGAGTGGGGGGGGATTGCTGTCGACCGCCGCAGGGTGGTGAGGTGGGGTTGCTGTTGGCAGCCATGGGTGAGGAGAGGGGAGGGGGGGTGCTGTCGGTAGCCGCCGCTGGTGATTTTACCTTATGCAGCCGGCGTACATCACACAGGGAGCCGGCTGCATTGTGCAGGCGCCGCCCCCTTCTGCTTTGCGGCTCCCCCTGCCTCCTTGCCGCCTGAGTATAAAGGCTCATATTGACCATTGGACAGTGCAGCCCTGCCTATGCATGGCACATGTCCCCTATGCATGGCACACGTTCCCTATGCCTGGCACACGTCCCCTATGCATGGCACACGTCCATTATGCATGGCACACGTGCATTATGCATGGCACATGTCCCCTATGCATGGCACACGTCCAGTATGCATGTAACACATCCCCTATGCATGTCACACGTCCATTGTGCGTGGCACACGTCCCCTATGCGTGGCACACATCCCCTATGCGTGGCACCAGTCCCATATGCTTGGCACACATCCCCTATGCATGGCACATGTCCATTATGCATGGCACCCGTCCCCTATGCATGGCACATGTCCCCTATGCATGGCACACATCCATTATGCATGGCACACATCCCCTATGCATGGCACACGTCCCCTATGCGTGGCAGACGTCCCCTATGCATGGTGACGTGCACCCAGGTCTGTGGGGTACTCAGCTCTCAGGCTCTCTCAGTCTGGGAAGTCTGGGATAGGTGGCCATCCCGAAGTCGTGGCCCTGGGGGTCAACTGAAAAGGTTGGGGAGATATATTTACAAGGTTGTTGTCTTCGTGACGCCACCTGCTGAGTCTGGTGAGGTTCACCAGCCCCGCCTCAGTCCGCCGGTGGTCAGTGGTATTGCGGCTTAGATGGAATAGTCCCCGCAGGCGGGACTGGACCACCGGGGCAGTGATGCTATAATAAAGCAGTTTATATAGAAAGGATGCAGCAGAGTCAAAGCTTCACTTCACCGGGTAACTTTACTTGAACAGTTCTTTCAGCTTTACAATTCCACAGTTCAACAGTCTATTAGATGTTATGCTGGCAAATGCTTCGGGCTGCAGTTAGGATTTCTGGCCTTAGATGGAACCCTCCTTTATGTTCCTTTCTTTTCCTTTCTGTCCTTTTGCCTCCCAGTGGCAATGAAGTCTAATCTCTTAAAGATGATCTGACCTCCTGCTGCTTCTAGCTGCTGGCTCCTTCCCTCCTGTGTAGTCTCTGGGACCTTCTCTTGGTTTCTGCAGTGGCCACTGCACCTGGCTCCCTTTACTTGACTCACTCAGGAGACTGGGGCTGTATCTGTAATATCCCCGTACATCGGATTCTCTGTGAGCCTTGGAGGATCTCACAGTTACGGGCTCTGGTACCCGTGTTCCCTCCTGAACTAACTCTTCACCTGATTTACTGTTCCTTCCCTCTGGTTTTGGGATATTTTCCTTGTTCAGGGCCCCTCAGCCGAGGAGACCCTATTTGCTTCCTCTCAAGCTGGCTGCCTGCTTGTCTCGTCTCCACTCCCTTCACTGACTGACTGAGCTCTCTGGTTCCCTCTAGAAGCCACTATATATCCTCCCAGGGTTCCCTCCCACCTACTGTTCTAGTGTGTGGGTGTCAGCTCTAGGGCTCCATCTTGTGACCATTGCAGTGGAGTACTACACCGCTTTTCTGGGTGCAGTACCCCTTTTGTGGCACCTACGTTGTGGGGCGCCACAATGGCACACGTCCCCTATGCGTGGCACACATCCATTATGCATCACACACGTCCCCTATGCATGGCACACGTCCATTGTGCATGAATCACATCCCCTATGCATGGCACATGTCCCCTATGCATGGCACACGTCCCCTATGCATGGCATATGTCCCCAATGCATGACACACACCCCCTATGCATGGCACACATCCCCTATGTGTGGCAAACGTCCCCTATGCGTGGCACATGTCCCCTATGCTTGGTTGGCACACGTCCTCTATGCATGGCACACATCCATTATGCATGGCACACGTCCCCTATGCATGGCACATGTCCCCTATACGTGACACATGTCTGCTATGCTTGGCACACGTCCTCTATGTTTGGCACATGTCCTCTATGCAGGGCACACATCCCCTATTCATGGCACATGTTTATTATCCATGGTACATGTCCCCTATGCAAAGGACATGTCCCCTATGCATGGCACACATCCATTATGCATGGCACACATCCCCTATGCATGGCATACGTCCCCTATGCGTGGCACACGTCCCGTATGCAGGGCACACGTCCCCTATGCAGGGCACGCGTCCCCTATGTGTGACACATGCCCCCTGTGTTAGATATGGCCCCCATGCTGCTCTATTCTTCCCTCCTCCAGCGCTGATCTCCCGGTCTCCCTCGTGCTGCTGTGATCGGGCAGAGATAATGCTGCAGAGTTCCTCCACTTCCTGGTTCTGTTCGGTCATGTGATCGGCACAGCAAAGAGTGACATTATCTCTGCGTGCGATCACAGCAGCAGCCGGGAGACCGGAGGGACACCAGGAGATCAGTGCTGGAGGAGGAGCCAGGAGGTAAGTATACAGTTTATTATTTTACTATGGCAGCAGCATGGGGGTCATATCTAACATGGGGGGGGCATGTGCCATCACAGGGGGGTGCAGGACCATATAATATACACCGCTCCCCCAGCCCATCACCATGGTGCGGTTTCAGCACCATGGTGATGGAAAGCGGCTATGCATATTATATGAGCGGGAGCAGGAGATCTCCCGCTCCCTCCTGCAGCCTCCACCAGCCTCCCCCAGCTCAGATTTTTTGGTACACCATACCGTCGCAGAAAAAGCACTGTCTGACGCTGTCGCCAGGTTTTGAATTCACGCGCCTATTTGCATAGTCATAGCCTCCGGCAGCCACCAATGAGCGGCCTCTGTCTGGCACGCGATTTCAGCTTAAGACAGACACCTTAGACAATTATATAGTAGATGAAAATGTGGACTGGATACATTATACCTACTATACACTGTGTTCCAAATTATGATGCAAATGTTCTTTTTCTCTGATTTTCTTAAATGGTCGGTGCAAATGAAAGTCAGTGTAATAAAAGTCATCACCCGTTAGAGTATACATTGAATTTTATTGAAGAAACCTCCCAATGATAACAGTATGATCTTCAAAATTAAAAAAACTCTAAATGCACTGTTCAAAATTATTAGGTACATTAGAGTTTCTAAACATTTGATATGTTTGAAAGAACTGAAACTGCTCATTTGTTGAATTTGCAGCATTAGGAGGTCACTTTCACTGACATAAAAAGCTATTTAACACCAAAACATCCTAACAGGCCAAGTTACATGTTAACATAGGAACCCTTCTTTGATATTACCTTCACAATTCTTGCATCCAATGAACTTGTGAGTTTCTGGAGAGTTTCTGCTTGTATTTCTTTGCATGATATCAGAATAGCCTCCCAGAGCTGCTGTTTTGATGTGAACTGCCTCGCACCATCATAGATCTTTTGCTTGATTATACTCCTAAGGTTCTCTATAGGGTTGAGGTCAGGGGAAGATGGTGGCCATACCATGAGTTTATCTCCATTTATGCCCATAGCAGCCAATGGCACAGAGGTATTTGTTGTAGCATGAGATGGTGCATTGACATGCATGAGGATGATTTTGCTCCTAAAGGCATGTTTTTGCTTTTTGTACCATGGAAGAAAGTTCTCAGTTGGAAACTCTATATACGTTGCCATAGTTATTTTCACACCTTCAGGAACCTTAAAGGGTCTACCAGCTGTTTCCCATTGATTCCAGCCCAAAACATGAGTCCTCCATGTCCTTGCTGACGTCGCAGCCTTGTTGGGACATGGTGGCCATAATTTTAGTAGGGATGCATTTTGAGAAATAACTGAAAAGATGTGTGCCACCTCGTCCATGGCCTTTCAGAGTAGACCTGCCCTTGTCATGAACTTGGCAGAGATAGGAGGGGTCTGTAAGATGGATGGGGCAGGGCCAGCGTTAGGGGGGGGCAGACTAGGCAGTTGCCTAGGGCCCCCACTCTCTTAGGGGCCCCCAAAGGAGCTGAACTGAAAATAGCAATAAAACAGTAAAAAAAAATAAAAAAATACACATATTTGGTATCGCTGCGTTCGTAAGAATCTAAGCTATCCATATATGAAGTAAATTAATCCAATTGGTAAATGGCGTAACGGAAAAATAATTAAAACACCAGAATTGTGTTTTTTTGGGCCACCACGTTGTTACAATACAATGCAATAAAAGGCGATCAAAAATGTTGTATCTGACTCAAAATGGGATCAGTAAAAATATCAGCTCAGGGCACATAACGTAATCTTCACATATCTATGTATCTTCAAAAATTAAAACATCATGGGTCTTGGAAAATGGCGAATAAAGCAAATGTATTTTAAATATTTTTTATTTTTTTTTTTTACAAATTTCTGGGGGGTTTTATGATTGAAATAAAAATGTTCAGTATCTTCTTATTCTGACCTAGATAATCAACTTATGAACTCACTTTTACCATATAGTTAACATGATGAATAAAAAACTAAAAATAATTGTGGAATTGCACTTTTTTTGCACTTTTATTTGCAATTTCAAAGCACTTGGAATTTCTTTCTCATTCTCCAGGACATTTTGTGGTAGAATGAAGGATGTCATTCAATTGTACAACTCATCCTGCAAAAAACAAGCCCTCATACGGCTATGTGGAAGGAAAAATAAAAAAGTTCTGGCTCTTGGAAAAAGCGAAGGGAAAAATAAAAACGAAAAATTCCTCAGTGATAAAAGTTATAAAATCCTTGTAATTGCCGTATAATAGCAGCAGGAGCGCCCCCTGCAGGCTTCAATCTTCACATGTTCATGATGGCTGTAATTAGAGTTTGGGGACCTCCTTAATTCCTACATTTGTAGATAGCTATCAAGCAGAACTTACAAGGCTTTAAAGGGGATGTCCAGGATTAATAAAACTTTACTACATTCTTTCAAAAACAGCGCCACCCCTGTGTACAGGTGACATGTGGTATTACAGCATAGGTCCATTCCCTTCAATTAAGATGAGGTGCAATATCACATACAACCTGTAGACAGGGGTGGCGCTGTTTTTGAAAGAAATCAGTCATGTTTATAGAATTCTGGATAACTCCTTTAAGATCAATATTTCCACTAGTGACCCCAGAACAACAGGATGGGGCTTAATTCAAATGTATTTTTGTTATAATATGAAGAATATAGCAGAATTTTGTTAAAGATGACATTTAAGTAGATGATCCTATGGAATCATTCCTCTTATGGTGGGTTTACACACACCAATCATTGTATCCAATATCTGAACAGATCTCTGGTTGCAGTGAAATCATGGACACATTGCTCCATTTTGTGGCTGTGTACAACATGGAGCAATCTGTCCATGATTTCACTGCAACCAGAGATTGGTTCAGATATTGGATACAATGATTGGTGTGTGTAAACCCACCATTACTGACTCTCCAGTTTGTAAAACCTATTTAATTAAACACTTGCAGGTAATTTTTAATCATTATAAGGAGTCCTGTGTTCACAATCCCCATCTTTGTCAGAGTATAATGGTGGGTTTACACACACCAATCATTGTATCCAATATCTGAACCAATCTCTGGTTGCAGTGAAATCATGGACAGATTGCTCCATGTTGTACACAGCCACAAAATGGAACTATGTGTCCATGATTTCACTGCAACCAGAGATTGGTTCAGATATTGGATACAATGATTGGTGTGTGTAAACCCACCATAAGAGGTTAGAAAGAGCGACTCTCCCTGGAGGAGCCGGGCTGTATGACACAGACAATGATGGGAATGGATGTGTGTGTCATTGTGTGTGTGCTCGGTGTATAGGTGTAATATATAGTGTTTGTGTCACATACCGTGTGTGTCTATGCGTGTGTGCTCAGTGTATAGGTGTAATATATAGTGTTTGTGTCACATACCGTGTGTGTCTATGTGTGTGTGCTCAGTGTATAGGTGTAATATATAGTGTTTGTGTCACATACCGTGTGTTGTGCGTATGTAACATCTACATTTATAAATCCCAGCAGCACAGATGAGCGTTCCTAGGTGTAAACAGGTCAGCAATCGCCCAACAAACGAGCAAAATGCGTCTCATCATCGGGTGATTGGATGTTTATGGAGGAACAAAAATCCTTGCTCTCGGCAACACTGCAGAAGTGCTGCCGATAACATGATACTGTAGAGGACAGATTGCTCTACCGGTGATTGCTCTGCACCCATCATTCTTCATCATCCTGTGTAAAAAGTCTGTAAACAAGCGCTGAATGTCTTGAATATTATAAATCGCACTCATTTACCAGTCTGAAGTCGGCACTTGTAAATGTAACCTAAATGTCTGAGTGTGACGGTGCAATATGTGAGCATTTAGGGCCCCACTTTAACCTTTTGCCCAGGGCCCCACTTTGCCTAAAACCGGCCCTGGGATGGGGCATAATGCTTTACCCTTATTCTCAGCAACACTGCCCCAGATGGTAATATAAGTAAGGCCCTGAGAGGAATTGATGCCCTGTCCAATGAATTAGCCGAAAACTCAGATATTAGCAGCGCTCTCAGTGGGTGGTTAAGAGCATGTTTGGAAAATGAAGATCCTTTCTTAGTAACATAGCGTGCCCTCTGGTGATACTGGCAGTTCTTTGTTGCTGTCTTGTACCCTGTGTTTGGGGTATTTGTTCAAAAACTATAGACAAGGCCACAGAAACAAGACCTATTGCTAAACTGCATCCTTTGATAGTGAACGATTGCGAGTACTGTGACCAACTTTTGGATGCTAACTGTGACTAGCATATGAGTTTAGTAACCATATAGTTTTCTTTATTGTTGTGGCTTGTGAATATGGGTAGGGTCACATTGCAAACATGAATTGCATTCACCGCATCCGGATCCGGATGCGGTGAATGCAATTCCGGTCACACACATTTTTTGTCAAAAATGTGTGCTGAATACCGCACTGCGGTCACCGGATGGCTCAGGATGTGTAATCCTGAGCCATCCGGTAACTGCATAGTTTGCGGATCCCGGCTATTGCCGGGATCAGCAAACTGTCCTCTGCCTATTCAAGAGTTAAATTTAGTAAGTAAAGTACTGTTTGAGGTCTGTAGGGGGCTAAGACCCCCCTACAGACCAGCCGCCCACTCCGGTGGGCTTCGACTACAATTTGCTATGGCTCGGGGCTCGGATGAGCCCCGTGCATGTCTCCAAACCTCCCGCCCCCCCGTATCACTATACAGGGGTGCCTGCACCCCTCTTGTATAGCGATTCCTGCATGTGGCCCTAAAGTTAGAATACAGAAGACATGTAAGCTCATACTTACATGTTATCGTCGGCAGTGTAGTGTGTAATCCCTGGGCGGGGCTGTTTGCTGCAGCCTCCGCCCCCTCATTCCTTATGGCCGCCCCCTCTGTGCCTCATCCAGTGATGTGAGGGCGGCCACGTCATGAAAGGGGCGGGGCTAACCGCGGCAAATAGTTAGCCACGCCCCTTTAACGACGTGCCCGCCCTCACAACACTGGATTACGGCCAGAGGGGGCGGGCATCAAGAAGGAGTGGGCGGAGGCTGCTGCACACAGCCCCGCCCATGGTTTTCTCGGGACTCTGCCTACAACAGCATGTAAGTATAAACTTACATTGCGATTGCTAAAATCCTTTTTGTACTGCATTTTTGGACATCATTAAAGCATCATTGTAATAGAGGGGTGTAGGCACCCCTGTATAGTGATACGGGGGGGGGGCACTTTGCTCCGGGGAGCCCGTGCCCCGTGAGATATAGCTGAAGTACACTATAGAAGTGGGCGGCCGGTCTGTAGGGGGGTCTAAGCCCCCCTACAGACCTTAAAAAGTCATTTAGATCAACAATTTTACTCTTTATTAAGGTTGCGGATCCCGCCAATAGCCGGGAACCGCAACCTCGGCAGTTACCGGATGGCTCAGGATTACACATCCTGAGCCATCCGGTGACCGCAGTGCGGCCCGGTAAACGCTGCGAAAACTGCTGCCTGCATGATTTTAAACGCAGGCAGCAGTGCCGGATCCGGCCACCGGATGGCTTGTGAAGCCATCCGGTGTTTTTGCATAGGCTTCCATCAGGAGCCTTTCCTGGTCCGGTTTTGAGCTTTTTTAAAGCTCAAAACCGGATCAGGATTTTAAACAAAAAACGCCAATGTGACCCTACCCTATGTGTGTGTGTGCAAGTCCAACTGATGGTGTGATGTGCACACAAGAAGTGATGTAGGAAGGTTGGCTTCTTCTATTAGAGGAGGAGAAGGGGAAGTCTGTGGGCATGCACTTCAGCTGAAATGTCCACCCACTGGCACAAGAGAAGGGAATTGTGATAGCAGGATCCATTTTATTCTATGTAGAATCCATTTTGCAGATATCTGTATTTCTGTCTTTTGTGAAATGGTGGTCCAGTGTGTATTTTAGGATAGCAGACACTATTATCTTCTTTGCTAGAAACAAAACCTAAGATAACATTGGAATGTGGAACCTGAGAGACATACAGGCTTTGAGGCTGGGTGCAAAAGGTGCTCATGTTCATCCAATAGTATGTGTGTATGTTTATTCCAAGAGATAAGCTCAGCCAATGAAGATGTTACAGTGTATGCCAAAGACATGCCTATACAAGTTTGAGATGATGATTAGGGATGAGCGAGTACCAAAATGCTCGGGTGCTCGATGCTCGGGCCGAGCATCCCAAGATACTCGTGTACTCGGCCCGAGCACCGAGCCCAATGTTATCCTATGGGAGACCCGAGTATTTTTATGAAATGACCGCCGGCAGCATGTAGAAACCCTAAAAATGTCACAAAAGTCTCAGAAGAGTGCTCAAATGACATGGCAACACCATGGGGAAGACCCCTGTAAGCATTTCTCACTCAAAAGTCACAGCTGTAAACAATGTTGTCCGAGTTTCACGCCAATTTTACGGAGTCACCAGAAAACCTTCCAAAATGACACCAAAATAAATATTCAGGGTGGAAATGTTAAGGGCACATACCCAATAGTGAGATACAGCTGGTGTATGTTACTTTTTGTGATTACATGAAGGATTTTACGTGAAAACATTGTGCGGCACTCCGATGTCCCTGAGAAGAGACGTACATGAAGCCCTGTCTTGACATAATGTGCCCATTTTGAGGAAGTGGGTGTATTGTAGTATTTTCCTTTACCAGGGCAGTCCAAAATTGTGAGGTTCACCAATGACCCATGCATACAGACATGCATGAGGGCCTGTAAACCTGAAGTGGGTGTCTTGTAGTATTGCTCTTTGGCAGGGCAGCCAAAAATTGGGAGGTTCAACATTGACCCTGGATACAGATGTGCAGGAGGGCCTGTAAACCTGAAGTGGGTGTATTGTAGTATTGACCTTTGGCAGGGCAGCCAAAAATTGGGAGGTTCAACAATGACCCATGCATACAGACATGCATGAGGGCCTGTAAACCTGAAGTGGGTGTATTGTAGTATTGCCCTTTGGCAGGGCAGCCAAAAATTGGGAGGTTCAACAATGCCCCTGGATACAGATGTGCAGGAGGGCCTGTAAACCTGAAGTGGGTGTATTGTAGTATTGCCCTTTGGCAGGGCAGCCAAAAATTGTGAGGTTCACCAATGACCCATGCATACAGACATGCATGAGGGCCTGTAAACCTGAAGTGGGTGTATTGTAGTATTGCCCTTTGGTAGGGCAGTCAAACATTGGGAGGTTCAACAATGACCCATGCATACAGACATGCATGAGGGCCTGTAAACCTGAAGTGGGTGTATTGTAGTATTGCCCTTTGGCAGGGCAGCCAAAAATTGGGAGGTTCAACAATGACCCATGCATACAGACATGCATGAGGGCCTGTAAACCTGAAGTGGGTGTATTGTAGTATTGCCTTTTGGCAGGGCAGCCAAAAATTGGGAGGTTCAACAATGACCCATGCATACAGACATGCATGAGGGCCTGTAAACCTGAAGTGGGTGTATTGTAGTATTGCCCTTTGGCAGGGCAGCCAAAAATTGGGAGGTTCAACAATGACCCATGCATACAGACATGCATGAGGGCCTGTAAACCTGAAGTGGGTGTATTGTAGTATTGCCCTTTGGCAGGGCAGCCAAAAATTGGGAGGTTCAACAATGACCCATGCATACAGACATGCATGAGGGCCTGTAAACCTGAAGTGGGTGTATTGTAGTATTGCCTTTTGGCAGGGCAGCCAAAAATTGGGAGGTTCAACAATGACCCATGCATACAGACATGCATGAGGGCCTGTAAACCTGAAGTGGGTGTATTGTAGTATTGCCTTTTGGCAGGGCAGCCAAAAATTGTGAGGTTCACCAATGACCCATGCATACAGACATGCATGAAGGCCTGTAAACCTGAAGTGGGTGTATTGTAGTATAGCCCTTTGGCAGGGCAGCCAAAAATTGGGAGGTTCAACAATGCCCCTGGATACAGACGTGCAGGAGGGCCTGTAAACCTGAACTGGGTGTATTGTAGTATAGCCCTTTGGCAGGGCAGCCAAAAATTGTGAGGCTCCACATTGTCCCTGGATAGAGACGTGCATGAGGGCCTCAAAACATTTTTCCCATTGAAAAGGAGCGGGTCTCCTGTCGTTGTAATGCCCATTCTAAAAGAATGGGTGAAAAAATTTACCACAGCCTAACTATTGTAACCATGTCATCATGGTGGCACATGAGGAGAAGGAGGAGCAGTCCAGCGATTACCCAAAGTCCAGAAGTGTGTACCCATGGGTGAGTGGAGATACATGGCAAATTCCCATAACAAAATTTAAATTACGCTGTCATTTGCTGGTGGTGTGGTGAAGTCTGGCCCAATCCAACCCTTGTTCATCTTGATTAGAGTCAGCCTGTCAGCATTTTCAGTTGACAGGCGGGTCCGTTTATCAGTAATGATTCCACCTGGGGCACTAAAAACACGCTCTGACAAAACGCTAGCGCCAGGGCAGGCCAGGACTTCCAAGGCGTAGAGAGCCAATTCATGCCACGTGTCCAGCTTAGAGACCCAATAATTGTAAGGCACAGAGGAATGTCGGAGTACAGTTGTTCGATCTGCAAGGTACTCCTTCAGCATCTGACCAAACTTAGCATTTCTTGTGGCACTACCCCGCACCTCAGGGTCTGTGGTACGTGAGGGGCTGAGAAAACAGTCCCACATCGTAAAGACTGTTCCCCTACCTCTGGCAGATTGGACTTGTGCCCCTCTCGGCCGTACGCCTTGGTTGTCCACCGATTCCTGACCTATGCCGCTAGCGTTTTGTGAGGGGAATGCTTTGCCTACTTCCGTGACTATGGCCTTCTGTAACCGCTGCATTTTGGCTGACCTCTCCGCCTCAGGAATAAGAGACATAAAGTTCTAGGAGTGTTGCCAACCAGTAGTGATTGTCGGCCAAGATGTTCTGAACGCGAGGGTCACTAGCCAGGCAGCTTACCATAAAGTCAGCCATGTGCGCCAGACTCTTAACAGCCATCACTTCAGTATCCTGACCAACACGATGACTGAACATGCTGTCCTCCTCCTCCTCCTCCTCATCTCCCCTGTCCTCTGGCCAGCCACGCTGAAGCGAGGGTATGACTGGTGTGCATGTCATATCCTTAATTTGGCCAGAGAGTTGCTCCATGTCTTCATCCTCCTTCTCCTCCTTCTCACAACTGCACGTTGTGATGGGATGAGGCTGGGCTGTGTGTTATCACCCACACCCACTACTGTTTCTTGCTCCCACTCATCGCGCTCCGCTTGCAATGCATCGTCTTTGTTTTTGAGCAGAGACCGTTTTAGAAGGCAGAGTAGCGGTATGGTGACGCTAATAATGGTGTCATCGCCGCTCACCATCTTGGTGGAGTCCTCAAAGTTTTGGAGGACGGTACATAGGTCGGACATCCATCTCCACTCTTCAGGTGCTATGTGTGGAGTTTGACCCATTTCCCGACGGCTTAGGTGATGCAGGTAGTCAACAACTGCCCTCTTCTGCTCACATATCTTGACCAACATGTGCAGCATTGAATTCCAATGCGTGGGGACATCACACACCAGTCTGTGGGCCGGAAGACGCAAACGGCACTGAAAGCCGGCAAGGCCGGCTGAAGCAGCAGGTGACTTGCGAAAATGTGCAGACAGGCGGCGAACTTTTACCAGCAGATCTGACAGCTCTGGGTATGACTTTATAAACCGCAGAACCACCAGGTTGAGCACATGGGCCACGCATTGAACATGCGTCAGCTGGCCTCGCCTCAAAGCTGCCACCAGGTTCCGGCCATTGTCACACACGACCTTTCCTGGCTTTAGGTTCAGAAGTGTGAGCCAGTGATCTGCCTGCTGTTTTAGAGCTGTCCACACCTCTTCTGCATTGTGGGGTTTGTCACCTATGCATATTAGCCTCAGCACAGCCTGTTGCCGCTTCACAGAGGCAGTGCTGCATGTGCTTCCAGCTTGGGACTGGTGTGGAGGGTAAAGTGGATGAGGATGCGGTGGAGGAGGAGGCTGAGGAGCATGACATTCCGGAGCTGTAGAGTGTGGGTGAAACCCTGACTGAGGTAGGGCCTGCAATCCTTGGTGTGGGAAGGATGTGTTCCGTCCCTCGCTCAGACTGGGTCCCAGCTTCCACAATATTATCCCAGTGTGCCTTCAAGGAGATGTAGCGGCCTTGCCCACAAGTACTTGTCCACGTGTCTGTGGTTAGGTGGACTTTGGTTGAAACAGCGTTGTTCAGGGCACGTGTGATGCTTTGTGACACGTGGTTATGCAATGCGGAGACGGCACACCTGGAGAAATAGTGGCGGCTGGGACCGAGTAACGTGGGACAGCAGCCGCCATCAGGTCGCGGAATGCTTCCGTCTCCACCAGCCGGAAAGCTAACATTTCTAGCGCAAGCAGTGACGAAATGTGAGCATTTAGAACTGTGGCATGTGGGGCGTTGGCAGCGTATTTGCGCCTGCATTCAAAGGTTTGCTGAATGGATAACTGTACGCTGCGCTGGGACAAGGACGTGCTTGATGGTGGTGTTATTTGTGCATGGGCAACTTCAGGTGCAGGGCCGGAGGCTTGTTCGCGGACAGCATGGGCAGGGGATTGGCTCGCACGCACAACACGCGAAGACGTAGCAGTGACATCAGCAAGCACCGCTCCTCGACTCTGTTGTACTTCCCACAAAGTCGGGTGCTTGGCTGACATGTGCCTGATCATGCTGGTGGTGGTCAGGCTGCTACTTTTCGTACCCCTGCTGATGCTGGCATTGCAGGTATTGCAAATGGCCTTTTTAGAGTCATCTGGAGCCAACTTAAAAAACTGCCACACTCGGGAAGACCTAACATTTGCACAGGCACCTTGTGTCGTGTTGTTGTTCCGGGGAACGGTTGCCTGCCTTCTGCCTGCGGACACCACCCTGCTTCTTACTGCCTGTTGGGATGCTACGCCTCCCTCCCCCTGTGCACTGCTGGCCTCGCTCTGCATATCCTCCTGCCAGGTTGGGTCAGCTACTGGATCATCCACCACGTCGTCTTCCTCTTCCGCACCCTGATCCGCCTCCTGACTTCCTGGCAATTGTGTCTCATCATCGTCCACCCCTTGTTGAGACACGTTGCCAACGTTCCCTTCGTGAGAACGTGGCTGCTCAAATATTTGGGCATCTGTCCATACGCTTTCCTCATGACCCACTTCAACAGGAGCTGACGAGAGGCCAGATTGTGCGAATGGATACGTGAACAGCTCTTTCGAGTGTCCAAGTGTGGGATCAGAAATGTCCGTGGACGTGTACTCGGCCTGGTGGTAGGAAGGAGGATCAGGTTGGGAAATGTGCGGTGCAGTATCACGGCTACTGACACTCGATCGTTTGGAAGACAGGTGTTTTGTGGAGGTGCCAATCTGACTTGAAGCATTATCCGCTATCCAAGTAACAACCTGTTGACACTGGTCTTGGTTCAAGAGCGGTGTACTGCTGCGGGCCCCAAGAATTTGGGAGAGGATGTGCGAGCGAGTAGATGTGGCACTTTGTTGTTGCGAAATTAGTGCTTGCACACGACCTCGGCCTCTGCCTGCACCACTTCCTTGTTCCTTGCCAACGCCCTTGCACATTTTGCCTGTATACAGCTACAACAGTCTCCTGACTGTTTTGGTCACAGGAAAGCTGGATATGGATATTAGACCCTGCCTGTATACAGCTAGTCAGCTACTACAGTCTCCTGACTGTTCTGGTCACAGGAAAGCTGGATATGGATAGCCTGCCTGTATAGAGCTAGTCAGCTACTACAGTCTCCTGACTGTTCTGGTCACAGGAAAGCTGGATATGGATAGCCTGCCTGTATAGAGCTAGTCAGCTACTACAGTCTCCTGACTGTTCTGGTCACAGGAAAGCTGGATATGGATAGCCTGCCTGTATAGAGCTAGTCAGCTACTATAGTCTCCTGACTGTTCTGGTCACAGGAAAGCTTGATATGGATATTAGACCCTGCCTGTATACAGTTAGTCAGCTACTACAGTCTCCTGACTGTTCTGGTCACAGGAAAGCTGGATATGGATAGCCTGCCTGTATAGAGCTAGTCAGCTACTACAGTCTCCTGACTGTTCTGGTCACAGGAAAGCTGGATATGGATATTACACCCTGTCTCTATACAGCTAGTCAGCTACTACAGTCTCCTGACTGTTCTGGTCACAGGAAAGCTGGATATGGATATTACACCCTGCCTGTATACAGCTATTCAGCTACAACAGTCTCCTGACTGTTCTGGTCACAGGAAAGATGGATATGGATATTAGACCCTGCCTGTATACAGCTAGTCAGCTACAACAGTCTCCTGACTGTTCTGGTCACAGGAAAGATGGATATGGATATTACACTCTGCCTGTATAGAGCTAGTCAGCTACAACAGTCTCCTGAGGACTGTTCTGGTCACTGGAAAGCTTGGACTCCGATCTGGATCACCCTGCCTATATCCTCCTAGATTAGTCCTGAGAAGGACTGTTCTGGTCAGCAGCAGTTTGCAGCCCTGCTCCGGATCTACCTATGAGGGCCGCAAATCTGTCCCTAAGCAGCAGCAGACACTCTCCCTACACTGACTGTCTGGATGGCTGTGTGCAGAGCACATCGTTGCCGGATCTTATAAAGGCTCGGTCATGCTGTGCGGGACGGCCAATCACTGCAATGCCACAACTAACAGGGATGTGGCATTGCAGTGACTGCCAGCCAATCCCTGCATGTGGGCTGGCTCTCTAAAGAGCGCCAACATGCAGGGATGAGGAGCCCGAGTACAGCACGAGTATCGCGAGATTACTCGGTACTCGCCGAGTAGCCCGAGTACAGTGATACTCGTGCGAGTACCGAGTAGTCACAAGCGTACTCGCTCATCACTAATTGTTACTATTCGGTACTTGCCGAATAGTAACAATATTTGGGCCACTCGCCACTCTCCGAGTTTCTTGTGATTACTCGGGAGTAGCGAGTAGTCCTTTCACTTTCGTAGTGTATCTATATACACTGCGAAAGTGCAATAAAAGTGAATAAAAGTTGTTAAAAAATAAAAAAAATATCGTACTCACCTATCCGACCCCTGCAGCGGGATCGGCAAAGAAGACATCCAATCAACGACAAGAACCTGCGTGTCTGACAGGCAATCAGATGGCTGGTAGCGATCTGGCCAATCAGATGGCCAGACGTCACAAACCACCTGATTTCTACCAGCCACCTGATTGGCCCGATTGCCAGATCTTGATCGTGCATCAATGACCTGGCAATCTGGCCAATCAGGTGGCTGGTAGCAATCACGTGGTTTGTGACGTCTGGCCATCTGATTTTTTTTTATTTTTTAACAACTTTTATTCACCTTTAGTGCACTTTCGCAGTGTATATATAGATACACTGCAAAAGTACTCGCCCGGCCCATTCCCATTGGACTCGCTATACTTGCAACAAGTACCGAGTACCGGGACCTACTCGTAGCGAGTATAGCGAGTCCGATTATTGCAGTACTCGCTCATCCCTAATGATGATGTAATAGACATTGGACATTAAGACATATGGCACCTTTACACGCCGCCACAACAGGATGCATACAACCCGCTACAGGCTACGATTGTAGCTTGTCGCGCCAATATCGCCCGTAATAGCGGCGTGTGAAGACGGGACGACACAGCCGGCTACAGATACCTCTGTATCCGTACACTGCCCATAAACAGATGGCTACATCGCCGATTGTAGCGAGCTGTATCGGCGTGTAAACAAGCTACGGAAGGGAACTCGGGACAGCCTGCGATGTAGCTGCAATGTAGCTAAGGCGTGACCCTGGCTCCGTGTTACCGCGCCCCATGTGCGATCATTGGTGGAAGCTGCTGCATGACGATTGGTAGTCGCTGCATAGGGAGGCATATTTAAGGAGCTGACGAGTCACACTACACAATCGCTCAAGCGTCATGTATTAATCAGCCTCCTGCGTTGCCTGCCCAATCAGGATGTTATTGCTTCGTCCTATCAGCGTACGGACGGCTCGTAATCCACAATTGTGGCACGCCTATGTGCTGGCCCTGCTGCACCAGGTCCGCCCATAGTAGCTGGTTATAGCGGCGTGTAAATGAGCTACAGCTGGCTACTTGCGACACCCGGCGATGTAGCTAGCTGTAGATGTAGCGTAGCGTAGCGCACCTTGTGGCGGCGTGTAAAGAGGGTGCGTTTCCCGTTGGTAACCGTTCGGGCGTGCTCGTGCACGTGAAGTAGCCGTTGGTATCCATCCTGTTGTGGCGGCGTGTAAAGGTACCAAACAGGGTACCGTCACACGTGGCGATCTCCCGGGCGATTCCATAGGCGACACCGAGGCGTGGCCTGTCGCCGGCGACATCGCCAATGCGTCGCCTAATGTAAATGGGCGACGGCAACACGTTTGAGTGGTCGCCTGGTTTCACATCAGTGCTGTGAAACCAGGCGACCATTCTTGGGCGATGTGTGCTGATCGCCCAGTGTAACATCTCATGAGCGATGTCAAAGGCGACAGCACACATCGCCTATACCATTCTGGTAGGCATTTCTGGGCGTATTTAGTAGCTCTGGGGGTGTGCGTGGATTGGTGTCAGCTCGAGCGTTACGATTGGTTGCCTTGTTCCTCGGCGCCATATTTGATGATGTTCAAAGGTGTCTCAACCAGGAGCGTACATACTGTACATAGATGTCGCCTCTGTGTTTGCGGCTGTGTGCTAAATAAAGTCCAGAGATGTGCCTGCCACTAATGTTTGTTAACAGAACGCAATTGCAATAACAGCCTAACTAAAAGCTGCATGAGCGCTGTAGTTGCGGGCGTCCTGTATGACAAGACGCACAAGATTACAGTAAATACAGTAGCTCATGCGGTGCCTCTGGGCCCCCGTCAACATGTGACACATCTCCCGTGCGTTCATTCGCCCGAGCATTGTCAATCATTTGGCGCCGCCTTCCTGCTGCTTTCTCCTTCCCCTGCAGAATTGCTAAGATGGCTGCACCCAGGAGAGCAGCAGTTTGGGGAGAGCCAGAGCTCCTTGTCCTTGTGGCCACTTGTGACCACAAGGACTATTAGTGCCACCAGCACCACATGCATCCGCGCCTCCACAAACAGGAGGTCCTTCGGAGGGTACAGAGGCGCCTGGAGACTCGTTTGGGGATTACACGGTCCACAAAGCAGATCAGCAAGAAAATAGCTGATCTGAAGTTTAAAACTCCAGGACGCATCCCCATACTGTGTGCCATGATTGCCCAGATGAGGGGTGAGTAGCCTGACAATACATACACATCCCTTTCTGTATAATGAAATACCTAGGAAGGGCAGCACATGCCACTGTACACCCCAACATATATAGGGCCAATGTATGTGTGACAGCTTCTTCATGACTCTGCAGCTGCAGGATCATCTACCTGATTCATCCAAATACACCCTATAGTACCCTGTAACCTATATGTCTACTTTACCTAGCCACATATTGTCATATGTTTCCCTGACTCACATATGACATAATGTTGGCGTATCCTGCCATTCTTTCTATCGCACTCAACCTGACCTAATGAACTTCAAACAGCACTGTTTATTGGGTCCCCACATATCTGGCCATGTTATTATTGTGACAAAGTATGTTGTTCCCTCAACAGGTGGTGAAAGCAGGCCGGTGCATCCCCCATCCCCTGCGGGAGGACCACCAACACCACCACCACCAGCTGAGAGCGAACCTGGGTCACCAGGCACACTGCCGCCAGATGTGTCCCTCAGGACCCAAAAAGCAGCCAGGAAGGTGTGTGTAATGTGATTATGACTCATATATTCTGTATTCCCCCCCCCCCCCCCCCTTCCCCTTAATTTGTCTGTTGGTACCTTTGTTATGGGCTAACAAATGCACATATGTTTATCTTATGACAGATCCACCAAGCCAACCAGTGGATTGGGTGATAAGTCCATCACCGACCCCTTCCCCCCAAATGGTGGATCCACAGCCCCCTGGTAAGTGCATACACTTCTATGCAAACACACCTCCTATTTGTCCTAAACATGTTGCTGATGATGATGTTCTGTTTGTTCTGTAGGTGGCCCATCCCTGCAGGAGCTGGAGGCGGCCCATGCTGTGGCGGCACAACATCTGGACCATTTAAGGCGCCTCATTGACCGATATAAAAGTGCCCATACCCCCTCTGCCCCTCAAGAAGGACATCCTCCCATTCTTCATCCCCATGTTTAAAAAAAAAAAAACCACGTTCATGGGTGTACTGTTGTTAATTGCATTGACCATGTTGGTCCTGTTTTTAAAAATAAATTTTTTTTGCGGATACACCATTTACTTGTACGCGTTTTTTTGAATGAGTGTTTTGGATGAGGAACGCAACAGTGATTTTAAATAGACAACGCTGTAGCACAACACAGTACACATTAAAAGCGCTGTCCAAATTTACTTTACACTTCTCACAAGCGTCGTGCTTTGCCTTCTTGGCAACGCAAATGCATACAGCAATAATCCGCAACACATCACACGAGAGTTGTCTATTGTGGCGCGGCGAACAAGGAAGGACATTAGAATAATGACCAATCACACGTCTTCAAGGCATCACACAACATTATGTTAACTCCTATCTCCGAGATGCGGCTCAAATTTACGCCCACATCGCCAATATGGTGGCTCTGTGTGACGCGAAAGCGGCGACCAGCGACTTGATCGCCCCTGGGGCTTGGGCGACGCTCAGGCAATTTCTGTTCGAATTGTCGCCCGAGCATCGCCTAAGTTGTAGCCCCGTGTAAATGGGCAACGGCGACCTCAGGCGACACGCAAATACGTGCGCGTGCACGTACGTCGCCTATGCAATCGCCCGGGGGATCGCCACGTGTGACGGTACCCTAAGAAAGAGCTGCTTCTGATACATAATTTGTTTTGGGGGGGGCTACTCTAATACATATGCGTGGGGACATGGGGGTCAATGGGTGCTCTCGTCTGCTGGCTCAGCCACCTTTAGAAAGACTGCATGGACCAGGGCTCATTCCAATTAAACGGCCAACCTCCTTAGGATTGGAGAAAATCTTTATCCATATGTCCAAGGCGCCCACATGTATAAGAGTACCGTGGATTGGGCAAATCATGGGTCTTGTTTGTATACCTTTGTACTAGTGGGGTTTCTACTGGGTAGTGGGACAATCCTTCTCGAGCAGCTGGTGTCAGCAGCAGCTCAGCTGGTAGTCCATAAACAAATTCTAGAACACAAACCCTCTCTTAAAGCTTTGGGCCCCAATGCAGCCAACACTACCATGGCTTGGGCTGCTTGGGACCAGGCTGATTCCTGATTGTCACTGGATCCATGATGTGGTACATAGTTTAAATCCTGAGGGTCAATATCGGCGGGGTCCTCATCATCTTCCACATTCTTCTGGGCATCCCAACGGACCAATTTCTGAATCAAATTTGACCGAGTGTCAGTGTTCCTGTATTCAATCTTTCATATATGGCACAGTTCCTGTAGCATCCATTAACTGCTGAGGCCATATCTCCACTCTGGTCCTCGTCCCATGGCTGAACTGGTGGGGTTGGACCTGGCAGCGTCCGAAACCTGTATGCCTCACCTATGGCGTGCTGGGTATGCCTATATGTTTCCCTGAATGTTGAGCCCTTGGACAGTGTCTATGAATACCAGTCCCCTGCAGCTACCCTGGATAAACCAGGCAGTGTTGTATTCCACTGCTGCCACCAATTGTGGAGACACAGGGGTCAGTGGGTGGTCTCATCCGGTGGCCCAGTCACCTTTAGAAAGGCTGCATGGACCAGGGCTCATCCCAACTGAACACCCAACCTACTTAACAGTGGGCGAAACACTACTCAGACAACGCAGGGTTAGAGAACCAACAATGGTAAGGTTTACCAGCAATCCCCAACAATCAAAGGCTTATGGCCCCTTTACACGCAGCTACAGGTAACAGGTTTTCCACAGGTAACTTACTGGTTTTCAGTGAAATCATGGAGACATGGTTCTATCTTGTTGCTGTGTACAAATGGAACTATGTCTCCATGATTTCACTGCAGCCAGTAAGTTACCTGTGGAAAACCTGTTACCTGTAGCTGCGTGTAAAGGGGCCATTATAACACATAACCAAGCAAAACACACAATGTAACAGGCAACAGAGTCTCATCTTTCTGCTGGTTTACCAAGGATTAGAATGTTCATGCTTTGGGGGCTTCCAGGGCCACTTACTCCAATCCAGCAGCACCCCACTTTTGGCAGGCACCCACTGAGAAAAGAATAGCAACAAGCTTAAGAAGCTGACCGAGCACAGCAATGTCTTTAGCCAGGTGACCAAATTGTCCCAACCTGGGTATCTTCCATAAATAGTCTCTGATATTTAAAATAATCCAGTTTTAGTGCTCCTCCAATCAGACCTGCAACTCCTTGATTGAGGTCATGCAGAGTATGAAACATGATGTTATCCTGGCAGCCGGAATCGAAATTCCTAGACTGAGGTTATGGTCTTCCAACTGGGACCACAGCCCCTAGAATGAAGCCATCTAGCAGATGAATGCTGGTGAATGAAACAAGCCCCTTTATATACCACAAGCACTCATCTCAGGACATTGTGGTCTTCCAGGATTAGTGAGACTGTTTTCTTATTGGTTGGATTTCAAGCCGCCTGCTTAATTCTTTTTTGAGTGTATGTACAGTAGTCAAAGGTGGTGAGGGAGATAATTACATTAGCAATACACAACTTCAGAACAATAAAGACTTCCCATAATCTGGAAATAAACCATGATTTAGAAAGCATGAGATAACAAACAAAAGGTCAATAGTCTGGCCAAATTAAAGGTACCGTCACACGCGGCAACATTGCTAGGCAATTTAACTGGCAATTTGCTGGTTGCAGTGAAATCATGGACACATTGTTCTATCTTGTTGCTGTGTACAAATGGAACAATGTGTCCATGATTTCACTGCAACCAGCAAATTGCCTGTGAAATTGCCTAGCAATACTGCTGCGTGTGACGGTGCCTTAAGAACATTAAGCCCCGACTTGCATTGAGACAAGCTCTTGTCTTCACAATACGTACTGGTCTCTATAATTTAATTAGGAGCACACACAAAGTCTTATACATGAGTAGTGACCCCACCCTGTTACACTATTTAGTACCCGATGAAATACACTAAAGGGTGCAAATGTACAATACGTAGGGGTTGGATTTTGCCAATATACATTAAATTGCATTGTGTGCAGAAAATAATGTATACCACGTATGTCACAATTGATCAAAGTACTTATGTGAAATTTTTTTGATTCTTTATTTCCAAATGTTTTTGCTTTTAATTCATATTGGCACACCAAACATTTACTTATTCATCACTTGTTGAAGCCTGCTTGCAACGACCAGGTTTCCTTACATTTTTTCTCACTTTCGAAAAAATTTGATTAAAGAATAAGGTTATGTTCAGACAGAGTGTTTGTGCTCCATTTTTTATTCATCATAAAATATTAATGTTTTGGGTTCAGTTTCTGCACCAAAAACAGATCCTCTTTTTGCAAAAAAAGTATCACAAATGCATCATCCATTTGTGCTGCTTCTTAGCTCCGTTTTTGGGGGTCACAGTCAGAAAGAGACATACAGATACACCCAGACAGACACATACTTTCCTACCCCCTCCACAATCTCACGGTGAGCTCTGGAGACGTCTTCATCCCAGGAGGCGGTAGGACCTGTGTGTGAGCTGTTCAGTGCTTGAGGACCTGCCCATATGACTGAACAACTCACACACAGGTCTTGCTGACTCCTGGGATGAAGATACCACCAGAGCGCACCGTGGGATTGCGGGGAGAGTAAGTAATCAGACGTTAGTGATGCAGACAGTGCACCAGAAAAACATCACACTAATGGATATGCTCATTATTTTCTGGGTCCACTTTCTACATCTCCAACGGAGTAGTAAAACAATGGAGCATCTGAACAGAAAATTGAAAACCCCATTTACTTTGCTGGCAGATGAATTGTCAGATCTGTTTTTGTGGCAGTTTGCAAAAAAAAAGCAGCACCAAAAACGTATCAGAAATGTCCACTGTAAACATAGCCTTACCATTAAAGATTTAGCCCTTTTTGCAACAAAACCACATCCCTGTTTGAGAATTTTAGTCAAACTCTCATCCTGATTTACGATACTGTAGATAAGTTTTTTTGTATGATACATAGTGATGAGCGGGTACTGTAATATTCGTAATCGCTATACTCGTTATGAGTACTTTGTAATTGACTCATCGTAGCCGGGTCTTCACGTCTCGGGCGTTGCTTCTCCCGTCATGGTTTCGTGCCTGAGGCTGTGGGGCCCGGTGGTCAGATCAAAAGGGGACGATTTGAATGGATAGGGGTTAATTCTTACTTGTCGTGACGCCACCTGCGGGAATCCGGTGATTTCACCGGCACTGCTTGGGCCTCCGGGGGATGTACGGCAGCTAGATGGGACTCTCCCCACAGGATGAGCGGGAGTCCCTGGGGCCAGGAGCTGTCCTTGATGGAATACGGCAGCTTAGTAGTTTTTAGCATGCAAAGGGTTAAAACAGTTCGGAAGAAAAGCACGGACACCCGGGGTCTTTTGGTACCTTTACTGGTGGCAACAGGTACACTCGGACCGGGCGATGAAGTAGACACTCCTGGAGTTTCCACAGAAAGCAGTGGTGTAGGCTACCTTCTATTCACTGTTCTGGTGAGGTCTGGTGGATATGGAATCCTGCCGGACCGGGTTGCACGTTCTGGTGGGACGTGGTTCACCTGAGTTTGTTGCACTGAGGGTACTATAAAAGGGATTAGGCGTGTTCACTTCTCCTTCCTGGGCTCTCATCGGGTTGGTGCTTCAGGTATACAGGGAGCTAGGCTTCCTGGCTGAGGTGCTGGTGTCTCTGCAGCTTGTGCTGTGGCTCCTGCAGCTTGGTTCCAGTAACCGGATTGTTAGGGAGAGTTGGATTACTCTTCTGTCCCTGTGAGGTGTGTTTCTCCTGTCCTATGACCCCAGTTGCAAGGGTCCCTCACTTTAAGGGTATGCTGGTCTGGGTCTAGCGTGGCTCCAGTACCAGGTCAGCTCTCCTAGCTGTTGTCAGTTCTAAAGTGACTGGACACACTCTGCTCTTTCTCCCTCCAAGACCCGTATTTATAGGGGGAACTGGCCTAGGGCAACCAGTGAGCTCCCCCTAGAGGCCTGGGGTGAAAAGGGGTGTTCTAAGGTGTTTTATTTAGTGAGTGCTGCTTGCTTTATCCACTCCATTTGTGTACCAAGAGTTTTGTGGTGCCTCAACCAGGGTGCCAGGGTGCCACATAATAATCGCATATTCGTTCCAAATAGCGAGTACAATGTAAGTCAATGGGAACGGCAAGTAATTTTCTTCTGGACACTACAAAGGGGTATGGGGACCTGGGGAAAAGGCTGAAATGGCTGGGAAAGTGATGAAACAGAATGGGAAGAGCCTGGAGAATATGCCTGCATGCATTTCTGACTCACATATAGTTTATAGGAATAACTTTGTCGCAGCATGATGCCACTATTACAGATACACAAGAACAACTACCAAACCTTACCTAAATCACATTGAACAGGTCAAAAAGGTTCAGAAACAGTTTTTCCTGCATAATCACTTGCATACAAGGCTAAATAAACCAGAGAAACAAAAATATATCACTTTTAGTATTTGTTCACACGTAGTGTTGTGATGTTTTTTTGCCTTTTAAAATTGGGAGGGCCCTGACTTATACATTTTATAGGTCCCTCTAAAATACATCATTTTTAGTTAGCTATTCCCCAGCCCTTTACAAGGCCAGCTACAATGTGCCAGTAGGTATGTTGACCTTTTACCTCAGAGACCTCAGGTGGTCCTGTAACATACATTTTGGAGGGACAGCTCTTACTTAGACATTTGGGTGGTCCCTCCCTTATTGTCAATGTGATAATGGACTACATATTCCATAGCAGTTTAAAATGTGTCCAATGTAGCATTGGTCTTCACCCTCCTCCTCCGTCACCTCGTCCTCCTCCCCTTCATGATATTTTGCGGCCCTACTTTCAAATGTTCAGAGGGCCTGCAGTAGGCAGGAAACCTAAGATTGCTGAGGGCCCAGACATGGCCCTGTAACGGATGTTTTGGAGGAACCACTCTTACTTAGACATTTGGGCGGTCCCTCCCTCATTGACACTGTGATGGTGGAATACATATTCCATAGCAATTTACAATGTGCCCAATGTAGCGTTGGTCTTCACCCTCCTCCTCCGTCACCTCGTCCTCCTCCCCTTTCATGATATTTTGCGGCCCTACATTCAAATGTTCAGAGGGCCTGCAGTAGGCAGGAAACCTGATATTGCTGAGGGCCCAGAGATGGCTGTGTAACAGACGTTTTGGAGGGACTACTCTTACTTAGACATTTGGGCGGTCCCGTCGTCATTGACACTGTGATAGTTGGATACATATTCCATAGCAGTTTACATTGTGCCCTTTGGAGCGTTGAGATTCACCCGCCTCCTACTCCACCTCCGTGACATTTTTTGGCCCTATAGTGAAATGTTCAGAGGGCTTGCAGTAGGCAGGAAACCTGAATTTAGTGAGAGCCCTCATGGGCTCTGTTACATACATTTGGAAGTGCCCTCCTCTAGAAATTTTGGAGGTCCCTCTTGTATACAGTTGAGAGTGTCCTCACTTATTCATATTGTAGGGCCCTCACTCTATTATTTAACTCATTTAATGGCAGAAACTACATGGAAAAAGGGCAAGAGACAAGGAGTAATAAAAGGTAGCAGTGAGTGCAGCCTGCGATTCTCAGGTTTGGCTGAAAAAATAATGCTGCACTAGTCAACTGGCTGACGAGCTCAAATATATCTCTTTTGCAAGTCAATGGACAAACGATATACAGTGTGGAGCCTCCCCCCCCTCCAGGATAGGTTAGAGAAGCTTCTCCAAATGGCTAAGAGATTGTGATTGACAATATTCCCCAGCTTATACAGGAAGAGAAGACTTCTTGATACTCTACTACTACTTGGTCCACTGCAGAATGTGCATTATATTTCCAAAAATGACAAGTGATCAGAGGGCCATCAGTCGGTCATCAACAGTCAGTGTACATTTTGATTGAATATGTATCCCCTATCTCAGTCACATTGTGGCAGAAGCCAGGCATGTTTTTCTGTCACATAGGGTGACTAACTGTAGATTTTGATTGAATATTTATCCCCTATCTGTTACAATGTGGCACAAGCTGTGACAATGGCCTCCAAAGACAAATATTAGTTTGGTAGGACCACTGTATATTCCAGATTTGTGCACTGCAGAAAGTGTATAGGGTTTGTAAAAATTAGCCCTATGGGCTGAGTAAAGGTGGATGCAGGAAGCCACCACCCCAAGGGCATCCAATCACAAATAGTAGTCAGGATGGTGTAGGACTACTGTCCTGGTTTGTCCACTGCACAATGTGCATAGGGTTTGTAAAAATTAGCCTTGTGCGCAGAGTGAAGGTTGACGCAGGAAGCCACCATCCCATTGACCTCCAATCACAAATAGTAGTTAGGCTGGAGTAGGACTACTGTCCTGGTTTATCCACTGCACAATATGCATAGAGTTTGTAAAAATTAGCCCTATGGGCTGAGTCATGGTTGACGAAGGAAGGAAACGGGTTTTTATGGAAAGGTGTTAACGTAGCAGTAGCATGAAGAATCAGCATGTTTGGTGAATTTAGGTTGGCTTGCTGTCATCTGGAGGGATTACAAACTGTGGTGATATCCATTCCTTGATGAATTTAATCAAAGTAATCTGTCTGCATTTTCTGCTGAGGAAAGGAGAGAAAGACATGGTGGGGGAGTTGGCTTACTCCTGTCCCCACAATGTACCTTCCAGGTCATCCCTCCAGCCCCATCACTCTCATTCCCCTCTTTTGAGGTCCACACAATTAGACTCTTCCATCCCCTCAGAGTATCAGTGGTATACTGCCCCCGAGGGTCACCCACTCAGTTCCTCGACCATTTCTCCGCATGGCTACCGCATTTTATGTCCTCAGAATTACCAACCCTTATTCTGGGAGACTTTAACATCCCCATAAACAGCCCCATCTCCTCATCTGCATCCCAGCTCCTATCTCTAACCACCGCTCTTGGCCTCTCACAGCTTTCAACCTCTGAGACACACAAAGATGGAAACACCCTTGACCTGATCTTTGTCCAGCTCTGCTCAACCTTCTCCTTAGATAATTCACCTCTTCCTCTCTCTGATCACAACATCCTCTCCTTCACGCTCACAAACCCTCACCCACCCCAACACAGTCCAACCTATCACACATTCAGAAATCTACAGGCCATTAACCCTCATACATTCAAAGACTCTCTACACTCATCACTGTCCCCAATCTTCTCATTCTCCTGTCCCGATCTGGCAGTAAACCACTTATATGACTCTCTCAGAAGCACCCTGGACCAAGTAGCGCCGCTCACCCTCTGAACCTTCAAACACAGAGTTAAACAGTCCTGGCTCACATCACAAACTCGATTCCTCCAGCAATGCTCTAGGAGTGCTGGACGTCTATGGAGGAAAAGCCGCACTCCAGAACACTTCATTCACTATAAATTCATGCTGAGAACTTACAACTGTGCGCTTCACCTCGCCAAACAAAGTTACTTCACCACCCTGATCTCCTCATTATTTAACAACCCCAAAAAACTCTTTGACACCTCTCATTCTCTTCTCAGTCCTAAAGTGCAGGCCCCTATCACCGACATCTGTGCTGATGACCTGGCTTTTTACTTCACAGAGAAAATAGAAAACATCCGTCAGGAAATCAACTCCCAACCTCAAATCACTGTTACCCCTACCTCTCCCCACATTTCCTCTGGCTCACTCTCCACTTTTGACCCAGTCACAGAAGAAGACATCTCCAGGCTCCTCTCTTCCTCTCGTCCCACCACGTGTACTGCTGATCCCATCCCCTCATACCTACTCCAGTTTCTCTCTCCGGTGGTCACCCTCACCT